>BSBK01012109.1:35000-37862 GCA_027943335.1 Chamaecyparis obtusa | reverse complement strand
TTTATCCATCAAAGTATAAATCTGCAAGTTGAAGATCAAAGGGAACACCCAACAAGTACCACATCCATAACACATCCTCAACATTACCAAAGTCTCAAAAAAGAATAATCAAAGGAAAAGCAATAATCCATAGAGAAGCCTGGAAGAAGAAAAGAGTAGGAAAAATGATTGTATCTCATTCCTAAACCTTCCTAACCCTTCCTATTTCTTCCTAAACTTCCCTATTTCATTCAATAACAGATTAATACATCCTCCCACATGACCAAAAGAATTCCGAACTTTTGAGGAAGATTTCATAATACAAAATAAATAAATAAATACTATATAAACATACATAATTTACTTTCTGTAAACACAAAAGATAAGGCATTTATATTTCCTTTTTGATACACATTAAACAATCCTATTTTAATCCAATATCATATCACACACCAACACATTTATACACATAGGAAATAGAACACACACATAAGAAAGCTCATCTCCAAGATAGATTCCTACCTGGAGTCCTGCGAAGAAAAATCGTTAGAGAGAAGAGTCAAGCGATCTCAGCCACTCCAAACACTCCTTCAGAATCCTTCTAAAAGAAAACTCCAAGCCTCCTCCGGAAACAACCTAATCAACTATCCTATCAAAGAAGAATAAATTTCTCCCCAAAATACTATAGATCTCCCAACACTAAAGCATCTGTTAGAGATTGTTTTCTTTTTTCTTTCATCCAACTCTAAAGTACTATAGATTTCAATAGGATCACCTATCTAGAACTATAATAAAATCTCCTAAAAATTATTTTCAGCTAGCCCCCTCTTCATAGAGATTCCTTCCTCTAAATATAAATTGAGGGAGTAGTTGCACGGGAAAAATCAACTGATGCAACTATCCCAACCAAATATTGGTTATTAGTTTAGGCTTAATAATATTTAATAATCCATTCCCAGGAAGAGATCTATAAATAAGTATTAAGAATAATCTAATTTCATCTCTCCCTTATTGAGGAAGGCAAATGATAATAATTTTTTCCTTTAGTTTATTTACTGTGCTAAGTTACTTAAGCTAAAGTAAAAAGGGAATTACCAAATATTATTTGCCACCCATAAAATAAACTTATAAAATAGCTTATGAATAAAATACAAAAATTACCTACTCACAAAAAATTATATAAATATATGTATTCATATGCATATGTGTGCATCCATATGCTTATTTCTACATATATTATTATTAGTATTATAAATACTATTGCAACCCGGACATTACTATTAAAACATATTATTTATTCATACACTAATCCATATTCTTTACAAAATACAATAGTTATACATATATATATATATATATATATATATATATATATATATATATATATATATATATATATATATATATATATATATATATATATATATATATATATATATATATATATATATATATATATATATATATATATATATATATATATATATATATATATATATATATATATATTATTACTATCATAGACATCTTATTATCATGAATATTATAAAACATCATTAATATCATAAAACTTTATTATTATTGACCTTAAAATCACATGATTTAATCACATACTAACTCATTTCTAACAAGATACACTAGTACCTATAAGTAGCTACTAATAAAGATAAATTACTAAATCATACCCTCACATGAACAATAATTCAGATCAATAATCTACTAACAAAAATTGAACATACCATGAAGACATTTAGAGCTACCATACTCAAAACCTCATTCTCAACGAATGCAAAAGACAAGAAACCAGCTACAAGATCCACAAAACCAACAAACTGAGAGGACACAAAAATACATCATGCACACAAGGGACTATCTCAGGAACTCCCCACGTAAGGATAAAAGGGTCAGAGGTATATTTCCTTCTCATGGAACCTTGGTGACATCTCTGTAACAATAACAACAATCGATGATTTTGAGGGATTTCTTGGACCTGTGAGGCCAGGTGGAGATGATACCCAGTACCTACAATCCTACATCACCGAGAAGAGATACATGTGCACATATAGATATACATACTAATCAGACATATGCAAACAGATGACTAGGATTGATACATCGTGTGGACCTCAACTGAGTAAGTAATTTTGACTTCATCCTGAGTCATGAAAACACATCAGATGCATATATACATGGAATATAAAACATCATAGCTAATAGTGGTTAGATTCAAATCCTTGGGTTAGCTCTATATAACATATAAAGATAGATGATTTCCAATTTCATGAACATATAAATAATAACCATAAATTAGTGTATCTAAACATCTGATAGACATGTCATAATCCATAAAATATAAATGTAAACATATAGTCCTAACCTTCATAAAAATGTCCAAATCCAAAAGTCCAAGTATCACCATAGGAGAGTGTATTATAGATCCTCTTTCTCTTTTTAATTTATCATCATGGTAGAAGCTTTAGGTAGATCTTTACAACAAGCTCAGAATGTAGGTATCATAAAGGGGATTAGAATAACCTCCTCAGTCTCATCAATAGTTCATTAGCAATTTTAGATGATACAGTAGTCTTTGGTAAAGATGATAGAGGGGAAGAAAGGGTTGTCAAGATAGTTTTGAACACTTATTATAGGGATTTAGGATATAGTATAAATAGGAAAAAATCAAATATTTTTCCTTCTTTGTGAAGACAAGAAATCTAAAGAAAATTTTAGATATTTTGGTTTTTCAAGAAGGAAAATTATCATGTTCTTACTTGGGAATCCTCTAGGAAAAATCATTGAGATGCTTCAAAATTCGGGATGGAGTAGGAGAAAGGATGGATAAGATATTGGACTCATGGAAGTCAAAGTGGCTATCTTGGGCAG
>BSBK01012109.1:0-30000 GCA_027943335.1 Chamaecyparis obtusa | reverse complement strand
GTATGTTGCTGAAAATGTCATTTTCAAATAGTTACATTGTTTTCATAGAGCATACCTTTTTTTCTAAGATATATATCATTGTGATTCTTTCAAATTTAGTTTTGTCACATCTATCAAGAGGGCATGCAATTGGTTTGACAACATTATCATGATTATTACATATTTTATTAACATTTGAAGTTGACTGAACCTTAATTTTGACATACCTTAACTACATAGCTTAGAAATTGTCGTGTATTTGTCCAATTTCTTTTTTTTTATAGAAAGATAACTTAAATACATAGGGTATAGATTTTTTTAGAATTTTTTTGTTTCATTTACTATTTTTCCATAAGCCTCAAACATAGAGGTAGACATACAGTGAACTGTCTATGTTTAGTAAAAGTAAAAAAACAAAGTCATAATAAACTTAATATATATATATATATATTAACATTATAATCATTACAAATATTTTTCTCAGTAGTACCTTACTAAATAGATAGGTTCATCAAATGGATTCATTTTATCTTCCAAAAGATAAAGTCGAAGTGATTTTTTGTCATCATCTCCATTGTAGGTATGAATGGGGAGTATAGATGTTATATTAATGTTTTTTATATCTAATAGGCTTTGAGCTAAGAATTTGAAATTAATTCCTTCAAATGGAACCTCTTAAGGCTTAAATCATCCTATTTTATTAAAAATGTGTTATTTTACCAAAAATAAACATGTCTAAACAAGTGTAACCCACTATTGTGGGGTCACCCGGATACCATTTTTTTTAACATCTTTCATACTCCATAACAATAAATTCAATTTATTCATTCTAATAGAATTTGGTTTTCGCTTTGATGAAAAATCTATCAAATGACTCTTGAATACCATTTCATTTCTTCTTCATTAGTTTCCATATAAATGCATCCTCCAAGAAATAGTTCTACAATTGGCATAATTCAGAACATAATACCTTGTAATCTATCATATAATCAGGTTACAATCACACATTTTTGAATTAGCATTCCACAAGAAATTTTAATCTTCTTCACATACATTAGGGTTGTCATCAACAAGAGAAATTGTCATTCCATTTATGTTTCTATTTAATGCATCTTTTCACATGATATGGAGTAGCACTACCCTTTTATATAGCCTCTTACATAAGAACACAAGTTGTAGCATCCTAAGGATTCATTGAAAAACAATATTGAGAGAACTCACATGCTTATGTTTATTGTGAATGCACCCAAAGAACATGTCCATGTGTTCATTATAAATCCTACTGACATCTTATTGAAAAAATTATGGGCTCTTGAAGTATTCACAACCCTCAATCACATTCATATACAACTGTAGTCAATCCACCCATGGAAACACACATCTTCGGGATGTTCTTTGAAATGATCCATAGCCTTGTGTGTGCTTCCAAATTTTGTATTGGTATTGGTTATGTAACATGTGTTGATACTCATTGTTTCTCATTTTTGTCAACATATGTTTTAGATGAAGGTAGACAAACTGGTTAACAATGATATATGGATGACTGAAAGAAGTGTACGGGTACTCTATGTGAAGATAAGAATATGTACAAGGATGAGATGTTACTTTATTTCTAAGGTCGCTTGGCTTAATATTATAGATGGAGTGACTTATAATTTTTTTAGTGAAGACCGGTTACTCGACTATGACAGTGGACAATGACAAAGTTACTCTTTGTATTTATGAGATAACTCTTATCTGAGCATGATTTGTGACCTGCAATCTTAAGGCATGATCGAAGACATATTGAATAATATTATTTGTGGCTAAAAAGTTGTTGTATTCATGGTGATGTCAGCAAAATGTGTAGTCTTGCGAAGACCTATTTGGAGTCGAATAGAGATGTGTAATGTGTTGTGAAGATGGCGAGCATGGATTTTGGATCCTAGAGTGTATTTGATATATTGTAACTATTATATTCTTTTGTAAGGTACTTAGCAAGGGTCTATTTAATTATTTATTCTTTGCGGAAGTCTTAATTGGCTGACCTAATTGATTATTGTAATAGGGTATACAAAAGAGTTGTTTTTAGAGAATAAAGAGGTGTGTGTAAGTTATGAGCTTGTATTTTTTAAGTCTACAGGGTGTAGAGAAAAGGTAGTGATTGAGGAGCTTCGTTGGAATTGATCAAGAAAAGATACTTTCTAGCAAACAATTCATTGAATTATATATCTTCTATACAATTGTATTTCAAACAGTGAGTTCTGAAGGTGGATTTAACCTTCTTTAGGCAGTGTGTTTGGGAAATGAGCCTACAGTTTCTTTCTCTTGACTCCTTAAAGGGTTTTTCCTTTAACAACAACTATGTACTGTATAGATTAATAATCTCATAACATGGCTAAATCTTTTGGTAGGGATACTATTCTCTTAGTACATCATTTCTAGTGCTAATTCCCACTGGGGTTTTATCTTTAAGAGGATTTCCTCGACAACAAAACATTGTGTTATGGTGTTTCATTCATCATTTTGATATTCTGATTAAGTGTTTTGGTTTATAAAGATTAAAGTGTAATATTCTATCTCATAACTGATTCACCCCATCTCAGTTCTGTTGGTTCACTATTATTCGTAACAATTTATAAGCATTTCAACATATGCATCATCGAACCTAATTTTATAGATTTTATTTGATAGCTCCCAGTTTGGGCACACATAGAGATGGTGAAAGAAAAGGTTGTGGAACTTGGAAACACACCGATTAATTTCTTTTTTTTTACAGTTTTAAACTTTCTATGTAGTTTACAACAATTGATATGTAATGAGCCTTTCTTACATCATGCTCCCGGAATGAAATCAAATGTCGATGCACCAAGCTATGAATCTTCTCATTATTTACAAGATGTTATTGCAAATCACAGAATAATAGGTAGTTATAGACATAATCTAAGAAAGGTGTTAATCACTGAATAAATATGCTTGACAATGGTATGATCTGGTTTTCGCATAGATTCCAATACAATTTATATGAGTTAAGTCCATTCTGATGCAAGTGTTTACTTGATACAACCAAATGGATCTCCATATTCAAACAAGACTATAAATGGCAAGTGTTTGGTTATGGTTCCTTGTAGTGATAACTCCTTGATATTATTTGAGACCTATTATGAAGGCTTAGAGAACTTTGACCACAAAGTGGAGAGGGTCACCATTAAATATGTCATACGATGGTGTGAATCCAAGTTGCAATACTTTCAAATATATATGTATAGATGACCAGGCCGTTGTTAATGAATGCTGCCTCAACTATCTACCATGTAAATCTCAAGCATCACTTCTGGTTAATTTAAAATTAGAAAGAGTATATCCCATAACTCTCGACCCTAGTACTTCGCATTGAAGCCCAACCAGAAGATATCCAGATCTAGATCAATACAAACTGCCAATTCATATAGCTTGCAGATGAGCATTAGCTGAAAAGAGAAACGAAGTCCTCAATCACACATACAGACTAGGGAATGTCTACTCAGACCGGCCAAATAATTGAACCAACACAGATTCAAAAATTAAAGCCATATCACGATCTCAACACATGAGACTGTCGATCACCTTGTCTCAATGTGTACCCCTTTGCACAAAACATAGACTAACACATGAACAAGCCCACGCGGGTCAATGATGAGAAAAATAAAAAATTCATAGACCAAAGGAGATGACCTCCTATACGAACAAAACCGATGCCTCTATATTAGATGTGTGTCAGTCATATAATGCTACAAAAAGCCAAACACGGTAGAATCAAGGCCCGCAAAGAAGGCAATTAGGCCACGGTCTGACGATATATGAAAACGATAGTAAAATAGGGATCTACCAGTTACGACCCTTTAGGTTGAAATAGTAATGAGTTTGATTAATGAGAATTCTTTCAATGATCCCATTCTATAGAAAGAAAGCTACACAAACTCGCCTTATTGATCCTCAATTTACAGATCTTCATACACGGGATCCATTGCTCGAACAAATGCTAGTAGATGAATGTGAAGAGATTAAAACTTCAAATAATAAGATCCATAAATATATTCCTTATTCCCGTATAGTAGTTCAATCGTTTATTCTTTTCTTATTACACGAAGGGAATTGAACCTTCTCTAATAGCATGTTGAAATTGTGATCAGATTTAGGATAAAGGAATTTTAATTTTATTTATTATTTCCTTCATATATGATGAGCCCAATTTCTAATGATGAAACTAGGATAGCTTTTTATTAGATCTATACTTCTGTCTTTTTTAAATCCAATGTGAATACTTCTGTGAGGATGCAGATCTATACGAGAGAATACTCTTCAAGTAAGTATAGTATATTCAAGTATATATATAGTCAAGTACTGTTGTCATTCATTGATATTAAGTTGATTCACATAATTGACATTATAGTCAATATCAAAATCTTGTTTAATGTATTATCATCATTATAATGTGTATGATAATTATTTGTTATTTATGAATATATTTATGCATATATAATATATGTATACATATAATATATTTATTATTATATATATACATATGTATATATTATGCATATATAATATATATGTCATCTCAATAATTGTCATCAATATTAATAATGCTCCATGATAATAGAGGAGGATAGATATCAAATGTTGAAGACTGATAAACCACTAAAACATTTGATTTCATCGATTAGAATCATCTGATCGAAGCTACAATCATGATGCAGGGGCATTCTAGGGTACTCAGTGAATCTACATGGTGGTGCATTGTTTTTGTTATGTGTTACTCGGTTGCAGCTTTAACCAACGGTCTCGATTATTGAAGGAAGATTAGTCGATGAAGGAACTTGGTGAAACCTCTTGTGACCGGTGGAACTTGTACTTGACGATGTCTCTGGTGCTCGGTCAACATTCTTGCTTGGTGATGCTTGGCGTGGTTAGTTGTTTCACTAGTGCTCGGTTGTTTCTCTGGTACTCAGTAGTTCTAGTTTACCGATTGGAGTTCTTGGTGATTTGGTTGGCTAACTTGGTGCATTTATTGTTGGTAGCTATTGTTGCATTCTCCTATGTAGATCTTGAGGCTGACATGGAGAATTAAATAATTGTAAACTATTTGAGAGCTGACTGTTGTTGCATTGAATAATTGTTTGTAGTAAAAGTTAGCTTGGCATAGGAGTTAATTTTTTCTTCCAGCCAACTTATGGCTGAAGATTAGTAATTAAGGAGTGTTTGGGTAGTTGTTTAGGGACATGAGATAGGACATGAGATCAGATCTGGAAGTAGATCTAGTAGACTTGGATCCTGCAAGATCTTGAAGATCAGATTTATTATCTGATAGTTGTAGTAGCAGAGCTAGTGGTTGTTGGCTTGGAGACAAGGAGATTGCATGGAGGTTGGTGAGCTCAAGTTCAGATCTACCTTAGGATTTCCATCAGTTGCTGATTTGTTTCAGAGTTGGAGTAGCTAGGAGGTAGCAGAATTACTTTTCTAATTGATTGTAATTGGCCCTAACCCGAAAGGCCTTACAACCGAGCATGTAAATGAAAATTTGAGTTGAATCATTATGTTGTGTTATTCCATTGTGGGTGTTTGTCTGCTTGTTTCGACTGTCCTTAATTGGATCCTCCTTACATGACCTATGTCAAATCATTAACATATATATGAGACAACAGATTCTTTTTCTTTTTCCTCTTTTTTATAGACATAAGAAAGTTTTATCATGTCTAGATGGAAATCTATTTTTTGTTACTTGGATAAATTTTCATAAAAAATAATTAAATCCTCCATATTTCTTATAAGTTGAATGACATTACAACTTACAATTGCATTTTAATTTTTCAAAGTTTATGTCTTGAAAGACATCTTTAATGTTCATCATTTTCTACTAATAAATAGATCTTTTCGGTAAAAGAAAATAAGATTAAATTATTTCCTCTCATGTTGATAATGAATGTTTTTTAATTGATTTGAAGGATTAGGTAGGGAAGAGGACCCAATAGTTGAGCACCATAACTTCCTGGTTCTCAAAATCCATCATGGAAATTTGAAATCTCTCCCATATTTTTACAGTGCCTTAGTTGATAAGACCCCTACTTCTAGGTAAGGTTTCAAGACCACATCAACAAATATGATCCCACATCAATGTGGTTTTTGCCAAGTTTTCCAAAACAACCCCAAAAAGGATACCAATTATAGAACATTAGGGACACCCATACTTGTCCAGGTAATGTGGCATCACATGATTGGTTGCTTTTAGAATAAGGAACACATTTCATTCAATTATGGGTAGTCATCATTAATAAAAATAACTTTAAAGCCACAACTATTGGTACAATGTTGTCAAAAATATTAGATATTAAATTAGCAAGTGTAAGTATTAAATTAACAACTTCTATCACAACCATTAGAATGTATTCAACTACTGGGTCCTCTCCCCTAAATTTATTTTGTATAAATAAAAAAATTTATTTCATTTTTGAACTAGATATCTCATTCAATTGAATATTGTTTTACTTTTGCTAAAATATTGTCAAAAATATTGAATATTAAATCAATAAGCGTGAGTATTAAATTAACAAGTGCTATCACAACCATTAGAACACATTCAACTACTACATCTTCTCCCCTAAATTTATTTTATATAAACTAGCAATCACACCTTGGTGTGCAATGGGTACATCGTATAAATTTTGGAAGAGGCAAAAATACATTCATTTTGTTGGTTGCAATAGTGTATCTAAAATTAATCTTTTTTAATAGAAACGTTGTATAAGTGTATTGTAATTTGTTTATTTGTAAACTAAAAGTAACTTTATTGTTAATTATAATAAATACTTTGTAAATGAATTGTGTATATTTTTTTTTATAGAATAGGAATATATTGTTTCTACTATTTATCAATTAAAAATAGGTGTTTTAAAAAAAAAATGAAACTAAAATCACATTACTTTGCACTATTTGTAGACTCTGGATTTTACTGAATCTTACAAAAAATACTTGTATTATTTTTTTTGTACATGATTTTTAGAGAAAAGTCTGTATATAATACTGTTGGAAATGGGAAGCTATTTTTATTTAATTTGAAGTCCAAATATCATAACCATTGCATAAACAAGAAGTACGCATTTAGTATGTTGTTTTTTTTTTTTTAAAGTTCAAAATTTTAACTATGCATGGTCAATGGAGTTTGTCGTATGCCGAGTAAGATAAATATTTTAAAGGATTACATTAGGGTCAATTATTTCTTCTTCTAGGGGTTTCAAATCATCGAACCAATAAAGGTGTTCGAGTGTGCACCGAAGCACACCCCAGTTGCATGTGATAAGATCAATACTTGGGTAGAATTTATAAGTTGTTTGGGTCCATGTAGGAATTTTCTCCCTTACAATCTTTCTTATGCATTCATATATGGGCATAGACAAATAAGCTCCCTGTGGTCCCCACCTTTGTACAACTTGTTTGTTCCATAATGTATTTGATTTTGATGCAAAATGCAAGCGGTATATTTGACCATGATAGAAAAGGTTTTACAAAGATGTCGTATTGATTTGTGGAGCTTGAAGTAGTTTCTCTAACCATAACTACCATATGCCTTGTATCAAATTGGTGTATTCGGTTTCAGATGCTATTAAAGCTGGTTGAAACCATATCTCACTTGGGATATGATTCATCTGTGTTGGATTGTATGTCTTACAAGTATTCATTTCTGATATATATGGATCCCTATAAAAGTGGAAAAAATTTATTTGCAATATTGGACGATATGTGATTAGACCCTTTTCTTGTAGTAAGATTTTTGCAATGAATCCTGAAAATCTTGCTTCTTCATGAATACCATGAATGTCCACATGCTGAAAGAAGTGATCAATTACTATAGTCCTCTATCACAACATTTCTAAAAATTAGTTGAATAATTATTAATAAGCATACTAACAATGCAATAATAAAATATATTTATAATTTTCATTCAATTTGACATTCAAATTGTAATAAAAAATACATAGCATTTACTTTTAAATGAAACTCTATTAATTTGTAGAGTGTGAGATTCGTTCTTGTACAAATTTTAAATAATTATAAATCTAAACTAATATTTTGTTATTCCTATTTGTAATTTCAAGAAAAGACATAATAATGAAGATAAATAAAATAGAATCAAAATCTATCATAATGCTAATACTAATAAAAAGTAAAATAAAAATTAATAACAATATATAAATAACTTTTAATATCCTCATTATTTTGTACGAAAAAAATTAGTATCACCTGTTTGGTAGAGTACAGTTTGAAATTGCTAATAATATTTGGAGAGGCAATTTCTTTTATGAGACAAAATACTTGTAAACCTGCAAGTAATGGTATTTTTTTAGCAATACTTTTATTCTATTTGTAATACAATGTATGGAAAAATTAGGTAAGGAACACACCTTTATTGTTTGTAGTTAATTTGTTGTATTTGAAGGAATAGTATATGATAATCCCATCAAATGTGACTCTTCTTCTTTCCGGCGAGTGACAAATTGGTTTTGTTTCATTCTTGCATAGCTTTCAAATGTGAATGTTGGTTGAATGTGGAGACTGGCAAGGTTACAAACTTGTGAAATTGTTGTGAATGTTAACCCTTGTCGATTTGTGCTTCCAATGTCAATTATTTCTCTTTGAAGTGTAAGGCATTGTGACTTGTGTATTGTTAAGGCCCATGCCATTTTGTGTGGTATCTGACGAAGGATTCCATGACTTATTGGGAGCACTAGAATGTATTTTGGATTCTTATTGTCCCAAGCTGGCCCCATGTACTTTTTAAATTCAATGACAAAAAAAGGAACTTGAGGTGGTTGTTCACCATCATACATATACAATTATTTTGACTTGTCCAAGTGCTCCATTGACAAGTCTAGTTTGTACCCATAAATTTGCATAGAGCATAACATCTTGGTCGATACATAAGAGGAGCTTTAGATTGAAGTTGTTCATCTTTTGGGTTTGAGCATGGTAATCCTTTATGTTGCTCTACATTGGAGAGGGCAACTGGCTTTGATAATGATAGAAATATTTGTTTGTTGTGGACTAAGATCATTTCATTTGTTGAAAAAAGATGGATGGATGAAATAAAAGGAGTTTCTTCTTCTAAGGTGAGTCTTGAACTTGATCGTGATATTAGTATTTCCCAATCTGCAATAGTAGGTGTTGCATTTTGTAAATTAGAAAGGAGTGAACAGAATTGAATTTCAATTGGGCTATCTCCATTTTGCCAAAATATTTTTCCAATGTAATATTTTTTGTGAAGTTCCGCCAAAGTGTGTCACCATAGGACCTTGAAGCATACATTGGGATGTCTTTGACTGGTGGAAGTTGCCCAAAATCACTAAAAAGGAATAATAGAGCGTGCCCCAAAAGAAATGTGGCTCTGAGTAGGGAATGTTTTTCGTATCCTTAGATCATTTTTTTCTAGTAGCTTAGGACCAATGAAATTCATTTCATCTATTATAATATACCGAATGAAGTACATGCTCTCTTGGTAGGTTGCAAGTTTTTTTTCCTTGCAAGGGCACCATTTCTTTGATTGGTATTCGGAGGGTAGAATGAATTGTGTTGCCTTATATGTTGAATGCTACTATGCCTATCGGTGCGAGTAGTAGCAATGACGATTGTCCATGGCATGGTGAGCTAGCCATTGTTGACTTTATGCTTATAATAAGGTGTGACTTCCTAGTGCCTGGGGTGCCTTGAACAATAATCTTAAGTGGTTGTTGCTGAGAAGTTACATTTAGATGTGCTAGAATAATATCACTTGCTTTTTGTTGTTGTCCAGACAATGTAGTTTTATTTTGGTGATTAAGAGCATGCGGCTCTTGAAATGTGAGGCGATTTGATTGTATGAAACTACTAACTAATTTTTTTGTGATGGATTGCATTCTAAATTTTTCCAATTATTGTTCAAGTCAATCTCATGGCTTCCAAGCATTTCAATATTATTTAGGTGGATAGGTATGCCTGGATATAATCCTGATAAGACCTTCCATTCATTAGGAATATTATCTTTCATATTATTTGCACTTTTTTCTAGGTTGTTTATCTCATTTTCATGTACTAAATCAGGGCTTTTCCTACGTACATGCCAAGGTTGGTATTTACTTTCGATGTTTTCCCATTTTGTAACAATTTCAAGTGCTGAAGAGCTAATATCTATTTGACGGTTGCAAAATGGTTTGTAAAGAACTAATTCACTCTAGCAAAAGGCTTCAAAACTAATGTCATCCTTTGCAGGTATGGCTATGAAGCATGGAGAGACTCTAACAATTGCTTTGGTGGGGCACTCTTTCCATATAATTTAATTTTACAAACCCTAAATATCCATTTTTGAATGACTTCAATAAGTGATGCTGCATCCAAATGTGTAGGGCATGAGATGTAAGCTTCAATATTGGTTGGGTATGTGCCTTCTGTATTGGGTGCAATTGGTACACATTCAATTTCTTTTTATTGACATTTAAAGATACAAGTATCCTGCTAGATAGGGAAAGTGGCAACTTGAGGAGGAGGTGGCAAGTTTCTTGGGCTCCAATATCACAAACAACAATGTTTCCAAGAATTCTTTTGTAAAATGCAACTGGGACAAGTTTATGAGAGTCAAATTTTGATGAAATGTGGGATGACATGGCATTGTATGTTTCAGATTTTCTCTATGACTTTGCTGCATATTTTGCAATGTATTTGAGGACAACATCAATGGAGAGGACGGGCTGGAAATATATGTTGGCCCTCAAAATGGATAGTATTTGTGGGTTGTGTAGGTTTAAGTGGTCATCATTATGAGAAGGGGTGTGGGTAGGTTGGCCATTAATAGTGATACAAAGTTTTGAAATTTCTTGTGTACTCCAAGGGGCTTTATAATGACAGACAATAGTAGGGCCTTTCATTTTTGGGCATGTTTGGAGAGAGCATTTTAGGTGTCATTGCACACCATTAACCAATTCACTGTAGTCCATTACGGGGTTAGCCAAACTAATCATACTAGTATCCATCAAACAGGGGTCATCACAAGGAGTTCGATGTTTTTTTGGTTTCTCAATTGAATAATTTTTGGGTTCCAAGAAGATACATATGTATTAGTGAAGTCAAGTACATTTTGTATGGATTGAGTACCATCCCATTGTGATTTACCAATGTTCGGTGCTTCACATAGCCAGATGAAACCATGGATATGAGATGAGCCTCTGTGTTTCCATTCATACCTGAAAGGTTTTATATTTTTTTATGAAAAACTATGTTTAAATAAATAATTTGAGTGGGAGGAAGTGATAGTTATACCTATACCAATGATCTGTTGCACCAAGAAGCTTGTCTAGTACCTCCTCATGAAATGCTATAAATATATTATGCATGTAGAGAGCTGCAAGATGTGGATTTTGAATTATGTTTTGTATTCTCCATCCGGTTGCTGTAGCTGGGTTTGTTGGTGTGGTAGATGGCATGGTGTTGTGCAAGTTTGGCTATTTTGTATCTGTTGCACTTAGGGTAAAGAACAAAGTTGGAAAACCAATTTGAACGACCATGTCAATAAGCTCTCCTCTACATTGATTCCATAATGGTCGTGCCCGAAGAATTGATGAGCCAAATTGCATTAGTTGCTCAACAAGTTTTTCGTCGGGCAAGTCCTTTAATCTTTGGTGCAAGTCAGCAATTGTTGTAGGCATAGAACCATCAAGTTGTTTACGAAAAAAGACAACTAATGTGGATTGGCTTCGATGTCATAGAAGGATATTCAGTAACAAGTATCTAAATTGTGAATGTTTCCCAAACCTATTATCATGGTATCACAATCTAGATGGTTAGCATATTCATGTAGTTTGACATTCTTTATATGTTGTTGTTTAAGTGTGGCTTCTCCCTTTGGGAACAAAGTTGGGAACGCCATTGAAAACAACCCTTCTATTGTGTATTCATTGATTGGAGATGACAAAATGGGTGGCCATTGTATGGATTGGGTTGGTCTTCCTTCACCTAATTGTATCAAAGATCATACTTCATCCATCTTCTTGCGTGCATTTGGTAGGTTTGGAATAAATGAAGTTGTGTGCACATTTTCTTCCAATATGTCTTCTTCTATAACTTCACTTTCATCGGTGACTATTTCTATAGGATCACTTGTTGAAGTAGTTGAGTATAACAAGTTTGAAATGTCAATGGAATGAAGTGGCAAAGATGATAATGCAGATTCATCTAGCTACACATCTTTGTAATATGGATTGTTACAAATTTTATATTTTAATGCTTCAAATACATGACTTCTACTAACATAGAAGCTAAATTGTTGATGCCCAATGTTTTATTTGTTGACTAGAATTATGTCCAAGGCATCTATTCACCTTGGCAAGAAAGATGCATTTGTAGAAATATCTTGAGGAAAACATATGGTGTCTCCATTGTATTTTAGTTTTCCACCTCTTGCATAACTAACTTGTAAGATAGGGCTTATCCTTCTAATTAGCATCTCCTCAATTTGAGTCAGAATCTGTAAACATTTAGGTTGCACACCAGGGTCCATATTATTTCATTTTGAAAACCAATTTCCATTTCTTTCTAATGAGCATCTATAACAAGTGGTCGAACCATTTGATTGCTTTGTTTTTATTCCTGGGTATTTTTCCATGAAAATTAAACAAGTTGAATTTTTGGAAAGGTTATCCAATTTGTAATAGAAATTATCTCTAGCTATGTAGTAATTTTGAGAGAAATGGGGAGTATATGGTTGGGCGGGTTGGATGAAGTGAGTAGTTCTTTCAATTTGAGGCAAACTTTCTTGTGGATGGTTTGGTATAGGCAATGTAGGTACTATGGGGATGGATGGTTCACTTGCTAGATTTTGACGATTGTCTCATCTTTTTTTGTTGATACCGTCCTTTGTTGCTTGGTACCTTGCTCATTGCTTTTGATTAGCTTGATTTTTTTTTCCTGAGCATTATCATTTTGTATATCCATTTATAGCTATATACCCCAATATGGGAGATGTAATATAGATCTACAATTAGTATTTTTTAAATTAGATTCTTAGGTCTTTTGAAAGAACTAATAAGATACTAACTATTTAATGACTAACATTGTCTACGTAAAATGATTCTAATTTATTACTTACATTAAAATTTATGGCTTACTTTATTCAGTAAGAACACATCAATATGTAGCATAGAAAGAGAGAGAGATCAAGATTGTTCATTTCTCTTAAAAATAATTTCTATCATCTAAGATAAACAGGAAAATGCAAACATTTTTGTCTATTAATATTTTCTAACATTTTAGATAAGTTGGTAATAAATTTATCCAACATGTTTTGACATAATGAGTAGGAAAAAACTAGGAGTCTCCCAACAACAAAACGGACATGTATTGTAGAGTATTATCTTGAAGTCTATGGGAAAAAAGTGAACATAGAATGGTAGTAGCAACTTTTACATACATAAATGTAATTGTATATAATGAGGTTCAATTGTTTATTTTATGCAAGCTTTAGCACTATGACAATAATGCTCTATGTCTCTTCTCCTCCAAAATGATTCATTTTGATGCTAATTTCAAAGAGAAATTGGCAATTGATAACATTCTCCAATATTATTTTTGTTGCATCAGGCTCAACTAGTAGTAGTTGAAAGTCTTCTATAGGCACCCCTAACAAATTAGTTGATGATCCTTCAAATGCAGTAACTTTAATTAATTCTCCTATTTCATCTTTCAAGTCCATTTTTAGGATGTAGTTGTAAGCACAATTAGAGAGTTCGATAGAACATTTGGGGCACCAAAATTTGTTGGTTAAAGAATGAACATTTTTTTCTTACATTTTTTGTTGTCCACGATTAATAGACAAAAAAGGTAGTAAAAATTGTCCAAGTGCAACTTTGTAATAGTCACCTTAACACAAACATGGTGTGAAGTGGGAAACCTTTGATTGACAATAGTACATATATCAATTGGATTTACAAAGCTATGTAGGAAAACATTGCCTTTGGACAAGGGTACAAAAGGATGGTCTTTTCCTATAGATATATACCATATTTGTAATCTGGATGCTTCTAACAAATTTGGATTGATTATAACAGAGGTTGAAAAGGTACTATCTACTTTCTTTCCATTCCATGATACTAGACTTGCAACTTTGAACAAAATAACAACTAGGATCCATTGTGCAAACATGTCAAAGATTTTCTTACCTTCAATTTCACATTGGTGGCCCCAAAGTGTAACATTTATGGTACAATTTGACATATCTTTGATTTTCACTATACATTTCTTTGTCTCACTTCCATCTCTCTTCCATATGGTTCATGAAGGAGTAAAAAATACAAGTATGCCAATGCCATCTACAAGGGAGTTTATAGGAAATGTATCTAGTGAATCTATGCTCTTGAAATGGTAGCTATGCTTGGGTATTGTAGAATCTGGGTATGTGTAAGGAGATATTGTTGATGAGTTTATGAGGTCTACTTCGTATGGGTTTGTTGAATTGCTATATTTTGTATTGCTTACTTTGATGCGACCATTAGAGATTTGTATAGACAACTAGGGTGAATTATATCATAGAAATAGTCAAGATGTTCATTAAAATAAGAGACATGGATTCCAGAGCTATCTTTGTCATTGAATTCAAAGCCAAAAACTTTCCCACCATGGGAAGCATTTTGTATTCATGCATCTTTGTTTTCTCTAAGTCTCTTCACTCAATGGACCAATGCTTGTAGTATGGATTTAATGATTTTATGGGGACTGGTTGGAAAGAAGCCATGTTTTGAACACAAAAATCAGTAGTTGGGGAGGACCTCGATGCATCTCTAGGTGTTGAAGGTTGAAGGTAGTTAGTATCCTTAAGGAGTGGAATTGGAGATCCAACTATTGTTGAGTTGTTCGAAAGTATTTCAAAGTTATCAAGCAAGAGCCCCCTGCAAAGAAATGAGTTGGATAATTTAGCTAGGAGACTTTGGTGGAAAAATAAGGACTCAAAATGGTAGGGGACAAGAAAGAACATGTGTGAAGTTGTGGAGCATCTTGCAAGACTATTCTTTAAGGAAAATAATTGAGCCCCTCTATAAGCTTCTTCAATGATGATATCCTTGAATGTTTTAGAATGTAGAGAAGAATGGGTGTGTGTACCATCTGAGAATTCAACTCAGTATTTGGTTGTTGCAGAATGAGGTTCTTGAATGGAGTTTATAGATGTAACTTACAAGTGTGGATCATTAATATATGTGCCCGCTAGGAGTTTTGCAAGTGCATCTATTGTTAAAGTTGTCATAGCAAAGGGAAAAAGCTAGAGGAGTCAAGAAACCTATAAGTAATTTTAGATTGTTTGGTTAGGTTGTGTTAAAATATATTTTTCTAACTTGTTCAGTTAGGTTGTGTAAGAATCTAATCTTTTAATAAAACATAGCACATTGTTAAATAATTTGGAAATTTTCTTTTTGTTTTGTATAGATTAAATTAGTTTGTTACAATGATATAGAGTCATTTATTTTTGTTGGAAGATTTCATATGATAAAAAACTTTGTGTAAACAACCTACTATAACAATATTCAACCCAATCACAAATACATTCTTGGAGGAAACTCTAAATAAAATAGAGTTTTTTTAATATATTTATTATACTCAAAAGTTACATCCATGCTTATATATAGGTTAAATTTTGTGAAAATTGAAGCATTGTGGCTTGCATTAGAGAATTTATATAGGCTGTTGTTCTCATGTTATATAATAGGAAGACAAGAAGAATGAGCACAGATTATTCAAATGCATCTCATATGCATGAACAATGGAGGGTGATGCACCATTTTCATAGTACTAGTCGTAATACACTTCTTTGATGAAAGTGCACAACCCCTCAATTTTACTACAATTATTCAAAAGCTCAACGACATCCATTTCATTGACAATGGGCATAATTTTGCATCCAGTTTTGAAGTTATGCACAATATCATGCCAGGTGATCGAAAGAATCGAAGAAAGACTCTAGACATTGCTTTCAAGACATTTTGGTTTATTAATAGAACAACATGAAACTGGAAGTTTAGTGGTTGCTTCTACTACAACTACATGACTGCTAACACTTTCAGTTGAATCTCCATTGAAGACCTGAATGATTTTACGGATATTTGCATTTGTTTCCATCTCTCGAAATCAACGAATATAAATTTTGTATAAGTAGTAAGGAAAAGAATAAGTAAACATATTAAAAAAGAATATCAATGTCGAGAAAAAAAATATTCCAAAACCTAGGCGTAAATATATTAAATATATCTAATATAAGTTTATCTAATAAATATAAATAATTAATAAATATATTTGAATATTTTGTGTATTTAATATATAACAATATAACTATAATTTATATTTAATGGAGGCTAAATTTATAACATAATAATTGGGAATGTTAGTTGTACTTAATATGGAAAAGCAAGTTTATTAGAGAAGCATGAGTGAAATTAAACATTTGAATTAGGAACAAAAGAAGACTGCATTATCAATAGGTTTTATAATTAAGAGAATACTTCCACAATATCTTTTTAAAAAGATTATTCTGTAGACATACATAGATTTTTTATTTTTTTTAATCAATAAATATTTTAAATATTATTACCTTACAAAACCTATATTAAATATGTCTAATGTAAGTGTAATAAATATTTAATATGTGAAAAAAATTATTATTGTATTCCACATGTAATATTAGTGCCATAAAATAATGGTATATTTTATATTTTATTTAATATCAGATATAATTTTTATTTATTGAAGAACTATTAGTCTTTCCCTTACCATCACTATGATAATATAGAAGCACGATGAAGGGGTAGAGATCATGTTGACTTGTAAGAGGATAAATTAAACTCCAATATTAATATTGACTTGTTATATCATATAAATGTATTTTATTTTATTTTAACATTCTAATAATATATATAAAAGTTGAAACATAAATAATATTTTTTAGAAAATAAATTTTCTTGTTCATATTTTAAAATAAATATTACTAAATAAATAATACTTATTAACTCTCAAATGTTTGTTCTATTAAGGAAAAATAAAGTTTTCATAATACTCTTAAAATAAAATTTATTATAAAAATTAAAATATCATATCATAATTTTTTTTATAAAAAATTATTAAATTTTAAATCGATGGAGTTTTTTTTTCAATTTATTTGAAAGTTTGATCTTGTCTTTCACAACTCATCCCACTCTAAGAGGTTAAATAATATAGTCCAATGAAGACACTCAACTTGACACTGCAATGAAAATAACAGTAAAGGATGTGGAAAATACGGGTAAAGAGTGATGGTAAAAAATGATGCTGAAAAATGATCCCAAAAAGAATGATGGTAAAAAATGGCAAAAAATGAGGATAATTGTTGATTTCACAAATTCTCTCTTTCTTTTCATATTCAATTTTATTAGTTGACATATTTTAAAAGCGTCATATTCAATTGGTTAACATATTAAAAAGTCTCATATTTAAAAATCAAATCATTAAATAAAACTAAACAACCAAACTTAAGAATTAATAAAAAAACTAAAAACTAACAAAATTTAATAAAGAAACTAAAGTTAACGTTAACTATAAAAACTAAAATTAACTAAATATTTAAAAAATTAAAGTTAGTTTCTAAAAACATATATTGCCTAGTTTCAGTATTAAGCAGCATGCTACACGTAAAAAATCAAAATTACTGGCGGTTGGAGTTTCTGTATTAAGCAGGAGGATACACATAAACAATCAAAACAACTGGCATCTGGAGTTTCTATTTTGACATGTAGGTGAGACGTGAGTGACAATACAATACGGTGCACAGATTTTCATAATAGGAGCTTTACAAATTTCAAAGAGTTCGTAGCAAAGGAGGATGTTTATATTTCAGTTGGCTAAATAATGTTTAGTTGCATCCAAGTAAAATTTAGGGTTGATTTACAAAGAAAACAAATTAAATCAAATGAAACCTAAATTCTAACTCAACAACATGTGGAATGCAAGAATCACCATAAACCCACCAAGTGGATTCATTGAATGGCACCACTAAATGTTCCATTTGAGTGGTAAATGGCTATTTACTATTTATTAATTATTTTAGAAATATAAGCAATTATAGTGTAATTTAAATTTTATTATCTATATAAAACAAGTTTATTTGGTATTTATTAAGACATGGCCACTTAACTGTGACATGCATTCCTATTCATGTGATACTTAATTTATTTTTTCTATTAGTTCCTGTTGTGGTAGGAAACTATTGTGGAGGCTAAGACAATTAACTAGTGATTAAGTCTTTGTTTTTTATTGCACGAAAAAATAGGTTTTGACAGGGACCCAAAACCCCTTACAAACTAGAAAAAATGTTTAACATTAAAGCATAATTAAAAGAGGCAAGACTAGGGACCAGTCCACTAAAACCAAAACCAGCACAACAACTAGAAAAAACCTAAACCCAAAGACCAGCAAAAAATAGACCGGTAGTACTAGGAACCAGAGCCCTAGAAAAACTCCTTGCAAGCCTCATCGGCTTCCTGCTTCGCTTCAAATATCTTCTCTATCACTACATTGAACTCCAAGAGTTCCTGGATCCTGTCTTGAATTTTCTTCCTTCTCGCTGATCTAGTTCATTTTCCTGGGCCTTCGTCTTCCAGGTCATCAGTGAATTCCTCTAGTTTTTTACTGGGGGAGCCTGCATCCAACTTAGCCTTAATGGTCATAAAATAATCCATGGCCAAACCCATAAATTTGTTGTTATCTTGCATATGTTTTTTCATTGCATTTTCCATAGTTTCCATTCTAGCTTGAATTTCTTGCACTTTTTTATCCTCATCATTGGTAACCTTATCCACCATAGTTTTCAGACCAGACTCCAGCAAATTCTGCAGAGAATCCACCTTAGCAGAAATAGAGTGGTGCTTAAGGTTTAAATTCTTGATCTCCTCAACACCCATTTCATTAAACAGAAGGAATACATGGAAGAAGCTTTAGCCATTTGGAGAACCCCAAAGGGGGGCTCAATCTTATCATCCATATCTTCCCTCAGTAATTCAATGTTCCTTTCCTGCATGTCCACCATTTTGATGAAAGGAATGTTCTGAGAACTTCCTGGAGCATTGTCTTTCTTCGTCCCTGGTAAAGTAGTCTCCATGGCAGGGGAAGTATTCTCCACCTCAGTCGCCTCCTTCTTAGTATCCAACCCAACATCCATAACCACTTCAAGTTTTGGGGATATGGGCATGTCGTGGTCTTCAAAGCTATCATAGTCAACCAGAATCGACACCTTTTGACCACCTAGATCCTCCTTGTTCTTATTATCCTCTTTGTCACTCTTGACACCATAGGTTTTACCCTTGTCCATAGTACCTGTAACCTCTTCATTAGTATTGGCATTCTCCTCCAAAGTTGAATTTGATACTAAGTAGAATAACTGTCTTCCTTAGTAGAATCAGCCATATCATCATAGCCTTCAGCACTGTCAACAAAGGTATCTGTATCCATGGAAACCTTGTTCTCCTTCCTTAATTTTTTACCGATGGAGCTCTCCTCTTTTAGAACCACATCCGTAATTCTTTTTTTTACCCGAGCCAGATTTAGATGGAGTAATGATAGGGCTCACACTAAAAATCTTCTTTATGTGTTCAACAATTAACATAATCAACCCTTCATGAAGAATGGGTTTATTCTCCTTCTTCTTATGCTAAGAAATACTTAAACAGAGGGACTAAAGAATATAGAAAGGCAAGGACACCCTAATTTTATGCTGAAAATGACACAACAAAATAGAGTGGTAGGAATGGGCCCGTTTGAACCTACCGTCCACGGTGACATACTCCATAATTGCCATCATAACCGTCGCCCAAATTTCTTTGAACGAAGCCACATCATAGCACCCTCCAGACTCTTTAACCAAGTTTTTTTTCTCCTCCTTACTCTTGGGAAAGCGTTGAATGGCCTTTCATGATATCTTGTTGTCATGGTAAAATTTGATGCCCTTCATGCTAAGCCTTGACACCTCAGCAATGAATTCCTCCATGATGTTCACAATGATGCCTACAATGGTGATGGCCCCATCTTTCCAGGAATCAACAAATAATTTGGTGGCACTATCTTTTGCCCCATGCAATCTTTCCATGTAGGTAGTAAGACTCCCCCTAGTGAGAATATCCCAGGCTTCCAACATTTTTTTCCATTTTGCATAGTCCTTCAACTCTTTGCGGTTAAGCCCTCCTCCCATGATTTCATAGTTAACACAGATAGTAGTAATTACAGAGAGATACCAAATGTTACGATAATAGGCAACTTTAAAGTTAACCAGGGTTAACTCATATCTACAATTAGTACTCTTGGGAAAGATACCATTTTTCATAATCATTTTCCTCTATTTCTCTAAAATGTGTCTGATCATCATAACTTCTCAAGATTTTCCCAATCCACCCTTTTTCTTTGGGACCTGTCAAAGGCCAACTTGGCTTTCATATCGACAGTTAGATTTTCATAATCGTGCCAAATCATGATATCCTTGGATTTAACTAAAAAATTGGCCAGTTCATCAGCAGTACAATTCACTTCCCCATAGACATGAGATATAATGACTTGTTTAAAGGAATTAATAATGACCCTTGCCTCCTTGATAATCTCCTTAATGGTCCATGATGGCTTAGTCTTGTCACTGATGCATTTTGTGTGTTGTGAGTTCACTGGACTATGATTTTCTCTTTATAGAACAAGAGAGCAGCAGTGTAGAGGGCGGTGCACAACATGTTCTAAAAAAGGTATTTACCGCAAATGAACAACAATAAATGTAGGATAAGGGCAAATGAAAATCAATAATTGCAGATAAGTGACAGAACAAAGGGGGCAATGATTTGAGGCGATATTTACAGGCATATACACTGACAGAGGATAAGTATCTAAATAAAATTAATGCGATGTGATATTTCCTGCAAAGCCATGCCTATGATATGAAAGATATTTGATTGAGTAATTACAGGCATGTACACTGACGAAAGATAAGTAGCTGAATTTAATTAATGTGGTGGACTTCATGCACAGCCATGCCTATGATATGAAAGATATTTGATTGAGTAAATATAATTATATGAAAGATATTTTAGGGTTTGACTGAGTAAATATAATTATATGAAAGATATTTTGGGGTGCAACATGGATGATTACATTGGTCACGTAGGATGGATGGCCAATAGCCACTTGATGGCAGTCATTGCCTTCTCTAACAATTGCAGCCGTTGATCAAACAAAAGAAGTCGGAGCTTTCCAAAATGGAAACGCCTACGACATAATAAAATAGATTTATTTTACTTCTCAACTAAATCTCTCACCCAATTACTTTCCTATCCAAAGTGTCAAATGCACACAATCTAGAAACAACGTGTGTTTGAACTTAGAACGTAGAAAACTTTATACCAATAATGTAAGGTGACGTTTCCTGACGCGAAAGGGTTTCATATTTCCACGTTTGAATCATAGAACGAAGAAAACTTTACACGAACTATGTAAGGTGACGTTCTTCGTGAAGCGAAAGGGTTTCTTATTGACTTATATCACGTTTGAATCTCGTGCAATAGAAAAGTACCGGGAGAGAAGACTTGGAAGACTAAAGCTTATTAATGCATGATCAAAATCCAGCATTATTGCAGGCCAATCTGGGTAGAGTGCACAACTGAATCATTGTGTTCGATGTAGCACTAGCATCCATCATTATTCTTTCTCTCGCACTCGCAACTCTAGTTCTGCTAATTTTGGACAACGCGAGAAGTAATAATGGCAAGCCACCACATCCTACATCGTGGCCGATAATTGGGCATCTGCATCTGCTGAGAAAGAAGAAACCCATGCACCGAATTTTAGCCTCACTGTCCCAGCGCTATGGACCCATCATGTATCTTCAGCTTGGCTTCCGCCCAGTCCTCATCATTTCCTCTTCAGACCTCGCAAAAGAATGCTTTACAGCAAATGACAGAGCCTTGGCTTCGCGCCCACAGACCTCTGCAGCAAAGCATTTGGGATATAACTACAAAATGTTTACTGGGCTACCGTACGATTCATTCTTGCGAAACCTGCGAAAGCTTTGCAATGTCGAGATCCTCTCTGCCAAAAGAATCGATTCCTTCAAACACGTGCGCTCAGAGGAAGTTTCCGCCCTCATCCGTTCCCTGACCGAGAGCTGTTCAGAGCCGATAAACATGAAATCCAGGCTCTCTGATCTCACATCTAATATAGTCGTCCCCATTGTTGCCGGCAAGAGAGTCTCGGGATATCATAATTCCGAGGATTTTCCAGAAGGGCGTCAGCTCAAGAAGTTTCTAGAAGAAACTTTCCTCTTATTTGGTTCATTTGCAGTTGGCGATTATTTGCCGTTTCTCAAGTGGCTTGATGTGAGAGGCGTCATATCCGCCATGAAAAAGGTCCACAAAAAAAGGGACGCCTTTATCCAGAAAATTGTCGACGAGCACCGTGAGGATCAGGGGATGCACGCTCAGGCTCGCGATTTCCTTGATCTTCTCATCTCTGCAGTAGACAACCATGAAATTCAATCCGACAATAACGACGACGTGGTGAAAGCCACCGCCCTCGTATGCTTTTCTTACGCCTTTATGTTTTGATTTCGATAAAATGTTACACTCTCTCGGTGAGCTTTTTTTCTGTTGAAGTTCACAATTTTTTGTTGTTGTGCAGAACTTGATAACCGCAGGTACAGACACGTCATCTGTGACCATCGAATGGGCACTGGCGGCTCTGTTGCAGCAGCCACACATTTTGGAGAAAGCCCAGGAGGAGCTCGACAAACATGTCGGAAGGGATCGTTTGGTAGAGGAATCAGATCTGCAGGAGCTCAGTTATTTGCAAGCCATTGTGAAGGAAACTTTTAGGCTTTATCCAGCGGGACCCCTTCTCGTCCCCCATGAGGCCGCAGAGGCGTGTACTATTGGAGGATATCATATCCCTGCAGGAACACGACTGTTAGTGAATGCGTGGGCAATTCACAGGGACCCGGCAGTGTGGAGCCGCCCGATGGAATTCAATCCACAAAGGTTTTTGAACGGAGAGAAAGTGATTGATGTGAGAGGGCAAGACTTTGAATTGATACCGTTTGGTTCAGGGAGAAGAATGTGCCCGGGAATGTATCTGGGATTAGTTGTGGTTCAATACACCTTGGCGCGGTTGCTTCAGAGCTTCGAGTGGTCTGTTCCAGAAGGCGCTGTGATTGACATGGCTGAAGGGCTTGGAATCTCAATGCCCAAAGGAGTTCCGCTGGAGGCCATAATCAAACCTCGCCTGCCCCTCCATCTCTATTGACATATATATGTCGACTTTTAAATGCTTAGGTACGTTGTCGGTGCTGCTGCATTTAATCTAAAAACTAGAATTCAAATAATTGCTCTACCACTTCACCCTAATATAAAATACTACCGTGCACGGCTATCACTTTTGTTTTCTAGATTTTATAGAACTATTATTTGTTTGTTAAATAGAGGTTTTACTAGGTTTGGTGGTCTAGCAGCTTCCAATGATGTTACGCACGAGGTTGCAAAGTTCTTCCTCCCCCACATCCTACATAGTATTAAAGGGTGTGTCATGCTAGTACATGACAATATATTGTACACAACTACGTAGCTGTGATGTATTTGAGCGTATCGAAAGATCAATTATATTAAGTAGTAATTTATTTGTATTAGTTGTAATACAAATTCAATTAAGGGGTTATTTAAATGTATTTGAAATGTTCTACTTTTGTGTCATAGATTAATGTGTATGAAAAAACTTATA
Organism: Chamaecyparis obtusa; assembly: GCA_027943335.1. Lineage (NCBI taxonomy): Eukaryota > Viridiplantae > Streptophyta > Pinopsida > Cupressales > Cupressaceae > Chamaecyparis > Chamaecyparis obtusa. The sequence goes on along the minus strand of BSBK01012109.1, from coordinate 6,231 downwards.
ATATCAAACTTATTATCTTTTTTAATTTTTAAAAGTTAAATAATCATTTTAAAAGTAATAAAGGAAAAAATAAGTCTAGTTGTCACTTCTTGGTTTTTTCCTTTTCTTTTAGGGTTTGTTTGTTTGTTGGAATTAGATTAGAATTGGGATTGTCAAATTTCATAATTGACTTTTTTTAATAGGGATTTGGTAATTCCTATTTACCGTCAAAACCGACATTTGAATCTTCCATTGAAATAGGTGGAATTGGAAAATCAATTCCAATTCCACTTAAATGGAAATTAAGGGTAAAGCAAAATTTATAATATTTTGAAATCTATATGCAAACAACATTTTCCATCTTCTCTTTATGAATTCCAAGTGAACCAAACGGTTCTAGCCATATTCCAAAAACCATTTTCTGGATTTATAACTTCCAGAATTGTCAAATACTAGAATTTGACAATTTCAACATTATTTAACTCTAGCAACCAAACAAACCCTTAAGGAATTTTACTAAGCTTCAAGATTATATGGAAAATGCTGTTCAAATATTTTGGAGTGTTGATTTATTTACACAAACTTGTGTTTAATCTATTAGATTTCAATAAAGCACTTTCTAAATCATTTGTTATAATAAAGTTAACGGATATTACACAAACTTGTATGAATTTTAAGAATAATGTACAATATTTTATTGATAACAATACAATAATATGCATCTCCCCGGATTTTTCATTCAGATGACAAGTGAAATTTTAATTAATGCTCTAAGCCATATGATCTTATCATTTGAGTTTGGCCCTAAAATGGTACAATTTTTATGCCAAGACATCCTTTCTATAAACCAATTTTGTATATTAGTTGGAACACCATGGAGCATTTGAAAGTATTTTTTATTGTAGTACACCAATTGGTTAAATTCAATCAAGGAGCTAGGGTTATAAGGATGGAAAGGGACAAGTCTAAATAGATTATAAATTAGAGCCATTTACTTTAGATACAGTACACTCAACTACATATGAATATAAAGAGGTTAACACAAGATTTTAAGATGTGCTTTAAGATTTAATATAATAATATAAGAAGAAAATAATAAATCAATAAATTATAAGTTGAGCATTATTTATTGATGTATCGTCTTAAAATGGAAGCACTTCCATGTTAAGAGAATTTAGCCCTCCGAGTAAGTGGCTTGGGGTCATGTTTGGCACCTTGATTGGATCTTTACATGTACTTGGCTTTCTCCCCGCTTTCCACTTCTTCTCCGTGCTTGATTTCTTCATTCTAGGTGAAATTAGGGTTAAGGTCTTAAGACTTTCCTGATTTTCCTCTTTCTATGGCTCTACTTTCTAGGTAGGGTTCAAAAATGAGACTTCCTAGTCCATCATCATATCAAATAGAGGATTTCTATCTACTCTAGACATCTAGTCCTGTTCAGATATCAATTTCCAAGTTTCTAGCACCCTTGGAACCCCTGTTGTAGAATCTGGCCAAGTTAGGGTGTGAGGTCAATGTCGACCTCGACCCTGACCAAGTCAGGGTCAACCTTGAGTTCAATGTCGACCTTGACCCTAACCAAGTCAAGGTCAACCTCGACCCTGACCTCTTGTTGCCGGGATTTCAAATTGTCATCTATCGACAGTTTGGCTTTTGAGATAATTATTTCTCCGCTTTCGGGTCGGTTGTTTTGGGCTCCGAAATGGTAAATCCTTTAATTGTATTTAATTAAGGTATATTTTCTAAAGGTGAGGACCTATTTGGGATTTAATTCTCCAAGGTGGCCCATCTAAAGGAGTGTGCCCTAGATCACTATAAAAGGAGGCCTTCCTCTCTCATTTACACATCACTCCAACATCAAGTTTTCTCATCTCATCTCAAGCTCTCAAGTTCTCAAGGTGATCAAGAAAGCATTCCATTCAAGCATTCAAGTCTTCTTCTCCATCCAAGTTCTCCATTGAAGATCAAGGATTCAAGCATTCAAGCTATTGAAGGGATTTGGCACAAGCATTCAAGATCTATGATTAAAACCCTAGATCTAGCCACCATGGTGGTGTGATCTTCCTTCAAGATCCTTTGTTCATCTTCAAAATCCATATCATTGTTTCCTCAAGGTGGATTTCAAGCATACAATCATGGAGGTTTGATAATGTTATGTTCAAGCTTTCATATCAATATATTTGATTACATTCCAAATACATTAGCATATCTATTGAATTGCATAGCTCCATTGTTAGATTCATTTCTACTACTTGCTAGCATTCTCCTATTTAAATTTCCATATTAAGGTTGATTCCAAACCGGGGTTTGACCAAGGCAAACCCCCCAAACAAACAACAAAAATCTCATTTTCTTTTAGGTATAGGTGCGAAATCTCAGATCTGAGAGCAAATTCAGATACCCTTTTCGGCAATCTTTCAGGATCTACGAACGGAATCAGAATCGGACTGCAAATAAATAATGTAGTCTTTGACCTTAAAAGGTCAAAGTCGACCTGTGTGAATTTAGAGAAAAGATTTCTGGGTTTTGTCCGCCTCGACATTTCCAGTCCAAAATAGGTGATGGAATCTTCAAAAATTTCATACATAAGCTAGAATTTAGCATTTTCCAAATCTGCCCTAATTCAAAGTTAGTATTTGCGCTTCAATTATTTCAAATTTCAAGCTTAATCCAACTATAGGGAAGTATAGGGTTTCTCTCTCTCTTTCATATTCTTCATAGACTGATTCGATTGTGTATTAACCTCTTGGTTGATCAAATTGGATCTCTCCTTTGGGAATTTGGATTTAGGAGTGAATCTTACATTTTCCCCAGACACTTACACAAATAGAGGTGATTCCAAATTACCTCTATTCATTTTTGTAAACCTGACTAGCTTACTCTCTTTCTTTTTGGTGTTAGATTGCCTTTTTCATGCTCTTGCATTGTTAAGATGTTTTGGGGCATGGCTATGTTCTTTATTACTCTTCTTTTAGCATCTGTTTATCATACGTATGGTGTTTATGAGAGTATCATTTATTTCATTATGTTGATGACCTTTCATTTTGCTCTTGCGTATGCTTTTGTGAAGTTAACTGATTCTAGTCTACCTACATTTAAAACTTCTCTTAGGGATTATGTGAAGAATTTGGTAGATGATACACCATCTCCTAATCTTCCTAATCTTCATCCTAATCCTATTAATCCTATTCTTCATTTTAATCTTCCTATTCCGATATTTGATTCTCCATCTATTAATCCTCGCTCTTCCCATACTTGTGATGGGATTCAAGCTATAGTGTAGGATGCGGATGTGCAAGATTTCTTTGATTTACCCCCTTCTCTTGTCCAGGATGATATTAAAGGAAAGGGTACAAAAACTTCTTCAAAACCTACTATCCCACCTTATACAAACCTTTACTCATGAACATGATAAAGAATCACCTCCTGTAGAAGCTTTGCATACTATGTACACTACTGGATATAATTGGTGACTAAACAAGGCTATAACGGTTTAGGGTTAGGAGTTAATGAACATGGTATTAAGTTTCCCATTAATATACCTCCTAAATCAAATATGAGTGGTGTCAAAATTTCTAAATCTCAAGTCAAGTTAAGTGGTGTGGATCTTCATCCTCCCCTTAGCGCTCATTTCTCTACACCTCTAATGGATAATCCTAACATTCGTCAAGAAATTGCTAAGACAGTATATGTAGAGATAATGAATTCTAAGAAGGAAAGATTTAGATCTATGCCTATTGATGCTTTGTATAAATTTAAATGTCCTTTCCACTATCGTAATACTCATTTTCTTGCCGATTGTAACAACTTCAAATTATATGTTAGGGGTAGGGCTGCATGCGGTATTATACCTTTTTCTCGCGTAGTCTTACAAATTCTTCATAATTTTGATATAGGGGATTCCCCTCCATTAGAGCTAGAGTAAATGTTCCTATCCTCTTGTCTCATGACTGGGGGGCAAGAGGCATAATTTTATCCAGTCTTTTAGGATCCATTAGGTCTTTTTCTTAAGATTTAATTGGTATTCTTTATGTTTCCTTCTTCCATGATGTTTTTATGCATTCCTAGGAATTATATTTTCTTCTTAGGAAATCTTTTCTAGGACATGTGTTTGTAAAAATATGCCTTGTCTTTCATCCCTTCGGGGGGCAAGGTTCTTCCTTCTTTCTATTTTTCTATGGGAACTTCTTTCCTTAGCTTAGTAGTATTTGCTTTTGTTACAATATTATTTCATCATAGTGACAAAGGTGTTGATTATGTATAATCTTCTTATCTAAGAAGTTGTTGTCCTAGGTCGTCACTTCTTCTCTATGTTGCAAATTATGTTTAATATAAACTTTTATTCTTGCTTGGTGTTAAAATTGTTTTCCTTCATTCCAAAGATTCCTCTTACTCTTCTTCATCGGGGGCTTGATGATTGAATCTGTGTTCCCGCCTTTTGAAAGATGATATCTTATTTACACGCACTCCTCTTTGGTGGGGGCCTTGGCAATAAGATCTCTTTCCTTGAGGATCCTTTTCCATAAGTGACATATCCTTTCACAATTATCTATACTCTTGGATGTAGGGGTCAATATCTCTCACTAAGGATATACTATACATTTTTGTAAATAGGATATCTCCTTGCTTTGTGAAGTAGGTATCCTCTTCCATCTTTGTTCCTACACTTGGGGGACAAGGATGCCTTATCCTTCTTTTCTATCTTTAAACATTCTCACATGGAGTCACAAATACGGATTGTGAGTTTGGTAGAAGTACTTTAGCCTTGGAGGCTTGGTATGATTTTTCTGTCTTATTCAAACCTATGCATTGTTATTTCATACGATATTCTCTTCTTTTCTAGGGATTCACCTCTTTCCTTGGTTAAGCAGTATTTATCTACTATGTGATATCCAATCCTACATGAAAATTATGGCTTGCATTTGAGGACCTATGTCCTTCATACAAACCTTATTTGTTGTTTGACATTGGGTTTCCATGGTTGATACATCTCTCACCTTGGAAATTGATAGTGTGCTATCTCTCATAAAGGGCTACTTCCTTTTCACTTCTTGCATGATATCTCTTTACATTCATCTCTTGCATGGCCTCATCTAAGCTGTGACTTTCTTGGCTTGGACTGGGAGTTGTCTATGGATATTGTCTTGATGCTACAACAGGCATTATCCTTTTTCTTCTTCTTTCCTTAAGATGATAAAATAGTATGTTTTTTTCCATCTTAAGGAGGGGGGCATATATAGGGCCTCCCCTGTACTATAGTTTTTTTATTTTTATATGCTAAATCTTGGAAGGTAACACACATAAGTTGCTAAATCCTGAAAAGACACACATCCATATGCTAAATCTTTCAAAGGTAACACACATAAGTTGCTAAATCCTAAAGGGACACGCATTTCAAATTTCAAATATGCTAAATCTTGGAAGGTAAAGCACATAAGTTGCTAAATCCTGAAAAGACATGCACCTATATTCTAAATCTTCCAAAGGTAACGCACATAAGTTGCTAAATCCTGGGAAGACACACATTTCATATTCATAGTGATACGAGAAGGTGGATCTATGGGTATTTAAAAGCTATCAAAAGACACATTACAATTGCAAGCATAGTTTATGGGTGAACCTGTTGGGCTCTCCCTCTAGGGTGATTCATGGTAAGGTGGGCATCTTACCAGGCAAGGTAATCACTTTCTCTTTTCTGTCTTTTTGCTTTCATGCTAGTAGGATTAGATCATGAAGCTATGTTGTCTATAGTGTTGCTCTTTTTTTTTCTTACGTAATCATTTATGCTTTTATGATAGCTTTCTAAATATGATATTTGTATGAAAAATATTTCTTAGCAAGGTTTCTTATGCTAATTGATTTGGGTTGTTTAGTACTAACCCTTGTTTTTTTTGTATACTCTGATGTATGTATGTTGAGTTAGAATCCTTGGTCTGGGGGCTTATGTCTTCAGCTAAGTGTTATTTTATCTCATTTTGAATCCACTGGGATCTCTTCTCTCTTCTCCTTTACCAAGAGTTTGCATCGAATCCATACTCTTGCTAAAGTGGGGCCTTAATGTATTGTCTTAAAATGGAAGCACTTCCATGTTAAGAGTGTTTAGCCATCCAAGTAAGTGGTTTTGGGGTCATGTTTGGTGCCTTGATTGGATCTTTACATGTAGTTGGCTTTCTCCCTACTTTCCACTTCTTCTCCGTGCTTGACTTCTTCATTCTAAGTGAAATTAGGGTTAAGGTCTTAAGGACTTCCCTG
>BSBK01012108.1:0-47309 GCA_027943335.1 Chamaecyparis obtusa | reverse complement strand
TATATTATGTATATCTATGTATATATATATACATATATATATGTATATACATATATATGTATATATGTATATACATATAATATGTATATACATATATATCTATATACATATATATCTATATATATGTATATATGTATATATATATATATCTATATATATATATATGTATCTATGTATATATATAATATATTCTATATATATATATATGTATATATGTATATATTATATATATCTATATATATATATATATATGGTTCAATAAGGATTAGAATTTAATTATTAGCTTGGAAAAAATTATAAATTAATATAAAAATTAAAAACACTCATCATTGTTCTACCACTTAGGGATTAGGAGTTTTAGATCATTATCGATTTTGGTAGTTCAGGTAGAATAAATCATACCTGAATCAAGTACGATGGGTGAGGTAAAATGGATACATATCCAACGTTATATTTCCTCATAATCGCCATTGGAAAATAACTCCAACTTATTAAATGAGGTAAACAATTGATGGAGTTTATAACCACACAATATATGTCAGGATATTGTGCATAATATTAGCTCATACAATCTCGCCAAATGGGGTATGATATTATGATCTTGAATCTTGTCAAACAAGCATACATGTGTGTAGTATCCTAAATTCTAAGCAGCATAATTTTGTTCTCTATCAAGACTCCATTTTTGTGTCCAAGGCTCTATGCATCATTGGCCTTTTTGTGATGCGTTTAGTTAATAAAATATTTAAACATTTTTCCTCTATTAACTTAATTTACTCATGGGTCCATAATTTTAGGTGTACCTTATTTAATTATTTTGATCATTTATCACCTCTTGTATAAATAAGCCCTATATAATTATGGGTGGCCATTTGTATTTAGTATAAATAAAAATATCAATTATGTGTTCATTTTTCATCTCCATATACACTCATTGAATCCCAATTCAGCTTTGAGACCTAATTAGTTTGAACTTGGTGCCTCATAAGGTTATGGGAAAATAAGGCCATCTTATACATTTATAGGTGCCCTATTCTAGTAAAATGTGGCCCAAACTTAGATTGTAGAAAGGTCTTGGTTTTTTCAGTACGATATTCAAATCCTTGTCAATCCTCTTCAAATTTTGAGCCACAAAATTGATTGGAGAGGTATCAAAGTAGTACTACCTCCCTCATTTTGTGATCCATCTACTAAGCATCAAACCTATCTTCTAGAAAGCATTGAAGAATTCATAAAAAAAATTTCAATCAAGAAATCAAAGCAATATTCACATTGATATTCATCAAGCATGGAAGACAAGGAGTGATTTATAGATCCAAGCATTAGTGATGGCTATCCATGATATTCCTACCTAGATTCAAAGTTAATACAACATTTTCCCAATACTATAACCATCTTCATGATGAAAACAAACACTTGTGAAGGTATAATATCTTATCAAGCCTCTATTGATAACAACACACTTTTCCTTTAATGTAATTTCAATTTAATTTAAAGGTTAATTCCTAAACAAATATTTAACCTTGAGGAAATCCCCTTTGCACAAGTAATCTTCCCATTTTCTATGTGCAAGTGATAGGTGTCGAAGCTATGTCAGAATGAGCTATAGGTATCTATCTGAAAAGAATTTATAGGTGCTATAAATTTGATTAGAATTTTCATGTCTTAGGTGCCTTTGAGGGTTTTTTACTAGCCAAGTTTCCCTATATCCTCCAGGTCACCTCATTTTAACCATTCTAGATTGAAATTTGGATTACAAGTTAGTATCTATTTTGGATTTTCAAACCTAGTGTAAGAATGAAGTTAATAGTCAGTGATCTTTCTCTATGCATAAATTATCTCATTTTTACCCTAGATCTTGCATTCTTCACATTCTATTTTACATAACCATAATCAACTCATAACTATGAAACAATCTTTGTTTCCTTTTGGAGATTGAGCCTCCTTAAGGCTACTGGATCAACTTTCCTCCCAATGTGTAAAAATATTTGTCATGTGAGATTTCTATTTTTCCCTTCATCTTAGTGAAAGGCTCTCATACCACATTTCCTTTCATCAAATTTTAGTGAGCCCAACATCCTTACATTTCCATTCTAATTTGGTGTATATATCTAATTTTATATGTTTCATCTTATCCAATTACACATTGTAGATTTATTTCTTGGATAATTATATTTATATGCATTAGGTTACATATGCAAACATGTATTAACTTTTTCATATTCAATCTTGTCTTGTATAAATATGATGTATGTTCATTCCTTCATTGATTTTATAGAATCAAGCTCACATAAAACCCCTTGACCTCTCAATTATTTTGAACAACCAAGCTCCCACAAACCCCCTAACCAAGTACTACCAAACTCCTTGACCTCATACTTAAAATTAGATATTTTATTTGATTATTTACCCAATTTATTTTTAACTCTGATCTCAATATACAAAATGCAATTGTTTAGATATATGGATTTCAACAGGTTGAATTACCTTCCCATTATCTAGGAATCCCGTTATTTTTCTGGTGCATCTCGAGTTTCATATTAAGATAAGGTTATTATGAATATTCAACAAAGAATAGCTAGTTGAAAAGGTAGATGGATTTCCTTAACTGGAGAGAATTCTTATGATAAAAAATAGTTTTATCAGCTATCCCTAATTAATTTTACGACAGTACTAAATGCACCTCGAATAGTTATAAAAATTATTGAAAAAGTAATTAGGTCATTTCTATGGAAGTGAAACATGGATGGTAAAAATATCCCTTTCATCTATTTGAAAAATATTTGTTCTAATAAATTAACAGGAGGAGTTGGAGTTCACAATTTGATAGCAAGGAACTTTTCTTTAGGGGAAAAATAGGTCTAGAAAATGTATGCTAAACCTTCTATTAGGTTGGTGAAAAATTCTATAGGCAAAGTATCTAGACTCTAATTCACCATCTAGGATATTTACTATTGAAAATCCATCACTTGGTTTGGTTATGTGGAATTTCCTAGTAAGTTTTAAAAGTATAATATTACCATACCTAACATGGAAAATTCATAATAGGGGAGGTGTTAATTTGTTGTCATATTCATGGAATGAATTTCCACCATTGCATTCAAGTGCTCAATTTGAAGAGGTTGAAGGTTATTTCATTCAAACAATAGACAAAAAGGTGAAAGATTATTTCCAATCAGTTGAAACATCTACAGGGAAAGTGCATTGGAAAAAGTTGGAAGCTCCATTTCTTTCTCATAACCTTGAAAAAAAATTGAATGAAGAAATGGACAAGCGTCAAGTCTTTTATAATCCTGATAATGATATTCTTACATGGGATCCTTCTAAATTAGGAAATTATACACTTAAATTGGGGTATAAATATACACTCAGTTTGCAAGGTAACCTTATCTCACAAAGAGCTTTATACTTTTGTTGGAGTCGGGGTATTCTTCCTAAAGAAGGGTGCATTAGTTGGCTAGCACTTAAACATCAAATTCTAACAAGTGGTCATCTTGTCAAACTAGGTATCTCACAAAATCCCTTTAGCTGTGTTCTTTGTAATGTTGTAAATGTGGATGTGGATCACATCTTTCTCCACTATTCTTTTTATTCTGCACTTTTGGATCATGTTAAAGAAAATCTTCATTAGTAGGCTCCACATTCTAAAAATCTTTGGGATATATTTTCATCATATCAAGTCTTATACAAAACTTCATGGCTTGCAAGTATTGGAAGAATTGTTCCTTCAATAATTATTTGGTGTATATGGTGGGAGAGAAACAAAAGGATCTTTATAAAAAAAATTCTACATTAAATATTATCATAGATAGTTTGGAGAGCACAATTTGTGAAGTAACTGATCCACATGTCTCCAAATAAAAATAATTGTATCCACCTTTATAGATTTGGATGCTTCTCAACTTAAGGAATGGTCTAAGCTTTCATTTCCTTTCAAAGGAACTCATATTGGAGCTACAATAAAAAAGGAAGTTGGCATATTGGAGCTACAATAAAAATTGATAGAAGGAAAGTTCCATGGATTCTGCCTCCACCTAATTAGATTAAATTGAATTTTGATGGGTCTTCTAAGGGAAATCTAGGCCCCTCTAGATCTGGAATGTTATTGATGGATCATAGGGGTATTCTAATTCAAGCTAAATCTGTGGCATGCCCCTATTCTCTATTTGTCTTCCTACCAGTGCTAGGGTGCATAGAGTGTGGGGAGTAATGTGGTCTTTTGTTTCTTCTCTGATGGGGTTTATTTGTGTTTGCTGAAGAAGGATTTTTGGTTTGTTCCTAGCTTTGTTTGTGCTAGCTCATGGTGGGCATTTGCAATTGCAAGGATTTTCTCATCCTAGTCTTGATGTTTCTATTTCTTATGGTAAGACAAATACTAATGGATTTCCTAGGTCTGTGATTTCCACTGGTAATTTTTTTAAAGGATTTTTGGTGGTTTGGGGCCTCGTTTGCCAAGTTTAGATCCATGTTCTTTATCATTCATTTTCTTTGGAGGGATCCTTTTTTTAGCGGGCTCTCCACAATACTACTCTAGAGGTAGAGTGGCCCCTATTGAGGTGGGGTTTTGCAAGTCTACTATATTTGGGGTTTGGCTCATGGTGTCTCTTCCTCGCTCTTCCATGACTTTTATTGAGGTGGAGTTTTCTTCTATCAAGGTGAAGTTTTGCAATGTGGAAAAGTTTGTTGATTTCTTATGTGGTAGAACCCTATTGTTGGTTGTCTGAAAGTGGGTGTGAACCTGGAAGTGGTCTCTCTTTAGGTGTTTTTCATCTTGATTTTACCTATAGAGGTAACACCCTTCCCTATTGAGGTGGGGAGGTTTTTGGAATTTGAGGATAGAGATTCTTAGTGGGGTGGCTTGTGTCAGTCCTTGCGGGATTGTTGAGGGTTACATTTTAAATCCATCATTTTTTGTTTGGGGAGGTAGTAAAAACCCTTGTTTTTTCCTTCCTTGATGTTTTTTTCCTAGAAGATCGGTTTTAGTAAGGACTACTCTTTGAAAGCTATTTGTAGGTTTGTGTGTATCATGGTTGTGAAATCCTCGTTAAAAATCATTATTTTAGTAGGTGAGTCACAGTTTATTCTTTTGAGGCTATTTTTTATGGTTTGGAAAGCCTACCAAAACCCCTTGCAAGTTTGGGGAGCCTCTCAAACACACATAGTTTCAGCTAGTTTCTCTTTGTTTATTCTTATCAGGTTAATGCTAAAGGTTGCAAGGTTTTGGGATCCTTCTCAAAATCCAAGTTTTGTGGTTCTGGGTAGGAAAAAAACCCATGGTTTGTCAACTAAGTTGAAATAATTTTGTGTGGTGTTGGGCTTTGACCCGTTGTTTTGTTTCAACTAGTCCCTTTTAGTCTTATCCTTTAGGCTTTTGTTTGTTTGATAATGGTGTAGCTATTGGTTTTTTGAAGTCTGTTCTTTGCATCTGGTTGGTCTTGGGCTATAGTTCCCACTAAAAATTGATTTTATTATGTTTTGAGGTCCCATCAAAACCTTTTTTTACCGTTAATCAAAAACTTGAACTCTAAGCTAAATTAAACACTAACTCTTAAACAAATTGACCATTAGCCTTAACACTTAACCAAATTAAATGTTAATATGAAATGAAACTGAATTAAAATTCTAACTCTAAATGAAATTGAGCACTAACCTTAATCATAATTACATATTAAGATATTTATACCCTTATCCTAAGTGTAAATCAAAGTATACAATAAACCTAACACTAAACTATATTGAACCCTAACTCTAAACTAAATATAATCATAATATGACCACTAATTGAATTAAACCATGAACCTAAACTAAGATGACCACTAAACCAAATTGAACTCTAACTCTAATACTCAACCAAAATAACCCTTACATTTAGATCATATTGAACCCTAGCACAACCAAATTAAATGTTCACCCTAAAACTAATTGACTTGTAAACCAAATTGAATTATAATTCTAACATTTTATAAAATAAATATTATATAAAGTTTAATAAAATTGCTACTAGAAAGAGAGGCCTAGAAAGAGAGGGCTATATGTGTATGTGTGTGATATATTTTTACAATACATGTATAATTATATTAAAATATATGAATAGTCTTATATAATATAATAAAAGATAAGATAATGTATTTACAAGTAAATAAATATATTTATATTATATAATATCAATATAATAAAAAATTATACTATAATATTTTATAATATATTAAAATTATTTATTATGTTGATCTTAAAACAATAAATAAGCATAAATTTGTAAGTATTTTAAAAGTCAATCTATAAATCTTAAGAGCTTCAATTTGATACCTGAAAATATTGTTCTCCAATTATAAAATCGCTTCACCCTATGTTTGTAAAAAACTGCCTCTTCCTCGTTTTGTCATAAATGACTGTCATTAAATGAGTTTTCTGTTATTTGTGCATTATAAAAATCCTAATTTTGTTTAGAATAAAGCCTCTCTTTCTTGTATCTTTTTCGCATGCCATGTTATAAGTTGTGCTGGATATAACTCAAAATGGGGGTTCGGAAGTAGGTTTTCATTCACGTACTCACCATTTATAATGTATTCTTATGAAAAGTTCAAATGATCAATATCTTATAATTGGTGATACATTTGACCAAAATGTGGCATACAAATTGAAACTTATGGTGTTTTGCCGCTTGTCATTCATTGATCATGTTTCATAGGTAGATGAGTTGTTTTTTCGTCAATGCTTTCTTTCCTTATATTTTAAAAGATTCAGTAACGAAAGAGTTTTAGAGTTTTAATTTGGCTGATGAATTGTTCCAAAATGTTGGCTATTTTCACAATCTATTGTTGCTTATGCCAGATATAGATTAGTGATAGCATTTTTTAACTTCCTTCACTGTACTTGCATTCTGAACCTTTACTCTAAAAACCCAGTTTGTGCATTTTAAATAAGTGACGGCGCAATGATTATTACTTGCTTAAATGGTAATCAGTTTCACCAAACGATGCTCAAAATACCATAGTTCATAGAAGTCCAATTATATGTGACTTTTATTCGGTTAAATTGGGTTGAATGAGAAGAGCGCTTAATTTGGGTTACGCTCACATTTTGTTGAATGATGCATAACTAGTTGCTATTTCAGAAAATATAAATAAATAAACTTAGACATAAACCGTCACATTAGACATAAACTTAATTACGTTGCATCTGCGTGTGCTTTGAAATGTAGATAGTTGCAGTAAATAAGAAAACACAGCATTGCAACATCTGAGAAAAATAATCAGCTCACTTATATTGAGAAACCAATCAACCCTAATATCTCAAGAAAGAAATTAGCTCTGAGATCAGTATATACACCCCGTCTAGATGGGTAGCATTGGAACCCTATTTTGCGGAGATCAAAATTTCTTTAAATTTGAAACAATAACATTAGACATAAACTTAATTATATATAATTCTATTACATTGTATCTGTATGTGATTTGAAATGCATATACTGCTTCTAAAACATTAGAAAGCAGCACAACAACACAGAAAGGAAATAAGAACACTCCAATTCCAAACATCACTAAAAACAGGCTACTTGAGATCTCACAATCCGGGAAGAAATAAGTGCTGAGATATCGGTTTTTATACCCCGTGTAGATGGGCAGCAATGCAAGCCTATTTATGGAGATCAAAAAGCCTTTAAACTTCCCTTTATAAGGTACATATAAATAGAAATTACAGCAGATATTTTAGGTCAAGAAACAAATCTTCCAAATGCAACTGGATCATTAAGGAGATCTGTTTGAGCACCTTAAAATGGCGGTTAGTAAGAAGCATGCCTTCCATAAATACTAAAAGCAAAAATAAATGAAAGAACAAGAAAAACGAGATCCCACCATTTAAACAAATTCAGGGAGAATGGTCTTCTTCCTCTTCGGCCGGTGGAGGAAGGTTCAAGTCTAACAACCTCCTACCATGCCCAAATGTTGTGGAAGAATGCTCGGAGTCTATCACAGTGGAAGAAGAAGCGCCATCAGAATGCAGACTATGATGAAGGTTCAACTGTTGAGCATCACAGGAAGCCTGATGGGATTCGGCATTGGCCACATTTTTTTGTCTAATGATAAAACCATGGGTCCAGGGCTGTTGAGTATCACAAGAAGTCAGATGAGATTTGACATTGCCCACATTAAGGTAAGGTTGGGTCCAGGGCTTAGCTTTTCCATGATGGGTTTTGATTTTTTCATGGTGGGTTTCGGACTCGTAGTCTTTTAATGGTATAGGTGGAAGATGCAGGGTGGTGGTAATTCTTTCTTGGCCATATTCATATTCATTGGGGTGGTGAGGAAGTGGGAGACTGGTTTTAGGCTTGATGGCTTCCAAAGCTTTGGATGCGAGAAGTGGGGTGGGGTTGAAATGAGGAAGTGGGAAATTAGTGATGGCATTGGGACCTCTCAGAGCTCTGGATGCCTCATCATATGCAAGGGCTGCCTCCACTGCAGTTTTGAAGGTGCCCAACCACGCACGACCTTTGATGCGGTGGTCTCCAGTAGTAGCTCCAAAACCTCCATAGCGCCTCTTTCTTACTCCTATGTACTGCGCTTTCTTCGAACTTCCTTGGTCTCGTCCTGCGGACATTGTGAGAGCAGCTGTTCTGATCAGAAAGAATGGACGAGAGATGCTCTTGCATCAAAATCTATTTGGATTGAATGCTACTATCTCATGTTAATTCTATATATAGAAGAAAGGAAGGGCCAAAGGTTACTATAGGATGACTGTGGAATGGGCTGTCATTAAATACATGATATATATTTTAATATTTTAATTGGTTAAAAGGAAAATTTTAATTTTCAAGAAAACAAAAAGTTTCAATTTTAAAAGGAAGTTTAACTGTCATGATAAAAAAATTTATTATCGCAAGAGCATTATGAGAGCAGCTGTTTTGTGGATACTATATCCAATAGTTCTTGGCATAGCCTATTCAGCGAGGACCACATTGAGAAGTTAGGTGGGCTCTTCATCAGCTTGCACAAGAAGCAGACCCAGTTACTCAAGTCAGCCTAGGTTGCCTTGCTGTCCTATAGGCTATGTTTAGCCTCCTGGACGTAAATTTTTTATCTTATCTTCCACTTTGAGAATGATGTGGAATCATGTAAATACAAGGTATTATTTTATTGGTTAAAGAGAAATTTCAATTCTCGAAGGAACAAAAAGTTTAAAGGTTTGAAGGAAATTTAAATGTTATATTAAAAAAAATTATTAGCCCAATGCACTATATAGAGTGACTAGAGATTTGATGAACTTTTACAATGAAATTGAACTTGAGTTTTTTTAATGCCCTCTCATACTGTGCAAGTTTGGGGGAAATTGGACCTCATGGGTACAATTCTCACTAATGGAGGTCCCAACCTAAAATACCCTATATATATATATATATATGGGTGGTCCCACAATAGTGAGTTTCACTTTTTGGTCAATTTTGACACATAGTTCAATATTTTGAGAAAAAACTTCACTTTCGAACATGCAAAACTATTAGGAATTTGAAGATGATGTAACCTAAAGTCTTTTCGAATTTTCTTTCTAGTTTCTAAATATATATTTTTAAAAAAAATTTATTTAAATTCATTTTTCCTTCTCCTTCGAAAAGTTCTAAATGATGCAATTGGTTTTATTCATTTTTTATCAATATTTCATAGTTTATTAAGTTTTAAAGTAACAATAACTGTAATTTAGACATAAGGTCACTTGGATCGCTCTAACTTGATCTGTGTATATCAAAATTTATGTTTTCTTTTTCTTATAGAAAGGTAACACAAATATGTTTTTCCTACATATTTTTTATAATTTACTATTTTTTCCAAAGTCTTGAAGAGATAGGTTGCTAAATGACCAAACAACCTATGTTTAGTTAAAGTAATATTTAAAAGTGATAATGAACTCAATCTGTATTAAAATTATACTCATTAGAAAGCTTGTTCTGAATAGCATCATTTGACATCATCTGTTTGAAAAAATCATCTTGTTTAGTCCTTATTTCAAGCCCCAGAAAACCATTTTTCTGAAGTTTAGTTGTTTTTTAAGGGCAAAATTTTAGTTTTGGGGTCTTCGTGCAAAGAACCCCTTTGCACAAAGACACTTGAGGGTCTTCATGCGAAGACCCTTCACATGAAGCCTCTCAAGTGAAAATACCGGCAAAAAGACACTTGCCAGAATTTTTTCTTGGGCACTTCGAGCGAAGTCGGCTAGTAAAATTATTTTGTAAAAAAAATTTAAAATGATATAAAAGTAAAACATTTTGTTTTTATTTTATATCGAATTGCAATTAATAAATTCATATTTCCTATTATTGAAGGCATTTTTTGAAGGATGATTGATATTTCTATTTTTTCAAAGGCATAATTTTGGAGAGGAAAAATATTAGATTAAAGTATTTTTTGAAGAAGAAAATTATTGTTGATGATCTTGTGGAGACATTTTTTGGACCTCTAAGAAATGGGGAACAAGAAGGGAAGACAAACTAAATCTTCTAGAAAAAGGTCACCCAGTACTGAACAAAGAAATTATGAAGCTGCATTGACATATTATCATAAAACTAAAGAAGTTGAAAGACAAGCTAAAGTAGGAGGGTCAAGTCAAGTCAAAAATTGAACATTGAAGAAAGGTCGGGATTACTCCCTATGGAAGCTCAAACAATTGATGTTGGAGAAGGGTCAACATCATGTGCTCCTACTGGTATGGATGAACTTTTAAATTTAGCTCAAATTGTAAAGAAAAATATTAATTATAGAAACTTAGATCATTTACTTACAATGGATGTGGACAATTTGAGATCACTTGTTAATGTTCAACACTTAAGTCTAGCTAAGAAGAGATCAATGGATATGATAGCAAGAAAAATATTAGGTAAATTTGATAATTTTGAAACACTTAAACAAGCTCAATTGCTTTCACTTATACTTATAAACAAAAAGTTGGAAGGGGCATTAGAATTATTGGGTATAGACACATCATCAAAGAAGAGAAAAGTTGTTGACATGCAAATTGATATGATTGAAAATCTTAAGAAAGGTTTGAACCAACTAGGGAAGCGATCTCGAACTATAGATAAGTCCATTACAAAAAAAGTTATGTTGACATCCATTATAGGTAACACTATGGGACGAAAAAGATAGATATCTTCAGTTTCATCTCAGTTTGGTTTTAATAGGAAAATAATATCATGATATGTTAATAGGAGAATACTTTTGGATGATAGCACCTTAGAAGGCAATTGGGCAATCATGTGTAGAGCTCCTCATTCTAATGGGATTGATGAAGGAACAAAAAATTTGGTCACATCATTTTGGAATCATAATACACATCCTTCATCAAACACTAGAGATGTTATCCAACATACAATTTCAACTAATCAATATGAATATCATATGAAACATTGGTTGGACATAACACACCATGAAATGTATATGTCATTTTGTAGTTCAAATCCTAATATAAATATTGGGCAAACATTGTTTGAAAGATTGAAGCTATATTATATCAGGACAAACAAAGTGTTTGAAACTTGTTGTTGTCGTTATCATATTGAATTTGATCTCCATTATCAATTTTTTTAAAAGTTTGTAGAAGACACTTATGGTTTTGAAAATGCTCCTCCTACTAGATGAAGTGAATTCATCTCATCCATTTTATGTGACAAAAGAGATGATGTAGTTGGACAAATAAATTGCATAAAAGGAATATGCCAAACATGTGCCGATTTATCTCTTTTTTCTTTGAAAAATAAAAATATTGATGTAACAAAGATGATAAATTGCAAGAGTTACAAATATGTAAAGAATGAAACAAAATTTGGGAAATAATCCAAAAGGTTAGAATATGTTGAAGAGGAGATCAATGTTGGAGTATTTATGGAAATTTTTTAAAAATTGATTCAACCCTACACTCATCATGTTTTTTTTGCAAAGTGGCAAACACAACAATTTCAAACACTAAGAGACAATTTCCCACTTGGAATTATTGTATCAATTGTTGATTTTGTAGAAAATTATTCTTTTGTTCATCAAAAGGCAATTCAGTCAAAATACTATTTTTGAGAGCAAATTACTATTATGGTACATGTGTGTTATCGACATGCACAATTAGATTTGTATGGTATTCAGAGCACATTTGAAGCACGGGTCATCAAGAAGGAATGTCATTTTTATATAAGTGATGATAGAGAGCATGACATTCATTATGTGGAACACTACTTCAAGATGTTTGCAAATTTGAAAGAAAGAGGTATAAAAATTGATAAATATTATGTTTGGTCAGATGGATGTGCTGTGCAATTCAAATCATCGAGACCATTTTATGCACTTTGTAGATATCATCGTAATGAAAACATACCACATGTCTAGAGTTTCTTTGAGAGTGGACATGGAAAAGGTGAACATGATGGTGCCGAAGCTTGCATCAAATGTGCTATACGAAAGTATCAAATGAATTATAAGGGAGCGCATATAAAAAATGCACATGATGTGGGTGAATGGTGCAAGACACATTTCACACCAAATGAGAATGACACATCATCAGGATTGACTCAGGTGGTACCATATAGAAAATTTTGGGAGATAAAAGGTATGTACACATTTTTAAATTATTTAGAAGTGTTTAAAATTTTTATGATATTTTAAATTCAAATTATATTTATATAGAATGTATTATATATGCATTTGTTTAGGTTTCGATAGAAAAATTATGCATGGTTGCAATAGGATAGAAAAGACATGATCTTTGCATTCAGTTATGAGTACGAATTGTCACAATTGGATGTTGAACACTAGGGACTACTCATGCTTTTGTTGTCACTGCATTGCTGAAAATTATGAGGAATGTATCAATCAAGATTGTGGATATGTAGGCACATGGAATCTAGTGCCACTAGTTGTTACTGATACATTTGATAGAGATGAAGATGAAAACTTCGATGATGTTCCTTTGATTTCTACTAATTACGATCATATCTTGGGATTGGTCATAATTGGTAAGTATATATATTTCACATTATATGGTACATTGAGTTGCATGTATAGATAGATAGATATATCTATAGATTGAACTAAGTATTTATTTTAAGATCTCACTCATGTATATATAAATTTACTATGCAGGAGATGTCTTTGCAGTGATTGTTGAGCGTGAAAATGTAGGAGTTGGTTATTTATTACCGCATTGTACTACAAAGAGGATGAGGTTACTTAAACCTGAAGAAAGTGATGGAATTTTGTTCCCCATAGGTTTGTATATGGTTTACATCAATATATTGAACTCAATTTGTAAATTTTAAATTTCAACCTTTTAACAAATTTCAAATGGAGTTTGTTTTAATTTATATATTGTTAAAATTTGTGACCTGCAGGTTTAGTTGTTTTAGAGGGAACATATTTCAGGCAAATCAAAGTAATTCAACGTGGTATTCACTTTTTTGATTACTAACTAGACAATAAGGTGTTTCAATATAGTCACCTAGTAGTTGTCACATCCATTTGTCTTCATACAATTAAATATCAACGTGGATGTCATAAGTGGAGACTAGATAGTGAGGATCATGAGAGAATATTACATGTTCTCCATGAAAGGTCTAAACCACTTGAGTTGGTCTAAAAAGTATATTATGTATACTTATTTCTTGTCTTAGGACCTAGTTGATATCTCTGGATTAAATTTCATTATACTTTGTTTATATATTTAAACATATGATGGACTATAATTTTTTGATATATGATGAACCTATTTGATGGTTCAATGGTTTTAATATATAGAATTTTATATGTATACTTTGATTATTCAATGATTTTTATAGATTGCATATTAGTTAAAGATTTTATGTATGCTTTGATGAAATTAGTTATATTACTTATGCCATGTGTTAGTTATAGAATTAGTTAGAATAGTTATTATCCATTAGTTACATGTATTAACTAGTTATCTTTAATGATATTAATTCTAGATCCCCTTAAGACCTCCCCTTAAGACACTAAAAAATGATGAAATTAGTTATATTACTTATGACATGTGTTGGTTCTAGAATTAGTTAGAATAGTTATTATCCATTAGTTACATGTATTAACTAGTTATCTTTTATGATATTAATTCTAGATCCCCTTAAGACCTCCCCTTAAGACACTAAAAAATGATGAAAGTAGTTATATTACTTATGACATGTGTTGGTTCTAGAATTAGTTAGAATAGTTATTATCCATTAGTTAGATGTATTAACTAGTTATCTTTTATAATATTAATTCTAGATCCCCTTAAGACCTCACCTTAAGACCTCCCCTTAAGACACTAAAAAATGATGAAATTAATTATATTACTTATGACATGTATTATTTCTAGAATTAGTTAAAATAGTTTTTGATTAAGTAAAATAGGTTTTACAGGGATCCTGAAACCCACAACAGATTAAAGTTTAAAGAAATTCATGAGTACCAAGAAAGAAAATAAAAATAGAGTAGCTAGGACAGGCCACCATAGGGCCAAACAAGAAAAAGAAAAGAAAGTAAACCAGAGACAAAGGACAGAGCACCAAGACCAGTTATGCCAAGCTTCTGAGCATGACAGTTGCATTTCTTTCTAAGGCCTCCATCAGTTGGACCGTGTCTTTGACATTCTGCACTTGGGAACCATGTGTGTCTATCTTCTCCCTGCTCTTCCTAGTTCGAGCCCTGGTTCTTTTACCTAGTCCTTCAGTCAGCTCCTTGTCCTCCTTCTTAGTCCTTTGCTCAAAATTGGGATCCATTTTTTCTTCCATCTTTTTAATCAACAGCTTAAGGTTCTTATTGGACGTCTTAAGGATATTAAAGTTTTGCTATGCCACTCCCTTGAGGGTTTTTTCCAGACTTATCATTTTGGATTCCATGTTCGTGACCCTGGTTTCCAGACTTGGCTTAATCTCTGTGATCTTTTCCTTATTATCCAAGCCCTAAATTTTTTCCTTGATGTCCTCGATCTCATGGTAGAGCCATTTGAAAGATCAAAACTGGTCCAGCATACTATTTTTGGTGTTGTTAAGAAAATCCATGTCCATCTCCCTAGCTTTATCACTGAGCACAACTAGTGCAGGGTCTCTCAATTCTTCCTTATGAAATTTTCCTTCTTTGTCCTCCAGAATCTGAGGAAAGATGGCTTCCCTTATAATTCCCATACACACAATGTTGATGTTGAAATTTCTCCAAACCTTTTTACCCCTCCCAATGTCCTGACTATTATACTCTCCCCCTGAGGCTTCTTCAATCTCTTCAATCTTGATGGGTGACTGGTTAGTGCCCTGCTCATTTTTGTTTTTAGTCACGAGGGCTTGATTTTTAGTGTTAGTGTCAGGGGATTGAGGAGGGAGGGTTTTTTCCTCACTGATAGTGAGATCGACCGACAAGTGGCTAGAATAGTCCTGCATAGGTTTTGGGGTATCCTCCTTGTCCTGTTCTTGCATAATGGTAGAATCCAAAATGGGGTTACCCACTTCTTTAATTGAATCCATTTCTTCCTCCTTTTAATTATACTCTTCCTCCGAATTAGCCTTCTTCCTATCCTATTTTTTGGAAGGAAATTCCTTCTTGATAGTTTTCAGGGGACATTTTTTTGGAAGGGAAACCCTTGCTCTGTTTCTTGAAATCAACTTCCTCACTGTCATCCAAAGCAATGCCCACTAAAGAACCTGAAGGAACATAATCTGAACCATAGTACTCACTGATAGCCTTTCTATCCCCTATTTCCTTGCCCATGATTTGGGTTTTAAAGAATTTATATAATAAAAGGATTAATCCTTCATGCAGAGTAGGTTTAGTAATTTTCTTATCTCTAAAACTAGTTATGTTCTTGTTCATTGAAGATAAGAGGTAATACGGAATGAAAATCTTGAAACCATGCCTAAAATGATCAAGCAAGATGAAATGATAAGTGCAGATTCTATCAAACCTGGTATCCAGGGTAATGTAGTAGATGAGGGCCTTCAGAACATACTGCCAGAGCATCTTCAAACTCCCGGGAAGGTAGTAGGTGCCCACTTTGACAATGGAATTCATCTTTGTGTCATCCCTCATGAACTTTTTGACAGCCATGTCAAAAAAATTTTGGTCTCTGTAGAATTTTTCCTTAGTGGTAGGAATGCCAGAGACTAAAGAGATGACCTCCTCTATGACAATGAACTGCTTGCCTTCAATCTCCACCTTCCCATCTTTCTAGGTATTGAAAAAGATATTGGTGATGTCCTTCCTGCACCCATGGAGATGTTCAATAAAGGTGGTAACTTCCCCTTTCTGTAAGGCGTTCCAGATTTTAGTTTTCTTCTTCCATTTCTCACTGTCTCCCTCCGGCTCCCTTCTTAACCTCTCCCCTACCATGGCTATAGTGATAGCTCTGGTAAACCTCTGGTTCTACCAATAATTTCTTTAGATTTCCTTCTTTCTTACTTCAATGATGCTCTTTCCATAAGTAGGATTTTTGAAATGAGTACAAGATATGGGGAGGAGAGCCCTAAAAACATGTGGAGGTGACGTGTAATTAAAACTCATGCAACTCCACCACAACTTTCCATGAGTGAAATAACATCTAATTGTATGCACCCTAAAATGGTTTCCTAGACTTTGGGCCCCCATTCTGCAATTTTATCAAATCCCTGAATCAATATTTTCAAAAATCAACATTTCTAGTTTTATATCAATTTCCTTGATCAAATCCTGTTTCATCATTTTCGATTATTTTCATTGGGCTAACCATTTTATCCTAAGTCTTTATTTATTTAAAAGGAATTTTTCCTCCCCTTTTAATAAATAAAAAGCCCCCACTTTTCCTCTTATCCTAATTTGCACAAATAAAGCATTATTCTTATTTTTTTAAATAGGGAGAAAGTACTTTTTATCTCATATGGACACTAAAGTCAACTCCTATTTTCCTATTGGAGGATACTTGTGCACATTGATTTCTCCTCTTTCAAGCTCCATCGTTGATTAAGTCTTTTGCCTCTTAATCTCAATGGTCCATTTCACCTCATTTCTTATAAAAGGAGAGCTCTCCTCCTCATTTTAAGATCTTATGTTTTTATGCTAA
Source organism: Chamaecyparis obtusa (assembly GCA_027943335.1). Lineage (NCBI taxonomy): Eukaryota > Viridiplantae > Streptophyta > Pinopsida > Cupressales > Cupressaceae > Chamaecyparis > Chamaecyparis obtusa. The sequence continues at coordinate 30,257 of BSBK01012108.1, read as the reverse complement.
TGTTATGCTACAGGTTTTCTAAGTCATTTGGAGCTCTTTGAAGACATTGTGGCATTCAAGCTTTGAAGATCTTTGTTTTTTCATTTCATTTAGTTCTCATATTTGCTTTCATAGTTTCATGATCATGGCATTTCTAGTATAGATTTCTTTTTATGCAATAGTTTAATCTCACATAGCCTAATTAGGAAGGTTGTAATCTTTGTACTTTCCTTTCATAGCATAAGTTATACTTGCACTTTCATAGAGTAATTTGCATACTCATATAGGTTGCATTGCATTGCATTCATATTGATTTCATTAGAGATATTGACACTCTTGCCCTTGTCTTTGATTTGGAATCTCTCATTGTGTGGTTGACTAGCAAGGTCATGAGTTTATAGCTCTAGCTGAGAGCAATTTTACAAATCTTGCAACTCCATGCATAGAAAGATATGGATCAATTTGTGAGGGCTCATTCTTGATTTTCCTTTCATGTAAGGATTCAGAGAAGTGTGGTCACATTTTCACCATACATTTTTGGCGCCCACCGTGGGAGAAATTTTTGAGATAGGGGAGTATGCTCTTCACCCTTGTGGTGAAATAGAAATCTTGACCCATCTTGGGATTTTGAAAGAAAGGGGGTAATTGAATCTTTTTTTGGTGTGTTTGGGAGAAATTTTTGAGATAGGGGAGTATGCTCTTCACCCTTGTGGTGAACCAAAAACCTTGAACCTCAAAAATTGATCTACTCTTTGTTTAGATTTAGAATCCTTTAGCGGGCTTTCTCTTGAGCAATCAAGAGGAACGACCCAAGTGGGGACAAGCTAATACTAAGCTATTCCAATCTACTATAATCGCAAGGCTATCAAGGACACAAAACTTTGGTAGACATAGCACTTGTCTTCGCTTGATGTGAGTAACTTATGGGATTGCGACCATGAGGAAAATGTCAAGAAAGAATGCTTAAGGTACTCTTGAGGCCACGAGGTCCTAGTCCTTTATGAGGAGCAAGAGGGGTGCTATGAATGGAAGCCCTTATTAAGAACCATAGATAGAAGCCACCCTATTTTTCCGCTTAGCTTCTTGGTGCAAGGATCAATCTAAGTGGACTTACCTGGATCACCCCAAAACACTCACCATATGTGTTCCTTTGGTTGTGTTTTTTACACTTCCATGACAATGCCAATATCTATTGTGGGCAATGACTTTGTGTGAGGCAAGGGAGCATCAAGTTGTGGGCCAAGTTGGTAAGTAATGAGCCTTGACTTTCTAGGTAGTAAGTGCTTGAAGTGTTTTCATTGTGCTATACCAATGTAAATGTTCTCAACATTCAAACAAAATGGTAGCATTCATAAGGGTTTCTATTTTGATATCACAAGTGCTTGTCTTGGTAGGGTTGCTTTTGCCCTTGTTTCAAGTGTTCTATGACATGTTTGATCCCATACTATTTGAAAACCTATCAATTTACTACTGTCATTGTGATTGAAATCAAAAAAACCAACCTTCAAACTGAAATTTTGATCAAACTGTCCTTAAAATTGAGATTTTTAGCACTCACGGGTCAAGAGTCGTATAATACTAAAAAGTCATCGCACATCCCCCTGAGAATTGTCATCATTGAGCTAATTTGTGTCATCTTTCAGTCTTCCTTGGTCAGTCTAGGTCAGATCTTAGGTGTTGTGACATGTTGCTCAATACCCATATGAATTTCAATGGTATCAAATTGCAAACAATGACTCTTGGTCTTCTTTCTTCCAAATCTATCATGTCTTCCTAGTCTCCCATTTTCATCCTTTATCTTCTTTCTTCATACTTCTTCCTAAATTCTTCATGTCTTCTTGATTCCTTTCCTCTTATTATCTAGTCTACCTTCTTCTATTCATCTCTTCTATTCATTTCTTCCATGCTTGATTCCTTCTCTTCTACAGCCATGAATTTCAACTATCTTGTTATGGAACCTCTCTTGAGAATAGATGATCTTGAACTCATTGCTCAATTTGAAAAATTTTATTCCTCCAATAGCCCTTCTAGATATTGCATGGGTGATAAACTTATGGAAAAAATAAAAGAAAAGATGATTAAATTAGACGCCTTTGCTAGAATCATAGACATGATCATATCATGATCTTCTTCTTCCAAACATTCTTCATCATCTAAATCTTCTCATTCTTTTTCACCTTCCAAGTCTCGTCGTGACTCTTTTAGACATCATTCGAATTCCTCATCTTCCAAGTCTTGTCATGACTCTTCTAGACATCATTTGAATTCCTCTTCTTCACAATCTCATTCATCTTCTACTTCTCCCAAGAGTCTTACTCCTCATATCAAAACATATCATAATGAGCAACGTGATGATACCTATGACACCTATGTTCCTAAGAGTCCTCCTCATCATGTGCTTAGGCTTACTAAAGGGTCATCCTATTGGATAGATTATGATGGGGATCCATATGATTTTGATTTTGAAAGAGAATAAGATATTTGTTGTGAACAATATGATACATCTGCTACTATTGAGGAAGAAAAAAAAATTCGCGTTGATTATAAACATAGATACTATGAGCATCTCTCCTCTAAAAACTCTCATGCTGAAAATAAAGATCTCACTCTCAAGAAAGATCATGTTAATGTTGAACCTTTGTCTTGTGATGGTTCCCTTCCATCCTCTACTTCCTCCAATACCCTTACATCTCCTAAAGTCACTAAGTCTTCCAAATCTTTAACAAATACTTCATCCAATTCAAATCCTAATGCTTTTCATGTGGTTCCCTATAGTTATACTCAAGGGCCACCTCTTAAAAATACTCAAGCTAACCTTCACTTGGCTGCAAATACTTTCAATAATGCTAAACCTAAAGAGCCTAAGCCTTTATATGCTACTTTAGCTGGTCCTTCACTATCTCTTCCAAAGTCTTCCATACAATTCCAACATGCTTCCTTGTCCTTAGAAGTGGCTCCATGTCAAAAGGACTCTAAAAATGATGAAGAAAAGAATATAAAAAAAATCAAGATCAAGAACCCTCCATGTCATCCAATTCTTTTCATGATGTCTCTTATCCCTTTCATGGTTCTTTTGATCCTTTACACCCTTCCTCATTCATTCCACCATGTCTTAATTCTTCCTCTAAGCAAGATCAAGTTACTACTTACACCATTGAGCTTATTGATAATCAAAATAACCTTACCACTCTTGCACTTTCCAAAGATGATACTTCCATTAAGGTTATTAAAAATGGTGTTGTTACTTCCAATGTTAAGCCTATTGAAAATCAAGAAAAAAATGACGCGCTTATGCTATCCAGAGCAACTTGTCAAGATCAAAGCCTTCCATCTTCTTGTTCTACCATTCCATGTTCGCTTACACTTTCCACTCTTCCTAAGTCTTTGCAAGCTCCAAACAATCCTATCAAAGAAGTTTCTCCTATTCAAGATGTTCATGATCCTATTGCAAATCCTAATGCTCACTCTAAAGATGCTGATGTCCTTGGTTGTCATATAGATGTTGATGAAATTATTGATTATCCTTTTGCATATTCCACTTCCATCCTTGGACCTCTTCCATCACCACTAAAGGCTTCATGTCTTCCTTCCATCTTGGGCCCTTATGTCCCTTCACTTTCCCCTCCTAACTCTCCTAATTCATCATCCATTTTGGGTCTTTATGTCCCTCCATCTCCTATCTTTCCTCAAGATCAACATAGATGCATACCCTTGAATCCTTTTCATTCATCCACCCATCTAAACCAATCATATCCTCCTTCTTCCACAATTCCCAAGTCTTTTGGAAGTAACTTGAATGTTCAATACAAGAAAAAAAAGCAATATAAGAATCCATCAAAAAAAGATCACCATGTCTCCTCTAATCGACATGGGGGTATAAAGTCAAAAGAGATATCTAAGAAGAAAACTACAAGACAAGTATGGGTTCCAAAATCCATCATTCAAGATATTCTCTCTAAATCATCAAAAGAAAATGAAAAGCCTAAGGCTATATGGATTCCAAAGTCTCTCTTGAGAGAGTCCTATGTTGAACAACAAGTGAAGTTGACATTCAAGCTTCCAAAGGCTTCCACTTCATCTTCTTCCAAAAACATTCTTCCATTCCATGCGCCTGAACTGCAACCTCTGCTAAACATTTGTCATATTCCTTCACATCTTCCTTCATTCAAGTTTACTTCATCCTCTCACCACCCTTCAAGGTGTGCATCAATGTTGATCTTGTCTTCCTTTCCATCTACCTTTTCACAATCCTTCCATTCATTATCCTTCTACCTTCTATCCTTTTTCCTCATTCGCCTATTCCTCATATCTTCCAACCTCACTTGCTTTACATAAAGCCTTATCCTCCATTTTTCTCTTTCATTTTCCTTTCCCTATCAGCATCTTTGAGTATATCATTTTGAATCTTTTGCATATCATGGTTTATCCTTTCAAGGAGCATTATCTAAAACACTTGCCTTCTTCCAAAAAAAATTTAAAAAAATAGAAAAAAAAAAAAAAAGATAAAATTTGCAATAAAAATCCAAGTGGTGAAAACTTGGAAACAGACGCTACTTGAGGCCTTTGCACCCTTGTCTCTTAGCATGTGTCCTTGACACTTAGCCATTCTCCATCATGCCTTGACTTTATTTGACTTGGTCTGGAATTAGTCTTTATCTTTGTCTAGGGGGCATAATTGTTAGCATAGGTCCTTTGGGTGCGTTTGTCTCTTGGGACATTCCACAACAAGTGTTTTTCAACACCACCCCAAACAGTGTTTTTTTCAACACTACCCTTGTGTCAAGTGTTTCTTAACACTTATCAGATGTCTTACCCAGCAGTATAGTGTGATGCAATATTTCTCACTGGTAGATGTGATAACCAGAGTCTGACTCTTTGACCAACACACACACACTTAAACACTCAACTCGATTGAGATATGTTGACTTTATTTTCTTTGTGTTGTCTATGAGGATTTCTTTGATGAGTGGTCTCTCCCTAAGATGTCTTCGATGATGCATAGCTAGAAGACTGAGGGTATGAGAACATGTTTTATTTCTTTATCTTCTTATGGGTATATTTCGTTGGTCCTAACTATCATGAGCATTTATGCTGGTCTTACTTGACACTTAGGATCTACAAAGTATTATCCTTGACTTTTTTATGTGAGTGCGTGCTTCTAGTTATCTTGACTTTCATGTGTCTTGATACAAGCATAATCTCACCATATCAAACTTAGGTGATTTCACTGCACTAGTCATCTTGACCTACATGTCTTTGATGCTTAGGTGGGATTTCCACATTTCTATCTGATAAAGATCATATTCATATTCACATAGTTATGCTAGTGTGCATTTTATGATCTGATGATGCTACCAATAATGCTCGATGATAATAATTAGATGTCTATTAGCGTTGTGACCTTGCAAGTCAACCACTTTCATAGTAGTTTGCATCTTGCATATGGAGAGAGCTCTCCTTAATCTTTCATGGACTTGTCGGTCAACTGCACTCACCTTTCCTTTTCTCGATCATGTCTTTCACTCCTTGTATTTCATATCACATCATTTTCACCCCTTTTATAGCATTTTGACTTTTTGACCTAATGTTCAAAACACCTCAGAATTGACAAAAATTAGACCCCTAGCTAATTTCAACATCCTGGATCCATTTTCAGACTCAAAATCAAAATCCAAGGTCATCTTGATAGTCAAAATCACATTTCAAAAATTTCTCTTTCTTTTGTGCAGTTGACTAACCTTTGGAGGCATAATTCTTTGATCTTTGATGGAATTTCTTCCTTTTCATGTCTTTCACACTTCTAGTCTTCCATTCACCTCATTTCTTTTCTTCTCATTCATCATTGGGGCATGTTTTCACTGCCTAATGGTTATCCTATTATCCTTTATCTTTAATTATGATTTATTGTAACTTGATCAAGTTTAACAATTTGATGTTCTCCTCTATCTGATTTCGATTTCGATTCCGAGGGGGCAGTATCTATTGGATTTTAATCCTTGATTCCTTGATTTTCTTGATTCAGCTATCCTTCTATGAGTTTTTGCTCAAGCTTGAGATTCTATCTCTTATTTTGGATATGATCCTGAATCAACCTCATGTCTAGAATCCTTTGTCTATGTTTGTCCAGGTGTGATCCTGAATCGACCTCACATTTGAGTTGTTTTGTGATCCCAAATTGATCTCACATTTCAATTCTTCTTTGACTGCATGTGTTCCCAGATCGATCACACATTAGTCAAAGAGGGGCAAATGTATGCACCCTAAAATGGTCGCCTAGACTTTGGGCCCCCATTTTGCAATTTTATCAAATCCTTAAATCAATATTTTCAAAAATCAGCATTTCTAGCTTTATATCAATTTCCTTGATCAAATCCTATTTCATCATTTTCGATTATTTGCCTTGGGCTAACCATTTTATCCTAAGTCTTTATTTATTTAAAAGGAATTTTTCCTCCCCTTTTAATAAATAAAAAGCCCCCACTTTTCCTCTTATCCTAAGTTGCACAAATAAAGCATTATTCTTATTTTTTTTTAAAGGGAAAAAGTACTTTTTATCTCATATGGACACTAAAGTCAACTCCTATTTTCCTATTGGAGGATACTTGTGCACATGGATTGCTCCTCTTTCAAGCTCCATCATTGATTAAGTATTTTGCCTCTTAATCTCAATGGTCCATTTCACCTCATTTCTTATAAAAGGAGAGCTCTCCTCCTCATTTTAAGATCTTATGTTTTTATGCTAATGTTATGCTACAGGTTTTCTAGGTCATTTGGAGCTCTTTGAAGACATTGTGGCATTCAAGCTTTGAAGATCTTTGTTTTTGCATTTCATTTAGTTCTCATATTTGCTTTCATAGTTTCATGATCATGGCATTTCTAGTATAGATTTTCTTTTATGCAATAGTTTAATCTCACATAGCCTAATTAGGAAGGTTGTAATCTTTGTACTTTCCTTTCATAGCATAATTTGTACTTGCACTTTAATAGAGTAATTTGCATAATCATATAGGTCGCATTGCATTGCATTTATATTGATTTGATTGGAGATATTGGCACTCTTTCCTTGTCTTTGATTTGGAATCTCTCATTGTGTGGTTGACTAGCAAGGTCATGAGTTTATAGCTCTAGCTGAGAGCAATTTTACAAATCTTGCAACTCCATGCATAGAGAGCTATGGATCAATTTGTGAGAGGTCATTCTTTAGTTTCCTTGCATGTAAGGATTCATAGAAGTGTGGTCACATTTTCACCATACACTAATAACTATCATGTTGCAGTTATAATAATTATTGGGAAAAGCCACGGTACTTTGAACATCGCCTCCATTCAGAGAATCCTATTGGACTTTATGGAAGGTTTCATCAGTGTACCTAAAGTAATAAGTATCTTTTCTATTAGCCAGTAAAGTGGTCCAATCAACATCCCAGTTGGAATGAGGTGAGCATGTGAATATAGATTTCATCTTCCAAGGAATAGGTTCAAGTGGCGCAAAAACTGATGACTAAAACAAGATCATAGCCATGTTTGCTAACCTGGCCGAGAGAAAACCAATTGTTGTTGCTTCGTTGAGGATCATACATGGCTTTCACAGACTTTTTTTATTGCTACAGAATAAAATTTTCTTCTTCTTACAATCACCTTGAGTGAGAAAATGAGCTCGCCGAAATACTTTGAAGTGACTAACATCTCTTGCTGGGAGAACAGGCAGCCTAGATGATTTTCTAGGTTCCATCTGCAATATTTCTACTTTCTTCCTCTTGCCTTATCTCACTTTCTTTTTTTGTACGTGGGGATTTTAGTTTAGCCCCAACATCGGCTCTTTTTTTGCTTCTTATGGCTATAGGAGAAACTAGGGAGGGATCTTTTCTTTTGGATCTCTTCGTAATTTGAACCTTCGTCCATCCCTCTTTTTTCTCTTTATATTTAGCAAAGAGCTCCTCCATCTTGGTTAGTTTCTTAGGAGAGATAGAACCCAAAAGAAGATCCATTTTTTGGACTTTGTTAGAGTCCTATGTCTTAGGGTAGTTGCATGAGTCCAGGGGGCCACCGGTTTGCCCCTAGCTAGGATGGAATAGAAATCTTCCAAAGGGGATTCTAAGGAATCTAGGATGAAGGAGGCAAAGGTAGAACCTGGGCATGAGTCACCTCCTTCCCCCTGACCTATGTCATAGGTTTCGTTAATGGATTCTTGCAGAATATTAACTTCCAAGTCTATGCCTTCAGACTGGGGACAATCCTTTCTTAGAGCTGAACACTCTTGACCTAGTGTTGTTTTCTCCTGTTGTTCCCCAATGTTAGGGTTTACCAAGACCTCCTAATTTTCCTCTGGCTTATCCTTTGTTTTCCATACTCTTTGATTCGGGACCTGTGATTTAGAATGAGGAATGGCAGACTTCCTTGGAAGGCATTCTAATTCATTACTTGACTTGTTCTTATTAACAGTTAGGGCTTTCCTTTATTTTTCCAAGCTCATGCACACTGGACACAATCTAGCTTTATGTCCCACTTTCTTACAATGGAAGCATGCAAAAGGGATACTTTCATAATCCATCTTTTGCAAATGTTTTCCCAGTTTAGATTTGAGAACAATGATTTCTGACATATCTTGACCCTCTTCCACCCCAATGCAGATCCTAGCATAGGTGAGATGGCTTTTAGCCATAGTCACAGGGTCAATGGATAACAGAGAACCAAAGGATCTCGCAATACCATCGAAGACATCTTCTACCCAAAATTCCAAAGGGAGTTCTAGGAGTCAAACCCAAACTGAGGCCTGGACGAAGAAAGAATCATTAAGGTCTAACTTCGGGGTCCATTTTTGCACCACAAGAGTAGCCTTGCCAATTGACTAGGTGCCTGCACAAAGGATTCTCTCTAGGTCTTTGCAGGAAAACTCAAAGGAAAGAAATCCTTTCACCATGGCCATAACAAGGACTTTCCCCTTAAGCGCCTATTTCTTTTTCACAAAGATTCTCACTATACCTATGTTGGGTCTAGACCCTAAAAATTTTCCTATGAGAGTGTGGTCCATTGAGGAAATTTTGTGATCCACCAGCTCATCAAGAATTTCCAGAATAAAATTACATTTCTCTTTATCAGAAAGATCCTTTATGGAAGGGAAGGAAGACTTGTTTGAAGGTTGTATGCCAAAAGGGGTTGACCATCGATGGTGAGAGGATTTTTCACTCTGATCCTTTGTCTGAGTATTCATGGCCAAGGGGGAAGGGGAAGGGTTTCCTTCTCCCTCCCTAGCCGCCTTTCCAGGGTCTTTTTTCTTGACCCTTGGGTCCCCTTCCATGTTCTCTTCGTTCCCCTCTCCCTAATCTACATCAACACCATTGCTAGCTGCATGCTCAGCTTTCAAACCAAGATTCCTACCCGCGATCAAATTCAAACTTCCCCTTGCTCGCCCATTGTCACCATAGATAAGGGCTAATTAGTTAGAATAGTTATTATCCATTAGTTACATGTATTAACTAGTTATCTTTTATGATATTAATTCTAGATCCCCTTAAGACCTCCCCTTAAGACACTAAAAAATATGAAATTAGTTATATTACTTGTGACATGTGTTAGTTATAGAATTAGTTAGACTAGTTATTATCCATTAGTTACATGTATTAACTAGTTATCTTTTATGATATTAATTCTAGATCCTCTTAAGACCTCCCCTTAAGACACTAAAGAATGATGAAATTAGTTATATTACCTATCATATCTAAACAAATCATATCATCTAATCAAATAAAACCATGTAATCAAATTATATATCATCAAATAAAATCATCTATTCAAATCAAATCAAATCATATCATCTAATCAAATAAACCATCTAATCAAATCATATCATCTAATAAAATAAAACCATCTAATCAAATCATATATCATCAAATAAAATCATCTAATCAAATCATATATCATATTATCTAATCATATCATCTAATCAAATATATGTCTCTAATCAAATATATGTCTTGAATCACATGTCTCTAATAAAATATATGTCTTGAATCATATGTCTCTAATAAAATATATGTCTCGAATCAAATATAAGTACATCTAATCAAATATATATGTTTCTAGTCAAATATATGTCTCGAATCATAAACTGAGTCTCAAATAAAAGATATGTTCAACATGTCCTAAACTAGGGAGTCATCTAGGTGCATGTGAACAAAGCGACCCTTTGAGTGACTGCCACAAGCATCCTCTAGCTGTGAGACAATGACTGATCCCTATGAATATAAATGCATGTATATATGATAATAATCTAAAATAATTAAAATATTATAAATGCATGTTTAAACTTACATATTTTTAAAACTTACCTGACCACTGCTAGGTGTCACATCTATTGAATCACTCCTATGGAAAGCATCATCTGGCTGTAAAGCAGTGACTAACCCTTGAAAATTTAGTGTACAATAGTTGGTTATATACATGTGCATAGTATATATATTATATAGAGTACTTGAAATATATAAATACATGTGTACACATGCATGCTTGAACATACATATATCTAAAACTTACCTGACCACTAGTAGGTCTCACATCATGTGGATCTCTCATAGGAAGATGCTCTAAGCCCACACTAGAGGTAACATGCTCTACTAACTGTTCCTACAAAATATTATACATTGAACAAACATCAATACACATGTCTACAATTAATTGTTCACTAAAAATCCTAATAAAAAAGAAAAGAAAATTTTATATGTACCTGGATCTCAAGAGCAAGAGGATCATCAGCATGTTGCACCATCATATCATCAACTAAAACTGCATCACCCACACCACCTAAGGTCTCAAACCTCTGTAGTAATGAGGAGTGTAGGGGTGACACTAGCTGGGAGGGGAGTGATGTAGAACTTGAACCATTAATAACATATCCATAAATGACCTGACATCAGTGCCAACATCTACCTAACCCAACCCATGCAACTACTCATCAACAACATCTAGGCCCTCAGTGGTGATGCGTACATCTCCAATCAATATACCTGGCTCTGTAGCTATAGAGTGATCTATAGGTGTACGACACTCTGCACTATGTTGTGCCTAACTAGTAGATGTTGCTTCCTATATCAATGGAACTATAGGACCCTTTGTAAGTGTAATGAAATCCCTAACTAAATGTATTGGGATCTTGTGCATGTCGGCAATATGAGAATAGGCCTACAGGAGATCCTCCAAAAATTAAAGGGTCATATCTAAAGTACTCTGATGACCTAGTAGTGCTCGTATCTCTCCAAGTACAGGAAGACCTGCAGCTCTATATGTCTCCTCACTCATACCTGCAGTAGTACTAGATGAAGCCTTAGAAGATGATCTGGCTCTACTTGGTCTAGTTAAAATGTATCTGCCCACTGAATCTGAAGTGATGGATGTGGCTGCAAAAGCAATCTATCCTATACTATCCATAACTCCCCTCTGAGAAGCAATCATGACTCTATCTGCAGTAGCAACCATTGCTGGTGCCACTACCAAAGTCCTGTCCCCAACTAGCTATCTCCGAGGCTGCACAACTCAATTAGCCCTACAATATTGATAATTTTTTGCAACCCTACTAAGCCCCTGACCATAATATGATGGGAGATCTAAATAGTTGACCCTGAGTCCCAAATGAAACTCAGTTTACAACTATTGTGCAAAATATAATGGAATCTGGTTGTTATTTGGATAATGACCATGTGCTGCAAGAAATCAAGGGTAAATCATACATGCAATTTGAGGTATCACATATCGTGTGACCTGATATGCCCTCACCACTACCATCCCCTCATAATGTGGGAAAACCTCTCATTTGATGGTTTCCTTGGGGATGAGGCTCTAAGCCATCACCAAGGAAATATCACCCAAGACCTCCTCCCTCAACTCTTGAAAAATGGTCTCAACTACCCGAGGCGTGAAAGAGGAGTGAGACCTCAATCTGGTAGTCATAGTCTCCAAACTAGTCAATATAGTAGCACACGTATCTCTATATATACCATCCCTTGCAAACGTATGGATAGACTCTCTAAGTCAAGCTATCTCCATATTAGCAATATGAAAAATAGTATGCATATCAGGAGTCTGAGGTGCATCCTGAGCAGCCATCTAGATACATAACATGTGAAAGTTAAGTGTTAATAATTAAGGGCTTGATTACATGTTATAATTGCATGTAAAATGGAAAAAAAATCTAAATATATAAAATTATAGGTTGTATTAGGTCATGTAAGTCATCTTATTAAGTCTTAAGGGTCCTATGATGTACTAATTAGGTCTTAAGAGGTCATAGATAACATAAGAGGTCTTATTAGGTCTTAAGGGGTCATAGATAACATAAGAGGTCCTAAGGGGTCCTAAGGGACACATATAAGAGTCCTAGAATTTTAATGGGTCGCAGGTGCAATAAGTGGTCCTAGACTATCTTAAGGGGTCATGGGTAACATAAGAGGTCATAAGCTATAGATAAGGGTCTAAGAGTATCTTAAGGGGTCGTGGGTAACATAAGAGGTCCTAAGGTATAGATAAGAGTCCTAGAACTTACATATATCTAAAAATTACATACATAGTCGTGAGTAACATAAGATGTCATAAGCTATAGATAAGGGTCCTAGAGTGTCTTAAGGCATCGTGGGTAACATAAGAGGTCCTAAGGTATAGATAAGAATCCTAGAGTGTCTTAAGGGGTCGTGGGTAACATAAGAGGTCCTAATTAGTGGACTAATTGGTCATAATTGGTCCTAATTGGTCATATTAGGTCCTAATTGGTTCTAATTGAGTCTAATTAGGTCATAATTGGTTCTAATTGAGTCTAATTAGGTCCTAATTAGTTCTAATTGGTCATAATTGGTTCTAATTAGTCCTAATAGGTCTAATTGGGTGTAGTTAGGTAGATAATTGGGTCCTAAATTTTGTTCCTAATAGGTCATAATTGGTCTTGGTACAAGTAGGTCTAGTTAAGTCTAATAGGTCCTAATTTTTTTTCCTAATAGGTCCTAATTGGTCTAGTTACTTGTCTAATTGGTCCTAATAGGTCTAGCTAGGTTTAGTTAGGTCTATTTGGACCTAATAGGTCCTAATACATCTAATTGGTCAGACTAATGTTGGTTAAAGACCTAATAGGTCTAATTATTCCTAATAGGTCCTAGTTAGGTCTAGTTAGGTCTTTAAGTAGAGAAACAACTTAGACATACCTTGTTTCGTAATATGACCTAATATGACCTGTTAGGACCTAATATGACCTACAGTGTCTTAAGGGGTCATGGGTAACATAAGAGGTCCTAACATATAGATAAGAGTCATAGAGTGTCTTAAGGGGTTGTGAGTAACATTAGTGGTCCTAGACTGTCTTAAGGAGTCATGGGTAACATAAGTGGTCCTAGACTATCTTAAGTGGTCCTAATAGGTCCTAGTTAGGTCTACTTGGTCCTAATAGGTCTAGTTAGGTCTTTAAGTAGAGAAACAACTTAGACATACCTTGTTTCCTAATATGACCTAATATGACCTATTAGGACCTAATATGACCTAGAGTGTCTTAATTGGTTGTGGGTAGCATAAGAGGTCCTAATGTATAGATAAGAGTCATAGAGTGTCTTAAGGGGTTGTGGGTAACATAAGTGGTCCTAGATTGTCTTAAGGGACCATGGATAACATAAGAGGTCCTAAGGTATAGATAAGAGTCCTAGAGTGTCTTAAGGGGTCATGGGTAACATAATATTAATTAGTCATAGATGTGATAAGTAGTCTAAGTGGTCCTAGGACATTCTAATATTCTTTAATGGGTCTTGGGGGTCCTAAGGTTTCATATTTGTTTTAAGATTTCATAAGGGATCTAGATAAGATGTCATAAGCTAGAGTGTCTTAAGGGGTCATGGGTAACATAAGATCTCATAAGCTATAGATAAGGGTCCTAGAGTGTCTTAAGGGGTCATGGGTAACATAAGAGGTCCTAAGGTATAGATAAGAGTCATAGAGTGTCTTAAGGGGTCATTGGTAACATAAAGGTCCTAAGGGGTCCTAGGTTACATTAGTGGATCCTCATATGTATTAATTGAATCTAAGATACATAAATGTGTCATAGGACAACCTAAGATATGTTAATGGGTCTTCAAGATCCGAATGGGTCATATATGTCTTAAAATATCATAAGGGATGTATAATGGTCCAATAATATTAATGGGTTGTAGATGTGATAAGTGATCTAAGTGGTCCTAGGACATCCTAGGATTCTTTAATGGGTCTTGGGGGTCCTAAGGTTTCATATTTGTTTTAAGATTTCATAAGGGATCCAGATAAGAGTCCTAGAATGTTAATGAGTCGTAGGTGCAATAAGTGATCCTAGAGTGTCTTAAGGGGTTGTTGGCAACATAAGAGGTTCTAAGGTATATATTAGGGTCCTAGAGTGTCTTAAGGGGTCGTATGTAACATAAGAGGTCTTAAGGGATCTAGATAAGAGTCCTAGAATGTTAATGGGTTGTAGGTGCAATAAGTGGTCCTCGAGTGTCTTAGGGGGTCATGGGTAACAATGAGTCCTAGATGTGTCTTAAGATAATGTAAGGGATGGATAAGGGTCAGGTAGAGTGTCTTAAGGGGTCGGGGGTAACATAAGAGGTCCTAAGGGGTCCTACGTTTCATTAGTGGATCCTTGTATGATATTAATTTAGTCTAAGATACATAAATGTATCCTAAGACAACCTAAGATATGTTAATGGGTCTTGATGATTTGAATGGGCCATATATGTCTTAAAATGTCGTAAGGGATGTATAATGGTCCAACAATGTTAATGGGTCGTAGATGTGCTAAGTGGTCTAAGGGATCTTAGGTTACATTAATTGATACTAGTATGTCTTAAGGGTTCTTGCAGGCAACGATGGTTTCACATATGTATTAATAGAAGCTAAGATAGATGAATGTGTCCTAGGAAATTTTAAGATATAATAATGGGTCATATGGGTCCTAAGGGGTCCTATGTGTCAAGTAAGATGTCATAAGCGATACACAATGGTCCTAGAATTTTTTAAGGGGTTGTAGGCCTCATAATAGGTCCTAAGAGCATAGGTTACATTAATTCATCCTAGAATGTCTTAAGGAGCCTTGACGGAAACAATGAGTCCTTGTATGTATTAATGGAACCTAACATGTACATCAATGGGTCATAGGACATCCTAATATGTATTATAAGATCTTGAGATTCCTAAGGGATCCTAAGTGTCTTAATATGTCATAAGGGAGGAATAAGGGTCCTAGAAACTTACTATACTACAATTTTTTAATGTTTTCTAACATACTACTAGATCATTTTTAAAAATTTAACTACAATTTTCTAAGATTTTTACAAACTAAAAATTATTTAAAACAAATAACTAACTTTAATATTTACTAAAAATGTGTGTACATGTGTGTGAGAGAGAGATTACTAATATTTACAACTTTAAACTTAAATTTTAACATTTTCTAACTTTAATCTTAATATTTTCTAACATTTTCTAACATTTCTACTACGGTTTCTAATGTTTTGTAAATATTTTCTAATAGTTGCTAACAAACTACTATGATTTTCTACCATTTTCTAGCATATTCTAACATTTATACTACAGTTTTTAATATTTCTATCATTTTCTAATATTTAATTACGATTTTCTAACATTCTACTATTAATTTCTAACATATTAGATAATATTTAACTACAAATTTCTAACATTTCTACAAATAAAAAATTATTTAAAATAAATTACTAAC
This sequence comes from Chamaecyparis obtusa, assembly GCA_027943335.1. Lineage (NCBI taxonomy): Eukaryota > Viridiplantae > Streptophyta > Pinopsida > Cupressales > Cupressaceae > Chamaecyparis > Chamaecyparis obtusa. Next base: position 14,549 of record BSBK01012108.1, on the reverse strand, counting down.
TAAAATAAATATAAAACATATTATTTATAATAAAAAAATGAGAAAAATTTGTGTACCTGATACTGCTAACAATCTAAAGACGTCGAAGAAGCTCGGGAGGTACTGGCGTGCTGGTGTGCTGAGGTACTTCTCTCCAACGCCTGGGGTCCCCAAACAGTGACAATGATAATGATATTAAAAAATAAAAAATGCCAAAAATTTATAAAAAAATTCGGTCCAAAGGGGCTTCGTGCAAAGCCCCTCTTCGCATGAAGACCCTTGTTTGGGGTACTTCATGTGAAGTGGGTCCACCACTTCACGTGAAGTATTTATTTCGTACGAAGGTGCCAAATTTTATTTTTTCCACAACTTCACGATTTTGTTTGTCCCTAAAAGTGGGACACGGCTTTGTGGGATCAGCCATATATATATTGTTGGATAGATAATAGTTATATTTGTATTGATATTCAGAAAAGATTTAATAATCGATAGCTCTCTCGCGTGATAAACCATATATTGCTAAAACATTCAACCTTATACTAATCCCACATGATCTCTTACTAGGATAGAGATTCAATAGTTTCCATAAATGTGTTCATTCTTTACAATATGCAATCCAAAAACACATCTTAAGCGTCATGGAGAAAAACTAAAGCCGAAGGCTTGGAACAAAAAATATCAATCAAGCGAGTGAGCTGCATCTTCCCTAGTAAAATTTTGAATTTCTCCATGGCTTTTGTGAGTAGTTTCGCCACCACACATATTTCAAAAATGCCACTGCCCCCAACACCCAAACCACTACTACCAACCACCAAATCCTTGAACACCTTCCTTCTTTTCTCATCAGGGAAAAGACTGAGATCAACCCCTACTCCTACATAAACCACTTCACCTGTCACCAGAGAATTCCTAACTCATCCTCCTCCAAAACCTTGCCCGCCGATTGGAACCTGTCTCTGCACTATAGACACTCTATCATGTCTGACTAGAGATGTCGACTTTCGGGGAGTTCTTTTCCTCTTCCACTTCCTTTCTTCCATGACACTTGTTTTCTCCTCATCAATTCCCTAGAAAAATGAAAGAAGCTCCTTCCATCCTTACATTTACCTATGGAAAATGCTTGTCCATTGGGTGGTTTGAAGACCATAAAACCAATGTTTGCAATTCCCCAACTCCACCCACAACCAAGCACCATGGGCCTTGTTCCATATGAATACCAATCCCAATTTCTACCATTCCCATAATTGGGAAGAGGCCACTAGCCCACTTTAGCTCCATACACCTTCATGAAACCTTTGACACCTCCTCGCTAGAAGAACCCACCATTAAGGCTAGAGCAACAAATAAGGAAGAAATGTTCAAATTTGTGTATTGTCAAAGTTCCAAATTTAGGAATTCTTCCCCCATCATCTTGTAAATGGTTGACCAGAAGTCCAAATGATCAAGCTTGAAAATGTGTCTCATCCACGTGATGGAGATACCCCCTCTAAATCTTGGGGTTTTCCCTGGTGACGACAGTGAAAAATTAGCCTCCATTCTCGACCAAGAAATATCAGTCAGCTCCTTACATAGATTTCATAAATGAACTCCACCCATCTTCCATGTTGTTAATGCTTTGTAAAGAAACCCTCAAAACCTCTAGAGTTTCCAAAAATGAGTACCCCATCATTAATATTTACCTTTCCCAACTCATGTGATTCTCTGGAAATCTTTAGTCATCCTTCCTTTACTCCTCATCCATTAATGAGTGTACTCTTTGAGTGTTGTGATGATCTCATGTGCCTCCAGTTGCATAAACACTTTGTCTCCCTTAAGATGTCACAACTTATTAAAATGTCTCATTAAAAAACAAATAAATATTCCCTAGATAAATTAGTGAAATCTTCAAACAATTCAAGCTTTTGTTCCAATGAGCCTTTAATCCTAACATTGGATAGTATATCTACCTATGAAGTGGCTTCTCTTCAAACATGCTTAACCTTGCATTCTTTGAATGTTCCCAACAAGTCTCATATGCTTCTTATATGTTTGTTAAGGTACCATGTGTCCATCTCCCCTTTAATGATGTCATTGATCACTAGCTTTGAGTCACCTTCCAGATGTAGTCTCTTGTCTCCAAGCTTCCATCCCAACAAAGTGGCATTGATAGCCACTAGACATTTCACTAAATTATCTATGCCATCCTCCAGCCTTTTAGCCTTTTAATGCTAGAATATTTCCTTCATCATCCCTCGCCACATACCTTGCTCCTGAACTGCCCTGATTGCCTTTTGATGCTCTGTTGAAGTTAATTTTGATCAATCCTTTTTCAGGAGGTTTCCAAATAGACTAATTCCCTATTATCATCTAGAGGTTGAACCCTCTTAGGCCCATTAACAAAAAATCTCCCTATATATTATTATGTACATAATTTTCTATGTTTATAAATATATATATTTTAAAAATGCCAAGAGATATTAAAGTTATTCTATTTATATGTATATTTATTTTATTTAATAATTATTTTATTTTAATTATTTAATTTAATTTTTCCTTTATCTGAACTAAAAGCTAAAATAAACAATATATTATATACTTATTGTTATAAATCATTTAAGTATTATTAACATTGATATTTATATAGAAAATAGTTCTTTTTTTAAAGATATAATTTGTATGATTTATTATTTTAGTATTGATAATAAAATAGCTCTTTAATTAAAGTAATTTTTTGACCAAAAATAAATATTTATGTGTTCATATGGTAACAACATGTTAATAGAGCTAAAAAATTGAATCTTAAGTAAATATAAAAAATATTATTTAGATAAATATACTACATGCATGACTTTTATTAATATGAATATTTATTGGCTATTAAACATTAGTTATCTAAGGTGTAGATCTAGTATTAGATTTAATAATTTTATATCTATATTTATGTGCTCATTGTTACTCCTAAATACATTTAAGTGTTTTCATTAGTGAGGTCGGTAAAGAGAAATTCATTCAGTAAAGACAAGGCAAAACAATTACCGAGCATAAAGAAAAGTAGTTACCTAACAGTATGTATACTAAGAAGTCAAGGTTACCGAGAAGAATGGATACCAAACAAATATAGTTAACCGAGCACAATGGTTACCAAGAAAAGGAAGAGTATCAAGTGAGTATATTAACCAAGGAAGAGTATTATTGAGAAGGAACAACATGATAACTAAGCAGATTAGCAAAGGCTATCGAGAGACATAGGATGAATGTAAAAGTTTGATTGGATTCTATTGAGCAAGAAATTGGTTTACGAAGATCAAGGAGAAATTTAGGTAATATTTATTTGGAATGAAAAATGATTGTAAATGATCCCAAGGAAAAGTTTGAGCCAATGAAAATGAAGCCAATATTTCTTGGAAAGAGGAAATGAGTATGGATCATAGATTTAATCGTTTGAGCTTTCTAGAAGGATCCAAAACCTAATTAGGTAAAGTAAAGAGGAAGCTATAGGATTACTACATAAGGATAGATTGAGAAAAGATTATTATAGAGAGAAAAAGAGAAAGGAAGACTGCATAATAGAGATCAAGTAGACATTTTTGCCGCGTAGTGGAAGTGGATGAATTTACTGAAATAAGTTAGTGAAAGGTGATGAGACTACACATAGCATAAAGGATCTGACCTAGCATACAAGTAGATGCACTATTCAAAATCAATTTTTACAGGAATACATTGTTGTTATTATATTCTCAAATCCCACATATTGGGTAGGCCTTAACAAGTCTATTACATATCTTATTAGACTGCACACTCAATGAGTTTTTCAAAATCCTTTTACTAGGTAGACTTTAGCAGGTCTTTTTTGTATTACTCCTAATAGGGTAAATCCCCAAAAGTGAAAATTTTGTATGCTCTAACTGAGAAACCTTTATGTTGCAGTAGTGAAGGCTTCTGGGTGTCATCTCCACCATAGTGTTTCTCTCTAACTAAGGGTTTCTACGTGACCAAAATCATGTGTCAAATAAGTTCATGTGTGTTATGTGTTTATGGTTCAAAGAGTTCACATTACTTTACTTTAATTTAGCAATAAGTTGTTAATTTTATGTATGAAAAGTAAGATCTGAGATTAAAATGGCAGAATAGGTATTGGAGGTTAAATTTTTATAGGGTACTAATTCACCCCCCCTCTTAGCACCTTAAATTTATAACATTTGGTATCTGAGCCTAGTCTCTTATTTAGAAGTTTAACCACTTGAGAGGAAAGATCTGAAGAGATGGAAAGATATAGGTATGAAAAAGTGATTGGAAATTTGAACATAGAACTTAAATATGTAGAAGATCATATTGATAAACTGAGAAGGAAGTTGAAGCATCCACCAAGAAAGAGAACAAAGTTAGCCCATTAATTGAAAGATACCCAAGATCGGGTTGAAGAACTTGAAGAACAATCAGAGGGAAGATTGTTTGATGAATTCGAAGATGTTGTATTGGATTTGGTTGAAAAGAACACAACCCTAATAGTGTAGGTAAAATCATTGAAGAGGAAACAAGAAGCTCAATCAGTAATAATGTGTGAAGTCCTTGAACAAAAGAGAAAAACCAAACATAATATGAGAATAATAAAAGATGATAAAAGAAAAATGAGTTCAAGAATGGATGAGAAAGATGTGAAAATACAGAGGTTGACAAAAAATCACTTTGATATGATAAATTAGTTAATCGATGTTAATCATGAGATTTCAAGGAAGATGGAAGAGATTGTTGGACTGAGATCATAAAATAAAAAATTTAAGAATGAGATGAAACTTGAAAAAGAAATAAATGAAAGACTGAAGAGAGCTAAAACCTAAGAAAGACTGAGTTGAAACCTGAAGATCATAAAATGAACAATTGAATAAATGAAATAATTCCTTGAAAAGTATTGGAGCCACCCAAACTAGTACCCAACAATATTGGAAATGGGTCACATCACACCTTGGAAAGAGTGGGTAAACCCTAAAGAAATATTTCCAAAAGAAGAAGATTTCAAGAATAAAATCTTCCTTTTCATTTCAGTTGTAGTAGCCTCAATCTCCACCCTCTCCAACTCCTTGGCTACATCCTCTCTTTCCCTTTAAACTCTTTCTAATCTAGAATCATCCTTAGATAGACCCTAAGGGACTTTTTCCTGATCTGTAGGATCATTAATCCTAACACCACCAACCTTTTGTTTTCCTTTATTAAAAAAATCTTAGTTGTTTATTTATTTTATTTATTTTTATTGGAGATATTTAGTTTAAACAGGCTTTCTTTTTTTCAATCAAAATAAGGCCTTAAAACAAGGTCATCCTTCCACAAATGTTTTCTATAAAGTTTTTCTTTCTCTTGGCACTCACCTCTTAATGTATTAACATCTTTGTTCATATTTCCTTATCTAAACTCCTAGGAGGTATATTAGATCCCTAGTTCATCATTTTCAAATATGGCTATCTTTTAGCAAACTTTCCCTTTCCATAAGAGCACTTATGACCTCACTCTCCCTCTCTCTTTCCTTTTGTTATCTTATTCCTATTTTCTCTTGTAACTCTCTTCTAAGGGCATTCGCATCTCCAAATAATTCATTAGGGTTTGGTAAAGTAATATTAGAACTCTAGAAGAATCTTCTAAATTAATGAAGTTTATATCTCTTTGATTTCTAGGTCTTGTGTAAGGATTTTCATCAAGGAAAAGTGGAGGAGGAGGCCTATCAGACATATTTCTACCCAAATTACCTCAACTACTACTCAAGCTCCTTCTCTTTTTAACATATTGGACTTGATTAATACCTTTATCACATTGCACTACTTTTCATTCATGTATGTCCTAAAACTCAAAAATTTGTGACTGTCAGATTATGAATGTTTAAAACAAACCTCAAACCTTTCAAGGACTGCATGTAAAGAAATACCTATAGTCATAGAGTTTTGTTTCCAAGATGTGGAGGAACTATTAGAATTTTCATCCCTCCTTGTCCATCTCTTCTTCAAACCTTTTGGAAGTTCACCTTCCATCGTGGCCTCAGGCTGTTGCTTCATGAAGGCACTTGTATTTCTTTGTTTACTCATCTTGTGAGTAATCACAAGATTGTTCCAGCCATATGCACTGGTGTAACCTTTGAGTCGCCACCCATAAAGAGAAACTTTGATAAGTGATTGAATTTTACTTTTTTCTTAGTGATTATTCCATCTAATTTCATGTCTTTACTCCCTAAATATCTTTCCATGTAGACTAGATATATTAGAATGTTTGAAATACTATTTATCTTTGAATGAAACTTTTTTCTAAAGATGTAATAACTTTTAGAGAAAGGTGGAAGAGATTAAAACTAGGAAATTAGTTTACGTTAAGTTTTATGTTGTAATTGAGGCACACATTTTTGTAAATGGGTTGGGTTAGGGGAAGAAGAGAGTGTGGAGTTTTCATCAACAAGGATTTGTCGCAGTTTTTGGAAATCTTTTTTGTGAAATACATGAAATATCTATTTAATTTACAAAGTTATGGTGGGAAAGACAACTTTTTGACATGTATTAGGAATAATTATCAATCCCTATTGTGAGAAAACATTTTTGCAATGATAAGGATTTCAAAAAATCTAGATTGATAAAAATTATAGTTGAAAAGATGGTATCAACTAATTTTCCATGCCAAAATATTATGCATCTAGGCCTAATCAAAATAATAGGATATTTGGCTATAGAGACATATGAGAGACTTTCTTCCAATTTATTACTCGTGGCTACACAATGTAACATCTATGGAATATCTTTACAGATCTATGATTGTAGTAGTACATTTTATTTTCATGATGTCGTCAATATATTATGTACATGGTTTTATTAGGGGAGATAGATATAATTATGAATAGAATGAATAGGAAATGAGCTCAATGAGTCTCTAGTCTTTATATGTAGGTTATTCTTGGGTATGAGTCAATGCTTGTGGATGGAGTTATTATTGATATTTTATGTTGATTATTTTTAAAGTTCTTATGGAACTATTGCATTATGTGTTAGCTACTACAATGCCAACATTATGGATAACATAATGACTATTAGAGTGAATAGAAATGTAGAAATTATTAATAAGTTCATTAAAAAATGTCACGTGTTTTAAAGACTACTTTTTCTATGTAATTAAAGCCAAAATACTTCTTTCCATGTCCATTACTTATAAACTTATTCAAATCCAATTTTACGAATGATAAACCCTTGATGGACCATTGCTTGTGGTACAAGCGAAAAATTTAAATAGGAGTGTTTAAAAGGAGCTATATTTAACAAGTAATATTTTGTATATGGAGAATATCACAATGAGTCTTTAGAGCTACTTGACGGAAGGTAGGTAGTAATTTGGAAGAGTGGTGTTGGACATCCAACTATTATTACATTTTTTGAAAGGATATCTAAGTTATCAATCCATATAGTAAAAAATGAAATAAGATGAATAATTTATATAACATATTGATATTATAATATTTAATATATAATATCAATATATAACATTAAAATAAGTTGAATTATAGTCATAAGCCTAAATGAATTTGAATCCTAGACCTGATTAAATATTAAAAAAATTAAATTGTAACTTTAATTATAAACCGAAAAGTACACCAAAGTGAATTCTAAAATTGAAAATAAATTGATTCATAACTTGAACTCTAAATCCGAAAAAAATTTGAGTGTGAATGGGTGAGAGAAGGAGTGGTTTGAAAGTTAGGTTTTGTGGGTCCTATAGAATGGTTTCAGGGGAGATTTTTGTTGAAGAAAAAATGAAATATGAGGATGGCGAAGATGATGGAGACAAGTCTAGTGTTTGGGCCATTTATTCTTCTATTGTTTTGGCAAACCAAGGTCCTATGTGTCTATGCTTGACACTATTTTCTTTTGTGGATGTTGATCTACCTATGATTGTGGATAGATGTGTTGTTTGTGTGGTATTGGAGCAGGGATACCCTTTGAATTTGGGGTTTCATTTAGCTGGTGGTTTTCCTTGTTTGTGTCTTCTATTTGTGGTGTAGATTTTTGGTCCTATGTGGAGCCCCCATTTTGGGCATTGGTTTGTGTGTTCAAGCTTATTTGTCTTCATTTTTTGGTCCTATAGGGGGAGCCTCTGCTTGTTGTGTCCCTACTATCTATTTGTATTCCTACCAATGCTAGGGTGCGTAGAGTTTTGGGGGTCGTGTGGTCTTTTGTTTCTTCTCTAGTGGGATTTATTTGTACTTGTCACAGAAATATTTTTGGTTCATTCCTAGCTTTGTTTGTGCTACTTTATGGTGGGCATTTGCGGCTACAAGGATTTTCTCCTCATGGTCCTGATGTTGTTATTTCTTATGGTAAGATGAATGCTAATGGATTTCCTAGGCCCATGATTTTCACTGGTAATTTTTTGTTAAAGGATTTTTGGTGTTTCGGTGCCTAGTTTGCCAAGTTTGGAGCCATATTCTTTATCATTCCTTTTCTCTTGAGGGATCCTTTTTTGGGTGGGTTATCTACAATACTACTCTAGAGGTAGATTGTTCCCTTATTGAGGTGGGGTTTTGCAAGTCTACTATATTTGGGGTTTGGCTCATGGTGTGTCTTCCTCCCTCTTTCATGACTTTTATTAAGGTGGAGTAAGCTTCTATCAAGGTGAAATTATGTAACGTGGGAGAGGTTGTTGACTTCTCTATGTGGTGTAACCCTAGTTTTGGTAGTATGGAAGCAGGTGTGAGTTTGGTGGTGGTCTCTCTTTAGGTGTTTTTCATCTTGATTTTACCTATAGAAGTAACACCCTTCTCTATTGAGGTCAAAAAAATTTGTGCGGCTGAGATAGAGATTCTTGGTGGAGTGCCTTGTGTAAGTCCTAGCTAGAATATTGAGGGTTCCATTTTAACTCCCTGATTTTTGTTTGGGGAGCCACTAAAAACCCTTTTCTTCCTTCCTTGATGTTTTTATCCCTAGAAGATATGTTTTAGTAAGGAATTCTCTTTGAATACTATTTGTAGGTCTGTGTGTACTCAAGGTTGTGGCATGCTTTTTTAAACACATGCTTTTAGTAGGTGTGTCAAGATTTGTTCTTTTGAGGTTGTTTGTTATGGTTTGGAAAGCCTATCAAAACCCCTTGCAAGTTTGGGGAGACTCTTAAAAAAAAATATTTTCAGCTAGTTTCTCTTTTTTTATTCTTATGAGGCTAATGTTGAAGGTTGTAAGGTGTTGGGATCCTTATCAGAACCCAAGTTCTGTGGTTTTGGGCAGCAAAAAAACCTATGGTTTTCCAACTAAGTTGAAGTAATTTTATGTGGCATTGGGCTCTACCTTGTTGTTTTGTTGCAACTGGTACTTTTTGGTCTTATCTTTTAGGTTTTGTTTGTTTGATACTGTTGTAGCTATTAGTAGTTTGAAGTCTATTCTTTATAGTTGGTTGGTCTTGGGCTATAGTTCTCACCAAAAATTGATTGTAATAGGTTTTAAGGCCCAATCAAAGACCTTTTTTATCCTTAATCAAAAACTTGAAATCTAAACTAAGTTAAACACTAACTCTAAAACAAATTGATCATTAGTCTTAACACTAAATGAGATTAAATGTTAATATAAAATGAATTTGAATTAAAATTCTAACTCTAAATGAAATTAAGCACCAACCCTAATCATAATTATATATTAAGAAAAATTATACCCTTATCCTATGTGTAAATCAAAGTATACAATAAACCTAATACTAAACCATATTGAACCCTAACTCTAAACTAAATATAATCAAAACATGACCACTAAATTGAATTAAACCATAAACCTAAACTAAAATGACCATTGAACCAAATTGAATTCTAACTCTAATACTCAACCAAAATAAATCCTAAATTGAAATCATATTGAACCCTAAGAACCAAATTAAGTGTTCACTCTAAAACTTTTTCTTTTTTTTTTTATGAATAGAGGCCTTCACTATTAATAGAAATATTAAAGTACAATATTCATAAAAAAGGGTCGGGAAATAATCACCCTGCAAATTCACATGGCACTTAGGCTAGAAACAAACAACTATTCATCAAAAAACTATAAAACCATAAAACTCTCAGGCTACGAGAGCAGTAGCAGAAGAGGGAGGAGGATCTTTATCATCCGGATTGCCCTAGACATTGGGCCCAAGAGTCTGATTAGGAATGGCCCAGCCATCTTTTGGATCTTCTTTTCCAACTTCTCCTTCCTCCCGCCTGGATGAGATAGCTAGCGCCATGCGAAAGCACTTTCCTTGATTAAAATATATAAATAATCTTATATTATATCATATCAATATAGTAAAAATTATATTATAATATTTTATAATATATTAAAAATATTTATTATGTTGATCTTATAAGAATAAATATCCATAAATTTGTAAGTAATTTGAAAAGTCAATCTATTAATCTTAAGAGCTTCAATTATACCTGCAAATATTGTTCTCCAATCATAAAGTCGCTTCACCCTATGTTTTCCTTTACATATAACTCAAAATGGGGTTCGGAAAAAGGTTTTCCTTTACGTACTCACCATTTATAATTTACATAAAAACAAAAATTATTCTTATGAAAAGTTCAAATCATCAATAAATAATAGTAAAGAGCTTATAATGTTCCAAAATGTTGGCTGTTTTCACAATCTATTGTTGCTTATGCCTGATATAAATTAGTTATAGCACTTTTTAAAGTCCCTTCACTGTACTTGCATTCTGAACCTTTACTCTGAAAACCCAGTTTGTGCATTTTAAATAAGAAAGGGCGCAATGATTAGTACTTGCTTAATTGGTAATTAGTCCCACGAAATGATACTCAAAATACCATAGTTAAATTGGGTTGAATGAGAAGAGCGCTGAATTTGGGTTTCGCTCACATTTTCTTCAATGATGCATAACTAGTTGCTATTTCAGAAAATATAAATAAATAAACTTGATCAAAACAAGAGTACTCCCAAAAATAATTTGAAACCGTCGCATTAGACATACAATTAATTCCATTGCATCTGCGTGTGCTTTGAAATGTAGACAGTTGCAGTAAATAAGAGAAAACAGCATTGCAACATCAGAGAAATATAATCAGCTCACTTATATTGAGAAACCAATCAACCCTAATATCTCAAAAGGAAATTAGCTCCGAGATCAGTATATACAGCCCGTCTAGATGGGTAGCACTGGAAGCCTATTTTGTGGAGATTAAAATTTCTTACATTTGAAACAATAACACTGGACATAAACTTAATTATATATAATTCTATTACATTGTATCTGTATGTGATTTGAAATGCAGATACTGCTTCTAAAGCATTAGAAAGTAGCACACCAACACAGAAAGGAAATGAGAACATTAAGATCGAGAATATGATAAACTCCAATTCCAAACATCACGAAAAACAGGCCACTTGAGATCTCACAAACTGGGAAGAAATAAGTTCTGAGATGTCAGTTTATATACCCCGTGTAGATGGGCAGCACTGCAAGCCTATTTGTGGAGATCAAAAAGCCTTTAAACTGCCCTTTATAAGGTACATATATAGAGAAATTCCAGCAGATATTTAAGTCAAGAAACAAATCTTCCAAATCCAAATGGATCATTATGGAGATCTGTTTGACCACCTTAAAATGGCGGCTAGGAAGAAGCATGCCTTCTATAAATACTAAAAGCAAAAATAAAGGAAAGAACATAAGATTATAATGAAGAAAAACAAGATCCCACCATTTAAACAAAATTCAGGGAGAATGGTCTTCGTCCTCTCCAGCCGGTGGAGGAAGGTTCAGGTCTAACAACCTCCAATGACGCCCAAATGTTGTGGAAGAATGCTCAGAGCCTATCACAGTGGAAGAAGAAGCACAATCAGATGCAGACTATGATGAAGGTTCAATTGTTGAGCATCACAGGAAGCCTGATGGGATTTGGCATTGGCCATATTTTTTTCTCTATTGATAGAAGCGTGGGTCGAGGGCTTGACCTTTTCATGGTAGGTAAGGTCCACCTCTTGAGTATTACAAGAAGTCAGATGAGATATGACATTGCCCATATTTAGGTAAGGATGGGTCGAGGGCTTAGCTTTTCCATGATGGGTTTTGAGGTTTTCATGGTGGGTTTTGGACTTGCAGTCTTTTAATGGTATAGGTGGAAGATGGGCGGTGGTAATTCTTTCTTGACCATATTCATGTTCATTTGGGTGGTGGGGAAGTGGGAGAGTTGTTTTGGGCCTGAGGGCTTCCAAAGCTTTGGATGAGAGAAGTGGAGTGGGGTTGGAACGAGGAAGTGGGAAATTAGTGATGGCATTGGGACCACTCAGAAATCTGGCTGCCTCATCATATGCAAGGGCTGCCTCCTCTGCGGTTTTGAAGATGCCCAACCGCACACGACCGTTGATGGCGTGGTCTCCAATAGCAGCTGCAAAACCTCCACAGTACCTCTTTCTTACTCCTATGTACTGCGCTTTCGCTTTCTTCGAACTTCCTTGGTCTCGTCCTGCTGACATTGTGAGAGCAGCTGTTCTGATCAGAAAGAATGGACGAGAGAAGCTCTTGCATCAAACTCTATTTGGATTCTATTTGGACTGAAAGGTATCATCTCATGTTTATTATATATACAGAAGAAAGGAAGGGCAAAATGTTACAATAGGATGACTGTGGAATGGGCTGTCATGTAAATACATGATATTTTTTAATTGGTTGAAAGAAAATTTTAGTTTTCGAGAAAGCAAAAGGCATTTTTTAATTGGTTGAAGGAAAATTTTAGTTTTCGAGAAAACAAAAGATATTGTGAGAGCAGCTGTTCTCACGAAAAGATAATGCTTCCACATTGAAAATGACGTGGAATGGGGTTGTCATGTAAATACAAGGTATTATTTTATTGGTTAAAGAAAAAAATTCAATTCTCGAAAGAACAAGAAGTTTCAAGTTTTGAAGGAATTTAACTTTGCGATAAGTATATAGTATTTGAAGTTTGTTGGGCTCCTTCTAAGGACACTGTGAGAACAACTAATTTCAGGAGGTTTAGGGAAACTTCAGTTCTTTAAGGAATAAGAAGTTTTAATTCTTTGAACTTCCTTGGTCTCGTCCTGCTGACATTGTGAGAGCAGCTGTTCTGATCAGAAAGAATGGACGAGAGAAGCTCTTGCATCAAACTCTATTTGGACTAAATGGTATCATCTCATGTTTATTATATATACAGAAGAAACGAAGGGCAAAATGTTACAATAGGATGACTGTGGAATGGGCTGTCATGTAAATACATGATATTTTTTAATTGGTTGAAAGAAAATTTTAGTTTTCAGAAAGCAAAAGGCATTTTTTAATTGGTTGAGGGAAAATTTTAGTTTTCGAGAAAACAAAAGGTATTGTGAGAGCAGTTGTTCTCACGAAAAGATAATGCTTCCACATTGAAAATGACGTGGAATGGGTTGTCATGTAAATACAAGGTATTATTTTATTGGTTAAAGAAAAAATTCAATTCTCGAAAGAACAAGAAGTTTCAAGTTTTGAAGGAATTTAACTTTGCGATAAGTATATAGTATTTGAAGTTTGTTGGGCTCCTTCTAAGGACACTGTGAGAACAACTAATTTCAGGAGGTTTAGGGAAACTTCAGTTCTTTAAGGAATAAGAAGTTTTAATTCTTGAAAGAATCTTAACAATCAGCTAAAAAAGTTTATCAGCTACGGTATAAAGAGGGGCTATAGATTGAATGTCTTAGAGTTGTTTCTCACAAGAAGGAATGGTTAGGATAAGCTTTTGCAATCCAATCTATTTAGATTGAGTGATATCATCCAATACCAAACTTTATCTTGTATATATATAGGATAGGAAAGGGGGCCAAAGGCTACAATACTTGGCAAGATGGTACTTCCACTGAAAATGGCGCGGAATAGGGATAAGAAGGAATGAGTTTGAAGGAATGAGTTTCAATGTGTTTCAAGGTGTTTACTATTTGTTGGCAAGGTTACACCTATAGTGGACTTGAGTTAGATAATGATTTTCAATGTATTTGTTGTTTGTAAATTGAACATGAGTTATAGCATGAATCAGGTGGAATAAGTTCCAACTAGACAATTAAAATGATTTTTTAATGCCCTCTCATATTGCGCAAGTTTGGGGGAGATTGGACCTCGTGCCTACAATTCTCACTAATGGAGGTCCCAACCTAAAACTCCCCATATATTATTATGTACATAACTTTATATATTTCTAAACATATCTATTTAAAAAATACCAAGAGATATTAAAGTTATTCTATTTATATGTATATTTAATTTTATTTAAAAATTATTTTATTTTATTTATTTAGTTTAAGTTTTTATTTATCTCGACTAAAAAGTAAAAATAAATAATCTATTATATACTTATTGTAATAAATCATTCAGGTATTGGTTAACATTGATATTTTTATAGATAATAGTTTTTTTTAAAATGGGATATAATTTGTATCATTTACTGTTTTAGTAATGATAATAAAATAGCTCTTTAGTTAAAGAAATTTTTTGACCAAAAATAAATATTTATGTGTTCATATGGTAACAACATGTTAATAGAGATAAAAAAATTGAATCTTAAATAAATATAAAAATATTTTTTAGATAAATATATTATATGATTTGTATTA
>BSBK01012107.1:2500-123588 GCA_027943335.1 Chamaecyparis obtusa | reverse complement strand
AATTTCTACAAAAAATAGTCTTAGGTAAATAGCATATTCCAAGTCTAAGTATTATTACTACCCTTAGCATATTTTGAGTCAAGGCCAAAAAACTAAACATTTCTACCTTTTCAATTGTCCTGTGGATTATTTATGGAGCTCATGGCAGTTGCAACTTTCACCCTTTTTCCTGATGACGATAATAGATTCTCCTTCCAACGTTGTGGCTTGGAGTGGCGTGAGCACTTCTTACGTCCAGGGAGATGATACGCAAGTTGTCCTTCTCCTTATCATTCTAGGACCTTGGGATGTCAAAACCTTCACCCGCCAGTAATCTAGTTGCCATTCTATCTCCATCTCCTCTTTAAGGAGATCCTTATAAAGATACTCCAGGTTCCTCGACATCATTGGCTAGTGTTCGTCAAACCTCCTTTCATCCTTAAAGGTAATCATGGAATCCTTTTTGAGTTTGGGATTGACTTCAAGTTTCGTATTTCCATTCTCATGGTGGTTTCTGGGTAGGGGATGGATAATTGATTGTCTATGTTGTAGACCATTTGTTCCAACCCTCCCAGAAGACCCTCCTCAAAGAGTATCTTCGCTACTTTGATTATTTCTTCCTACTTCCAGCCAGAAAAGGAGGAAAGGGAAAAAAAATTCCAATTACATTCCCATTGGTCTGGTATGTGAATTCATTGCCAAAGTGGTTATCTCCCAACCCCTTTCCAGTGCCCTTCTTACAGATTCAGATAGGGGGTTTAGCAGTTGATTCCGCCTCTTGGGTTTGATAGCTCCCCTAAAACTCCATTGCCCTTTGGTCTAGTAGAGAAAAATTTATCAACCTTGTCTCCATCTTGATTCATATAGTCCTCAAATCGCAATATAAGCACTTCTTGAGGAAATCCTTTAATGAACTTTTCTCAATTTGAAGCAATAATTGCTAATTAGGTTTTTTCAACAGCCTCTCGATTTCATGATCTAAGTCGGATTGCCTCTCTTTTCAGCATTAAATCTCTCGCTTGACAATAACTCCTAAGGACAAAGTGCCACACACATATTTGAATCCACGTCGTCCCTATAATGATGCCAAGTTCTTCATAATTTTACAAGCCTAAGATGTGAAGATCTAAAAATCCTCCTTTTTTGTAGGGCATTGCTAAAAATCCGCTAAGGTACTAGTGTGATCGAAAGTGGTGAGAAACCTCTAAATGCTGCCATTTTATCTAGGGATAAGTTAATTCAGGTAATGATGAAGAGATCGTGCGTATTTAGTGGCGCATGGGATCCAGGCTAGAAGGCCAGAAGTGGAAAGATTGAAGGATAAACTAAATGAACACACATGAGTGACACTACTTTTTAGTGACATGTATTTATAGTATTAATGTATATGTAGATCTAAGAAAATATTCCCTATTATATTCCAGCCCGAAGTAATCTAATATTTATAATGATGCAATTTAAGTGGATCCTTTAAACTTTCAAATCTTATTTTATTGTTTGAATTTGGGTGGGGATTATATTCCACAAATATATATAGTTATATTAATGTAAGGATTTATTAATATGTTTCTAGAACCTGTATGTATTTGTGTACATAAATAATTATGTTCATATTAATAGATTTGAGAAAAAAGAAAATTATTATAGAAATACATATCTTTATATATATATAATATGTATATATACATATATATATATATAGCTATATATATAGTTATATATGTATATATATAGTTATGTATGTGTGTGTGTGTATATATATATATATATTATATCTGTGTGTGGTGTGTCTGTGTATTTATTTATATTTATATATAAACATATATATATATATATATTTATTTATATTTATATATATAGAAATATATAATTATATACATATATATAAAGAACTATATATGTCTTCATCTATATATATATATATATGAATTTCAAAAATTAGATGGTAATAAATAAGTAGGAATTGGTTGGTTGCAAGGTTTATAAGTATAGGAATTTTGAGAGAAATATATGTATTTGAGTAGGAGAGTCTTGATGATTTTTCTCCTAAGTATCGATAAAATAATTGAGTCACTGTCAATAAATTATGAAATCTAAGTCTTTTGTCTATTGTGTGTTGGCTATATTAAAGAAAGATATATGATTAATCAGTAAGCTAGCAAGATCTGTTATAAGTAAAAGTATTAGAATATATGTGCATTTTTGCAACTAGTTTTCTCATCTAAAAATCTCTAATTTGGAATTATGGGACAATACTGCGGGCTAAGGATAAGTTATGTCTATAAGAATAGTTATGTTTTTGTATATATATATATATATATATATATATATATATATATATATATATATATATATATATATATATACTTATATATATATATATAAATATATATATATATATATATATATATATATATTGTACATATGTGAAAAATAGCTGAAAGGTTGTTTTAAGGTTGAGTTATTCCTATAAGATCTCTGCTAGAATGAAACAGTAGATCTCTGCTTTGCAACTGGATTGCTGATTGAGATTCTCTGATGTACTGATCACCTTCTATGATGAATTTGTCTTTGCTGAACCTTACACTTCTGAAGCCTTCTGCAATTCGCTTATTTCTGCCTTTCTTTTTCTTTCACATATATTCTACTTGATTATTTTTCATCTTTTTACAATATAGTTTATATACAAGTCTCAAACAATTAATTACAATTACAATTACACAGTCGGCTTGACAAATAAACATAAGTGCTACTAAGTCGGCCCAAATATGGTTACTCGGTTCCTTCAAACTGACTCGGTGACTTTCTGATACTCGGCGTCCACTGCATTACTCGCATTGTCATGCACTCGGTAGAAGTGAAGGCACGGTTCATACTGATCACTCGGTAGGTAATTGAACTCGGTAAGCATTGGTGACTCGGTAGACAAGATGTTACTCGGTTTACATTGTCCTGATCGGTTTGTACTAACTTGCTTAGTTTCCACTGTCTGCTCGGTTTGCACTGTCTGCTCGGTTTGCACTGTCTGCTCGGTTTGCACTGTCTGCTCGATTTGCACTGTCTGCTCGGTTTGCACTGTCTGCTCGGTTTGCACTGTCTGCTCGGTTTGCACTGTCTGCTCGGTTTCCACTGTCTGCTCGGTTTGCACTATCTGCTCGGTTTGCACTGTCTGCTCGGTTTTCCATCCAGAATGCAAATAAGTGTTGTCACTAGTGGCAATACTGCTTAATGCCAACAATCTCCCCCTTTGGCATTAGTGACAAAAACACTTATTGGCCAAAATTTATATACATGAATCATGCTGGTTTTATTTTGATTTTTCAAAATTTGTCTTTGATATAGGGCTTTATACATTGTCTCCCCCTTTCAATGTGCTAACTGTTTCTTATACAAATCTATACAGTATACATATCTCTCCTTCTATACATATCTCCCCCTTTTTGACGATAATGCCAAAGGTGCATATACAAGTTATTTACAGAGAGAATCCAAAATTTGATAAGAAATCAGAATGTACCTTCATTATTAGTGCCAGGGTTCTGTCCCAACTTTCTTGCAGAATCTTACATGTTTGTATAGCAATTTGGATTTCTGCAGAGAGTTCAATCATGTGATCTGCTATGGAGAACTGATTTTCATGAATCAATGTTCTGGAATGTTCAATGTGCTTATACATTGTATTCATGATGGGAAGGATCATGTGTTGGATGTCTAGCAGTGTGGACCGGATCCTTGAGTCTTCTTTCAATAGATCAGACTGCATATTGGATAGATGTGAAATTTTCATGTGATGAGCAGAGCTTGAACTTGGTTCAAGTTGCAGCTTCTGTATGCTAATCTTCATATCCTCATCCATTTTATTCATTTTATCTTTGACATCCTTTGTGAACTCGGCAAAATTGCATAGTCTGGCCAAAAGAGAGGTAGCATTCGAATAAATAGACTCTATGTTAGACAAAACTAAAGACAATTCCACTTGGTTGATAGCTATGTGCTGAGCAATGTGCTCAAGCACTTTATTGTTGAATCTCTTCTCGGCTCTTTCAACTAACTTTTCTGTCCCGGATGAGTCCTCATTGTATTTCTCAACTGCTTCTGCCAATTGTAACAAAACATGCTGGGAAGAGTCTACTTTAATGCCTAATGCATCAGACAAAATGTCCTTAGCATCCTTGATGATTTGATACTCTTTGTCTCTCTCCTCCTTAAGCTTCTTTTGTTTTGCTTTCCTTTGGAGGATCTCACCTATATTCTGCATCTGGTCTGCTGAGAGATTTGCAAAATCTAATGTAGGAATCTCTATCTCTTCATCTAGGTCTATATCCTCAACTATATTTTTACCCAAAAATTTTATACTCGGTAGAGCCTTAGGCTTATCTGTACTTAATGCTCTTGTAGTAGTGACAGTAGATAAAGTAGGGCTGGCTATTGACACTGGTATACTTTCTACTGGAGAACTTAAAATATTTACACTTGATGATTCAAAAGCTAGAAAACTTACTGGTACAGGAGACTGCAGCTCGGTAGAAGAAATGGTAGCTGCCTCTGATGTTGCTAGGGATGATTGGACAAATGTAGAAGTTGTCACAACCATGCTTGAAGGTGTCTCTGGGCTGGATGTAGAGACTTTCACTGGAGAGGTAGGAAGGGATGCAATGACTTCTGCTGCTATCCTTACAGTATCATCTACCTCGGTGTCTTCTTCTTGCTCATCGCTGTCATCTTCAATATCCTTTATTATTACAGTTTCAATGCTCGGTTGGTGAAGGTGGTATATGTTCTTCCATGTGGCTTTTGCAGCCTTCACAACCGATTCAATATTGTTGATCAAAATCAAACAAGTATTGAACTTCAATGTCATTTTGTTTTCATTTTCTTTTAGTGCCTTCTTTACTTCATCATTGTTCAGGCTCGGCATCAACTGTCTCAAGTTTTGATCAAATATGTCTATTACAGTTTGCCTTGCATTGCTCCATCTCATTCTTATCGGATTCAATAGAACTGCTGGAACCTGTGGGGTAATTTCTTCAGGAGAGTATTTCCACTATCCCATCTTCTCAACAACAGCATCTTCTATTTCCTTCTGCTCTGCTTTCGATCTGGTTTCATATCTCAGGGATTTTATGTTACTTACTCCAGATCCTGATCCATCTCTGAAGAGTTTGAGCTTTTCTTGAAGGGTTAGAGGAGGCCTTTTGAATACTATGTCTTTATCTGCCTTTTCTGCCTTGTCTGCCTTTCCTCTTGTATTTCTCCTTGTAAACACAGCAGTGGGAGGCACAGATGCCTTAGTGATAAAAACTTTTCCTTTCTTCTTTGCAGGTTCTGGTTCCTCTGTTTTCTCATCCTTTTCCTCTTCTTTTTCACCTATTTCTTCTTTCTCCTTGGTTATCATTTGCATTTTAGCTATCCTTTTCTTTCCTTTGTTTACCGCCTGTGGAAGCTTTATGCTTAGTTCAATTCTCATCTTAGCTTCATCATATGTTCCAAAATATGGGGCTTTGGGATTGACAGGCTGATTTAGAAGTGCTTCAATAATGTTCTTGGTTTCATCAATATTTACCTCATAAGGAAGAGGTTTTACATACACAGTTCTCGGTTTAACTGCTTGAACATACACATTATCACAATCTACCATAAAACAGATGTCATCTTTGTAATCTTCCACCAACTTCTGTGGAATCCAGAATCTGTCATTCATTTTCTCTTTGAAAGACTCAAAATAATTATCCATGATGCTTTCAAAGTTTTCACCCATTTCTGCGATGTATTCATTAATTTCATAAAGTACTGGCACATCGTTTCTCCATACAACTTTTCCTTTTGAAGGGAAGAATTTCTGAACATAGAAGAATAAACAGACTAACAAGGATCCAAACTTACATGGATTGTTTTTGGAAGTTTTGATGCTTTCCATGTTCTTGTTGAACTGTTTCAACAATAAGTCTGCTAGGTCAAATGTCAAGTTGTTTTTGACCACTTTGTATGCTAGGTCAACAGCTTCACATGAGACACTGTTCTGTCGACTAGAACTGTAAATCTTGTGTGCAATGATATGTGTACCAAACTTCAGTTCGGCGTCGGTAATGCTGCTAACCTTCATGCCTCTACTATCCCACTCGGCTAGGGTTTTCTTCTCTAGTTCCGTCCGACCTAGGGTTTTGGTAGTTTTCGCTTTGTTCAACATGGGAAGACCGGTAACTTGATGAATCATTTTCTTTGTGATCTCAATAGGTTGCTCAAGCCAAATCTTGCCATCATGTACTCGGCTGAGAATGTACCTAACCCATTTATCTCGAAAGTTTCGAGGAAGATGTGCAATGTGGACTAAACCCTTATCTTCCAGATGTTTGTGCTCGGGCTTCAAAGTACCATCCACACATAGTTCCTCACGCACAATGTCTAGTTCTAGGTTTCCCATTTCTTGAATAGAACAGTTAAAATGATTACGGATATCGTTGATAAGCAGTACCTTAGGAGGAATCTGAGATTGAGCTCCGTTCGGATCTAGGGTTGCAGCAATTGCGGGCACGATCTTAAAATCTGGTGCTTTCCACTCCCCTTGGACTAACATATCTGATCCTTTCTTCGCTAAGGTGCTGGATGATGCCATGGTAGCTCACAGAAAATTCCTTTCGCAAGAGTATTAAATCGCCGGGTTGCCCTTGAAGTTTTCTTCTCTCAAAGTGCTTAAAGATTCGCGGTGAAGAATGAGTTCGATTACTTGCTTTTTGTTTACAATTCTGTCATTAATGCTTATTTCAAATTAGGGTAGGAATTCTGACAGACTGTCACCCACTAAGAATTAATTGCTCGGAAAAGACTTCGCAACTCGGTGAACTCAAAAATTCATAATGCTCCGACCTTGCTCGGTAAAGACAGGTACCGACCTTGCTCGGTGAAGACTATACCGACCTCCCTTTGATCTCACTGCATCTTGCATGCTGATTTAGACTTTTCTTTTAATTTCGGTTTTGGAACTGCTTGAGATTGATCTATGAGAGTACAGTTCCAGTGCTTCCTTGGAAATTTAATTTGAGTCGATAGAGCCATCCATTCCATTACTTGGACTGGATTGCTCGGTAGCTTTAGGAATCCATTTTTGTCTCACCTGTTTCCTGACCTTAGTTGCTTCATTCTTCTTTCCTTCTTCAATTTCATTAGCATTCATGCAGTTTCTGGCTATGTGACCAAGTTTAGTGCATTTGAAACATCTTACGGTAGTGTCTCTTTTCCTTAGATGATGTTTTATGCAATTCATGCCAATGTGTCCATATTCTCCACAGTAATGACATCTACACCAGGTGTTGTAGTCCCATCCAAACATTGCTTTCACAATTTGTTCTGCTGGATTAAATGTCTTGGATCTGCACTCGGATGCCTTGTGACCTTGTTTGTTGCACTTGTGACAATTACCTCTGAATCTAGGTTTTTCCCTGCATTCATTTGCTTTATGACCAGGTTGATTGCAGCTATAACATTTTCCATTGAATTCTGCTTTTTCATTGTTCCAACATTTATTTGAAGTATGTCCTATTTTACCACAATGATTACAAGTAGGTTTTTGATTTCTTTTAGTACCTTGCTTAGAGGATTCGCCTTCTTCTTTGTATCCAAGTCCTGCTTTTCCTTTTTGCCTATGAAGATTTCGTTCATACAGCTGATTCAAGTCTTCTTGACTTTTCAGCATTCCTTCATTGATTTGTTTTTTAGCGTTTAGGTCATCCATCAATCTTAGATTGATTTCCTTTTCAGATCTTAGTTCTTCTCTTGTGTTTTCTACTTCTGAACTTAGATTTAGAATTTCTTCATTTGTATGAGAGATCTGATCGATTAGATTTTCTAGCTGAAGGGTTTTGTTTTGGACTTCAATGTTTCTTCCATCTAATTCATCTTTCAACTTGTTTCTCTGTTCCAAGATCTCACAGAATCTTGTAGAGTGTAGTTCTTGTTCTCTTTTCAATTTTCTCACTTCTTCCTACAGAGACCCATTCTTTTCTAGGAGTTCTTTGATAGCATTGTTTGCTTCATCTGAGTTATTTGAGGGAAGAAGATCTTCAATCTTTTCTTCAATGTAATTCTGATCATTCATCTGATTTGCAAGTTCCTTCCTTCTTCTTAGGGATTGGGAAAGATGTTCTTTTGCTTCTTTGAGTTTAGCTATGGCCATTTCCAGATCTAGCTTTTCATTTTCAATCACCTTGTTCAGTTTGAATACCTCCATTGTCCTGGATCTTTGCTCAAGCTAGTTAAGCTTTGTCTTGAGAACCAATGCAGCTCTGATACCAATTGTTGGAAATATTCAGGAATTAACCAAGTTACTGAGAGGGGAGGGGTGAATCAGTAACTCCGAATTTTCTTCTAATTTTAACATATATTTTACCTTTTAACCTTTGCATACAGAAAGCATGAAACTTGAAAGCATTCACAATAATGACACATAGATTTGGTTACCCAGAAACCTTCCAAAAGAAAGTAAAACTGGGGTGGGGATGAAACCCACAAAGCTTTAATACTGCAGAATAAAGTTGGCCGGTTAAGGCTTACAATTTGATCACTTCTGATGATCTGCCCTGTTAGGAGCAATAAGGATTGCTAAATCCACCCTGTTAAAGGATTTACAAACATACAGTGAAGTATGCACTCGGTAAAGAGATTTATACAAAGACTGTTAAGTCTACCCGGTTAAAGGATTTAGTACTGATTCACCTGTTAGAATGAAACAGTAGATCTCTGCTTTGCAACTGGATTGCTGATTGAGATTCTCTGATGTACTGATCACCTTCTGTGATGAATTTGTCTTTGCTGAACCTTATACTTCTGAAGCCTTCTGCAATTTGCTTATTTCTGCCTTTCTTTTTCTTTCACATATATTCTACTTGATTATTTTTCATCTTTTTACAATATAGTTTATATACAAGTCTCAAACAATTAATTACAATTACAATTACACAGTCGGCTTGACAAATAAACATAAGTGCTACTAAGTCGGCCCAAATATGGTTACTCGGTTCCTTCAAACTGACTCGGTGACTTTTTGATACTCGGCATCCACTGCATTACTCGGCATCGTCATGCACTTGGTAGAAGTGAAGGCACGGTTCATACTGATCACTCGGTAGGTATTGAACTCGGTAAGCATTGGTGACTCGGTAGACAAGATGTTACTCGGTTTACATTGTCCTGATCGGTTTGTACTAACTTGCTCGGTTTCCACTGTCTGCTCGGTTTGCACTGTCTGCTCGGTTTGCACTGTCTGCTCGGTTTGCACTGTCTGCTCAGTTTGCACTGTCTGCTCGGTTTGCACTATCTGCTCGGTTTGCACTGTCTGCTCGGTTTCCACTGTCTACTCGGTTTGCACTGTCTGCTCGGTTTGCACTGTCTGCTCGGTTTCCATCCAGAATGCAAATAAGTGTTGTCACTAGTGGCAATACTGCTTAATGCCAACATTTAAGGCTTGGCAGAGGAGGAAATTTAGCTTCCAATTAGGGGTTGTGCCTTTTCTTAAAGCGTTAATAGCAATTGTCAAGTTGCCTTCAATTTCCAAAAGTTGTAGTCCCAGGGAGATACCGTTTCTTAGTCATTTAACAAATGCTAAAAATTCTGCCCAGTTGTTAGTTTCAAATCCAATGGGAGTAGCCAAGGATGCAATTTCTATTCCATCCTAGTTATGAATACAACAACCTATGTCTGATGCCCCTGGATTACCTCTAGATGCCCCATCAAAATTAAGTTTAAACCATCCCTCCTCTGGAGGGTGCCATATATAGGCTTTCCTCTTTGATACCATTCCTTGATCTCCTGAACCAATAAAGGGAGGTAGGGAAAGACCTGTCCAAACCCTTCTCATTTTTTCATCCCAATGACTCATATGAAGATCTGATTTTTGAATTCTAGAGATTCTACCATTAATATTTTCTATAATGGCTGCTTCAATCTTATTACACAATTGCCTCCAATCCATCTTCTCATCCTTAAAGATTCTTTTGTTTCTCTCTTTCCAAATTTCCCAGATTAAAATAGAGGGGGTAGAGGTCCAAAGGTTAGCATAAATACAATCCCTCTTAATGATTGGCCAAGCTTGGAGCATCTCAAGAAGAGAAAAAGGGGAAGCCGATGACCATCCCAAGTTTCTCGAAAGCCATATACAACATTGGTTCGAGAAGGGACAATTTACAAATAAATGATCAGTATCCTCTTCACTATTTTCATAAAGAGGGCATCTACTAGGTCCTGAGAAGCCCAACTTCTTAAATCTATCTATAGTTAGGAGTCTATAATTGAGGGCCAGCCAGGTGCAAAAACTAGCTTTGGGGAGACAACCCTTGTTCCAACATAGGTTGATTGGAATATGTGTCTTAGGTCTCTTATGATTTTTGTTGATGAGATTATATCCACCTTTTGTGTTATACTCTCCATTTTTTTATCCATCCCATACTAAAGTGTCCTTGGTGTTATTTAGAGAGATCTTTCTTTTGTTGAGGGTTTCAGCTAATAGCTTATCCTCTGCTATAGGTAAACCTATATCTTTAAAGGATTTCCATACCCATTCTTCTCCATTAAAAATTATATAATCTTTGAGGAGGATCCCATTTCTTGATTCTAAGAAGTTTTTTAGGGATGTATTATTAAGACTTTTAAATAAGGCTTCATATCCTCCCCAAGAATCTGTCCAAAAAAGACCTCATCACCTATGCCTAGGTTCCATGTTAGTTTTTCCATAATGATGTGCCTACACTCTAACAAAAAATTCTATATTATGGATCCTCTCAGAGGATTAATCTCTTTGAAAATGTTAATGGGGGATTTGTCTTTGAGATTGTTTTATGAGAATCTTGGCCCATTTAGCCTCTGAGTTTCTAAATAATCGCCACACTAATTTTTCTCCTAGAGCTCTTCCTTGATCTCCAAGATTTTTGAGACCTACTCCTCCTTCATCTTTCGGTTTGCAAACATTTTTTTAGGAAATTAGGGGAATTTTCTTCTATCCCCGCTTCCTTGCCAAAAGAAATTTCTCAAGTGTCTGTTTATTTCTAACATTTTGTTAGAGGGGAGATGAATGCAGGATAATTGATAGGTTGGCATGGTTTCCAAGACAGACCTCACCATGGTTTCTCTTCCAGCTAAGGATATCCATTTACCCTTCCAAGATTTCATTTTGTTCTTGATCTTATCAATCAAAGGGTCCCAAATGTCTATGGTTCTATTTTCCTTTACTAGGGGGAGACCCAGGTATCTACAGGGAAGCTTGCTCTGCATAAAATTAAGGATCTGAAAAATGTCTTGTTCTACTTTCTTATCAATGTTAAAGAAAAAGATTTTAGATTTATCCGGGTTAATTTCTTGTCCATATGCTTTGGTGTAAGAATCCAATATCTTTTTAAAGGATCTAGCCTCTTTTCTTTTACTAGCATCATATAATAGGGTCTCATTGACAAAATGTCGATGGGTCATGGGATCTATGTCTTTTGTGATGGCTATTCCTTCAATAGATCCTTTCTCTTGTTCCTTTGTGATAGCCCTACCTAAGGCTTCAGCCATGATAATGAATAAAAAAGGGGAGATGGGGTCTCCCTATCTTAAACCCCTAGAGATGCTGAAAAAACCTTCTAGAGTTCCATTAACTAAAACCAATATTGATAGAGTAGATATACATTCAAAAATTAGTTGATCCAACTTCTGGAAAATCCAAAAGCTTCTAAGCATTTACATAGGAATCTTCAGTCCACCTTGTCATATGCCTTCTTAATATCTAACTTGATAAGCATGCTTGGGTTCTTTTTTTTTTGGATCGAGTGAATGGATTCTTGTGCAATGATGACTCCATCAAAAATAGACCTACCAGGGACAAACCCTGTTTGTTCCTCACTAATGAGAAAGGGAAGGATTTTTTGAAGCCTGATGGATAAGGTTTTGGTTAAGAGTTTATATAAGGAGTTACATAGTGAAATAGGTCTAAAGTCATTGAGGCTAACTGGTTTTTCATTTTTGGGGATAAGGGATATAAAGGTATTGTTTACTTCTTTCAACATCTTACCTAAGTTTCTAATACCTTCTAATGCTTAAGTTACCTCCTTCCCTATGAAATGCCAACATTTTTGAAAGAAGACAATAGAGAAACTAGCTAGGCCCAGGGATTTATCTGGATGCATTTGCATGAGAGCGGTTTTGACCTCCTCTATTGTAAATTTCTCTGTTAAAGCTTTATTGTGAAGTTTAGTTGTGACTTTAGGAATATTTTTAAGTAATTTTGTTTGATTATTCATGTTACAATATTCCAAGTTATTGAGAATATTAGTAAAGTACCAGACTGTTTCTTTGGCAATTTTTTTTGAATTATTTAATATGTCCCCTTTCATCTTTGATATATGGAATTCTATTTATATTCCTCCTCTGCTTAGTGTTGTTGTGAAAAAATTTTGTATTCATGTCACCTGCTTCCAGCCAGGTCTCTCTTGATTTTTGTTTCCAGAAAATTTCCTCTCTTGCTAGAATTTCCTCATATTCCAAAAGTAGATTCTTCTCTTTTAGAGATAGATCATCATCCATTCCTTTTTGAATTACCTGAGAATTTATGTCACTCAATTCCTTTTCTAATTTCAGTTTTGAATCAAAGATATTGTCGAATTTATTTGCATTCCAGTCTAAAAGTTTCCTTTTATCCATTTTAGCTTGTTTACAACTATGAACATTTTGGAACCCATAAAGTTAGGTTCATTCCACCATTGTTCAATTAGGTTCAGAATATCTAGGTCTCTAAGCCAGGATTGTTCAAATTTAAAGGGACATTTTTTTGGCTTTACTTCCGCATGGACATTTAACAATACTGGATAATGATCAGATCCCAAGACAGGAAGGATCTTGGCCTCTAAGGAATGATCGGTATTTATCAGACTGCCTTTGAGGAAGAATCTATCCAATTTTTTTTCTATGTTACAAAAACCTTGTCTTCTATTATTCCATGTGACACTACTACATTTGACCTCATTTTTCTACCAAAATTTTTGACAATCAATTAAAAAGGCTTAGATTGGTCGGATTATAGAAGGAAAACTTCCTTTTTTTTTCAATCCATGCCTGTGTTAGTCAAAATTTTGACCAATACCATGTAGGCCAAAATTTTGACCAACACGAGCATAACTTTAAAAAGAAAAAAGATTTCGTATCTCATTTCATTGTTTGGTTTTCACTTGGAGTGCGCAAAGGAGCTGGAGCATGCGATTGTTTGAACTATTATTTGGTGAGAGTTTTAGGAGGACCGCCTACTTGTGAGGGTTTCCACTGTGATTTGGTGTAAAAGGAGGACCGCCTGCCTGCAAGGGTTTCCATTGTGATTTGGTGTAAAATGAGGACCGCCTACCTGCGAGGGTTGCCACTATGATTTGGTGTAAAAGGAGGACTAACTATAAGGGTTTTTGTACTCTACATTTGTCTGGCATTGTTTTATTGGTTACCTACTTAGGGCCCATGAGCAATGTGTTAGGGCATCATGTATTGGGTATTTGCTAGGTTGTTTATATATCATGCCTTGTCAATTTGTGAAGTGAGTGGATAGACTAAACATCTATGTAGTTTAACCTTCAATGCATCCACGGTTTTGAAGCTCATTTGTTAATTCTACAAACATTTTATTGAAACTTTTGTGTTGTGCCCGCGCGATACTAAACTCTTTGTCAAACTGGCCCAGAAACTCCTCAGTCAGCTTTGTCATGGAGAGTGTACATTGACTTACGATTTCTCCATTGGTCTCCAATGCCATTGGGTGAGAAGCAAGCCAAGGAAATGAATTTTAATAACCCAAGTGCTTAGATTTGGGGGAAGTAGCTACGCTACTTCAAGATTGATGCCCTAGTTAGATATATGCTATGTGTTTAACCAGCAAAGTAAGAAAATGCTTGCAGCAGCGTCCTAGGAATAATCTAGATATATCCTAAATCGAGACTGTTTGCAAACCAGAACTCATAAACAAAAACATGACCATCAATTTTCGATGCCTCAAACACCCATTTGTTACACTATTTAATCCTTTAAGGAACCCGATACATTCCACTATGAAACTCTTTCAACCAAAACCAATATCATTCACTGTTATGTTATTCACAAAAGATATCAAAAACTGATAGCAGGAATATATATAAACTCAATTAATAATGAGTTCTTGAAAACTATTTTTTTTAAACCATTGTAGACATCAATGCTTTCTTGGCTTACCAAACGGTTTAAAAACATTTCTCTGTCAACAAAGCCAATTACTATCCTCGCCTACGGCATTGTCATAAAGAGACTAATAACCCAAAAACCATTCCTTACGGGACTGTCATGAAACAAAATAGATCATTTATATTTCTTTGCACAATAATAATAAAGAGAAGTCGATTCATTAACATTGTTATGTTCTTCATAATAGAGATAAAAAAAATTCCAATAGGGAATACATAAAGCTTAATTAAAATACATTTCATTCATACTCAAGGCAAACAAAACATTCATGGCTCTCTGGCTAAAGGCTAGAGAGCTCGATACTTTTCCACAATTATTACTCTCTTGCCTGTTCTATTGTCTATCGACTCTCTCTAACTATCCTCCTCTCTATTACATAGTGTATTCTATTTAAGACCATATTGGTTTGTTACAAAATGGTTTGTCTTCCATGACCATTCATATTCCTATTCAGAATTTTTCTTACAAATATCCCATATTCTCTTTGTCAAATCATAATAATGTAATTTAACAAATATATCATGGTTATAACACTTTAATGAATATATCCTTTCTTGACATGACTTAAATGATGTGAAATTTGAAGGTGGAGGGGGTTCCCCTACACCACATTACATCTGTTACAGTGGTTAGAGGTCATGGAATGACCATATTCAATTGGAAACTCATAAAATTGTCAAAGGAATGGCTGAAACTACTCTGCCAGTCAAAATTAATTGAGTAAAAATACAAATATAGACCTCACAAATGAATAGATGTGGTCTAGGATCAATATCTAACTATTCCAAATGCATTTAAATGTAAGAAAATGACAAAATGAATCCAAAATCACTCTAAGAACTCAAGGAAATTGCATTTGAAAGAAGTTTATTTATCAAAAACTTAGTACAGTCCATACACCAGGCCTCTTCTACCATACAATGAAACTTTGGCATATTTGATGGACTCCTAGAAACTACCCCAACCAATCCAAATTGGTTGGATGGATTAGTTTGCACTAAAACATAACAAAATCCAATTCCCTCCATTTTCTAATAACTGTTGCTTTTCAAATTTTTGAATTTGCAACATTACAAATTTGGATTTTTTGAAACTTTTAAAGAAATGAAGCCTTAAGACTTTGAAATGTGACCCAAATGAACTTATTAAGCATTATTAAAATCAAATCTAAACTATTATAAACTTGTAACACCAAATACCATCCTAGGCTCTTATTTTGGTCCTAAGGCCTATTAGGCCTTTTAAGACTTATTACACATTTGCCATTTGCATTGCATGGAATGACCTTATAGGCCATTATAGGTGCCAATACATTCCAATTCATGTCTTTATATGTCATTAGGTGTATGGTTTTCATTACGGACTCCTGGTAGTCTTTGGATGTTCTAGGTGCCCCTACACCATGTTCACCACCTTTGAAAGGATTCTTGTCCCAAGAATCAGTCATGGCATTGGATGTCTAAGTCTGAACCTGTACTTTAGGAATATGGTGCCTTGATAGTTGGTTCTTTCTACCCACTGGACATCCACATCTGAACATGGTTTTTTACTGGCTACCCTTCAATAGGACACTTCATTATACCTATTTGAAAAATCCCAAAAGTCTACATTTCTAGGACTGTGCAGCATTGTCCTATTCATTCCTTTATCCTTTTCTTCCCAAACCTAATTTTTCCTTCCTTCTCTTCCCCTCATTGAAGAACCTCCTCTATTGCTTCTATTCTATCTTTCACTTTTCCTCTTCAATTTCTCCTCTATTCTAAGGGCCAACTGGTAACATTCCTTCACACTTCTGGGGTTAGAAGCCACAAATTCATCTTGGATGTTAAATCTTAAACCACCTAAATATCTAGCAACCTTAACAACTTCATCTTTTTCCAATCCTAACCTTATGCTTAGTTTATAGAATTCATTTTTATATGCTTTAACATCTAAATCTCTTTGTTTTAAACTTTGCATTCTTTTATGCATTTGTACATCAAAGTCTTTAGGAAGAAAGATACCTTTCAATTTTTCTATCATCTTGTCCCAAGAGACAATCTTTGGCTTACCTCTTTTCCTTCTGTCTACCTCCTCATGATCCCACCATAGGAGTGCATGCCCTTTGAGTTTTGTTTTTTCCAATTTGACCCTTTGATCTTCCAGTACCTCTTCACCTTCAAAGTATGCAACCATTAATGATGCAATCCAGTCCAAAAGCTCTTTTTCTTTCAGACTTCCATCATACATAGGGATATCTCCCCTCACCTTATGCTGCTCAATCTTCATAGCCTTGAATATCCTGATTGTCCTCTACTCTTCAGGATCTATTTGTTCCTCTTCTTCCTATCTTTCCCCTTCCTTATGGGTTTCTTCCTCTTCTTCACTATCAACACCTTCATATGTTGCTCTTCTTTGATTGGATTCTAGTGCTTCAAGCCTAGCCAAAAGTGCATTGTAAGATTCCTACAACCTTGTGTTCTTCTCCTTCAACTCCTGGATCTTCCCAGAAGTACCTTCATTCCTTGGAGGCATTTTCACAAACAATAGTCAAACTTCTTTAGCAAAGTGTTCCTCTATCCCTCTAAGGCACCATTTGTTTTAGATAATTTAATTTTAACTTTGGTTGTGTTAACTGAACTATGTTGACTTTATTTTGTAGTTGTTTAACATGAGAGTTTGTAGATTAATAGGAGTTCACAGATATTAGTGTGCCATAGTTGC
Source organism: Chamaecyparis obtusa (assembly GCA_027943335.1). Taxonomy (NCBI): domain Eukaryota; kingdom Viridiplantae; phylum Streptophyta; class Pinopsida; order Cupressales; family Cupressaceae; genus Chamaecyparis; species Chamaecyparis obtusa. The sequence goes on along the minus strand of BSBK01012107.1, from coordinate 106,686 downwards.
CCATCTATAACTAGTGAGATGCACATAACTCATGTACCTCATGCTAGTGATACCTTGTATACACTATTTTTCATTAGACTAGACATTATCCAGATAGTGATTATTTATATAAAGTGCTATAACACATAGGCAGAACTCCTTTTACACCAATTAATAATAGTGACAACCCTCATAGATGGTTGGATAATGTCTAGTCTAATCCAAGCACACTAGCATGAGGTACATGAGTTAAGTTCATCTCACTAGATATAGATGGGCATTAATACTCAATTGAATGATATGTTCCCATAAAAATGTGAACTCCTATTAATCTACAAACTCTCATGTTAAACAACTAAAAAATAAAGTCAACATAGCTCCTTTAACACAACCAAAGTTGAAATTAAATTATTTTAACAAGGGTTTGTGTTTTGAGTTAATTGGTTTATGTAAATCTGTTTCAGCAACAGATGATGAACATTCATATTTTCCTAAGAAGTACTTTGAGCATTCCTACCACACATGTACTATTGTGAAAATCATCACAATTCCATTTGTTGCAGGAGAGAGAGAGAGGGGGGGGATGATGAGGATATTGATGCTCCGCTCACTAGTCGTTACCTTATAAAAATGAGCAAGAAACCAACAAAGAAATGATTAGCAAAAAATGTTAATAACAATCATTTCTTTTTTGGTTTCTTGCTCATTTTTCTAAGATAACGGCTAAGAAGAGCATCAATATCCTCGTCATTCCTCTCTCTCTCTCTCTCTCTCTCTCTCTCTCTCTCCCCTACTGGTCCTATGACATGTATTAAACAGAATCAAATTTTCAGTATATTAAATTATCATTCTATTTCTTTGTTGTAAACATGCCATTGGTTCAGTTTTGTAATTTTTTTTTTCTGTTAAATGCATTTAAAATAAAGGTCTAATTTTGTAGACTATTGATGCAGAGCCCTCTACTATCACCTTAAATAGGCCAACTCAACTTGAGGATTCAACAAGAAACTTAAATAGAATACACTAAGAAGTACCAAATGATGAATGCTCAATTGTTGTAATGGCAAAGCAATATCAGAACCGCCCATTTCTAGAACTTGATTTTTCTATAGTCCTAATGATTTTTCTTATTTCTTGAACATTTTTGACATACTTAAATGGAATACACAATACCAAATGATGAATGCTCAATTGTTGTAATGGAAAAGCAATATCAAAACCGTCCATTTCTAGAACTTGATTTTTCTATAGTCGTAATGATTTTTCTTATTTATTGAACATTGTTGACATACTTAAATGGAATACACAATACCAAATGATGAATGCTCAATTGTTGTAATGGCAAAGCATCAAAACCGTCCATTTCTAAAATTTGATTTTGTATAGTCTTAATTATTTTTCTATAGTCCTAATGATTTTGAAAATTGTTGACAAAGAGTGTTTCTTTTTTTTATTATAGTATAAATGATTTTTCTATAGTTGTAATGATTTTTCTTATTTCTTGTCTTTTGTCCCTTTTTGATTTCCTATGTCTATGCTTCGTGATAGGATTTTGTCACCTTCTTTTGATGGTATATTTCATTCACTCTATGTGGAATACTATTTTGTTCACTATTTTATTTCAGCTTGATATTTCTTTCATTTTTCATATACACAGAGACTACACATGTTGATAAAAAAATGAGCTATTTGATTTAGGTTTACTTTTCATTATTGTAAATGGTTAATATTTATGATGGTACTCCTTGGTGTATTCCATATAAAAATAATCATATAAAAATAATAAATGTAGTAACGATGGTGTGGTGCATTATTGATATAGGCTCGATGGCTCTCGTCAATGTGCCAAACTATCAATGTGGTGGTGGGCAGTGTGTTGAAGACTTCACGGACATAGAGCAACCCTGGATAATAATTTTTGTGCTACCCAAATAGAAAAAAGGTTGCTAATGTGTATACATTTAATGTTTCTAATGTAAATACTATTCATTATTTTATAAGAACTAATGTAGATTGGGCATCATAGGGAAATAATGGTTGCAGATACTTTAGTTGGGTCGATGAGCATCTATCCACCCATCTCCACTTATCTGCGATGAAGGATTTGAGTGCAAAACATGTCAGGCTAGGGAAAATTTTGAAATTATATTTTTATGATGCCTTCTCTATATTGTAATCGCATATCTTTGTTGCGACCATATGCAGAGATGAACTCAGGAATTAGTTAGTTTAGTATTTTCATATTGTAACTAATATTTTAATATAGATATGATGTAACTTCTCTTTGCCTCAAGTGCGCATATATATGGTTTACATATTCTTTTAGAATAATTCTTCATGTTTATGGCTCAGGTGAGCCCCAATCTGCTATCAATCACATTATTTAACGTATAGTGTTTTCTTGGTTATTCCATTTTTTCTTGACCTATGAAGGCCATTTGGTAATTTCAACTACACCTAAGGATCCATCAGTAGTTGTGGAAAATAGAATTCATGTTGCAATGCCCAAGCTACGAGATGGGAAAAGAGAGGCAAGAAGAGTGGAAAGAATATGATATTCCTGAGATCATGGATCATTTTCAAGCTTCAGTGAGGCTTCATACCATGCACTATTTGCAGATTTGTACGCAATGCTGATTTAGGTTGGAGGTAAACTACATGTGTCATGTAAACAACATGGTTGAATGCAATCTCTTTTGTGCATTTTCAAGAGTTTTCCCACCAATACAAGTGTAAATAACACATTGAACATAATCTACGAACACTGTGTGGTATGAAGTCTCGCTAAAGTTTGAAATACAAGAGCATGTGATATGGATCCTCCACATGATAGAGGCTGCGGGGATACTCCTCCCACCCATTCGTCAACAACGGTAAACCTTATTGAAATTTTACAAATTAGATAGTTGAAAAATGTTATATTATTATGTTATTTTATTTAGGGTTTTAGAGTTATTATGATAGTTTTATTGATATTCCTGTCACAATTTGATGTTCAAGATAGGGGAAAAGCACCTGAAACAACAAAGGAAATAGTTGTAGATACATATGAGGATATCCCAAAAATCTCTAATCTAATAAATATGTTGAAGAAAAAACTAAAAAGAGTCAATACAGAAATTATTAGCAAAAGAAAATTTTAGAAAAAGCTGCCAAACATCTTAAGACTATGAAGGACTCATATAGAAGGAGTCTCATCCAGAACCCAAAGTATGAGCGTCCTCCCTTTATTCCAGTGAGGGATTGGAATGAGTTCATTTTGGATGCAAAGGAGAAAGGGGATACTCAAAGAGGAATTACACCAGCAAAAGAGAGAAGAAGGTATGCAATAGTATTAACTACTAGTAGAATGTAATAATGCACTAATTAGTGATCTTTATATCTATATCATGTAGCATATTTCAAACTTTTCATAGGTTGTAGGACACATCAAAGGCAACAAAGGCCACACTACAAAAGATTTCACAATAGCTGACAAACATAATTGTAGGCATCATGGTCACATTTTTTTGGAGACAACATAATTGAGTTGTATATCGATGATGATGGAGTGCAACCTCTACTCCTTTGATTCCAAGTTGACACTGCGGGATGTAAAACAAGTTGGAACCGAAGGTGCAAAAGTTTCTCTCCATCATCTGGGTATACCACTCAATTACATTGTCTTCAAAAAAATGTGACCATGATGCCTACAATTATGTTTCTCAGTTGTTGTGTCCCAGGACCCCTTATGACCCTTTACGACCATTTATGATCCCTAAGAATACATCTTAGAGGTCTTAAAATGTTTTAAAGGGTCATAAGAGGCTCCTAGGAGGGGCCAAATGAGCTTCCACCTTCATGTGGTTGGCCCTGTTAAGTAGAGAATATTAAACTATTCTCAAAACAAAGAGAAGCTCAATAATTTAATAAAGGGATTACGAAGGGATTCCATTTCAGTGCGAGAGGTGTATTCAGATAGGGCATCCTGGTGGAAAGACATCTCACACCATCATTATATGGTGGAGAAGAAGTTGAAGCAACAAAAGAGTTTTTGGAGAGCCATGTTTTGGCACCAGTCATGTAGTACAAGCACTAGAATTGAGTTTTTTGGCACGGGCTAGGAAATTTTTGTATATCAACATGTGATAGAGTTTGGGGATTTTTTATTATTTAAATACATCTGTGGGATGTATTTTGGAGTTCAAATATATGGGAAGAATGGCTGTGAAAAAGATATTTCTATTTTTCATTCTGAGAAGATCTAAAGTGATTTTGAGTCACAGAGGAAATGGCCTAATCCTTCAAAAAGTACTATTTCGACGAGTTCTGATAACTTGAGGGACAGAAAATTATCTGTTGATCACTTGATTTTCTTTTCAACTCAACCGATAATTTTTTGTCCCTCAAGTGATCAAAACTTGTCGAAATAGCACTTTTTGAAGGATTAGGGCATTTCCTCTGTGACTCAAAATCACTCTAGATCTTCTCAGAATGAAAAATAGAAATATCTTTTTCACAACCATTCTTCCCATATATCCAAACTCTGAAATACATCCCATAGATGTATTTAAATACTAAAAAATCCCCAAACTCTATCGCATGCTGATATACAAAAATTTTCCAACCCGTGCCAAAAAACTCAATTCTAGTGCTTGTACTACATAACTGGTGCCAAAATAGGGCTCTCCCAATCACTGACTGTGACCCACTAGCAATAAGAAATAGAATGAGTGTGGACACCTGAAGATAAATATCAAATAGGGGAAAAGCACCTGCAACAACAGAGGCAATAGTTGTAGATACAGATGAGGATATCCCAAAAATCCCTAATATATTAAATACGGTGAAGAAAAAACTAAAAAGAGTAATGCAGAAATTATTACTATTTTGGAAGATGCAAATCCAACCGAGGAGATTCTAAAGAGGACAGATCAATTACCTGGTCATGGACATTGCGGTGAGGCCAGTAGTAGCATCATGCAAAATAGTAATAATTTTTGCATTGACTCTTCTTTAGTTTTTTCTTCACCATATTTATTATATTAGGGATTTCTGGGATATCCTCATCAGTTAATTATATTATATGTCATGTTAATGAATATTGTTATGTGTTAATGAATTCTTGATTAGTGTTGCGTATTAATGAATGTTATATCATATTAATGGATGTTATGTGATTGTATTGATTGAATGTTATAGTTCATAAATGGATGAATGAAGTGTGTAATTAGATGTTAATGGAGAATTTAGATTGATGTTAGGGGGAGGGGGGGTGAGGCTAGATGAGCTTCCACCTTCATGTGGTTGCCCTTGTTAAGTAGAGAATATTAAAGTATTCTTGAAACCAAGTGAAGCTCAAACTGACATACCTTCATTATTTAATCAATTTAATTCATTCTAGGTCTTTGCTCATAAGTGCATTTTGAATGTGTCATTGTTAGGAAACTATCAAATAAAAAACTAGAAGGGCCAATAGTCAACTTCTCATTGTCATTGTCTGGCATGATTCGGCTTCATTTTGTGTAAGTATTCTCATATTGAATGCGTCAACCTATCTTCACCTAATGTGGATTATTTCATTGGTTTGTGTTTTTGAGTAGGTGAAGTTTTAAATCAGTTCCTATCTTTTATTCTTAATTCGTTCAAACTACAAGAGGGCTTGACCGATATACTAAACATAGAATTGACTGCTAGTCTAGGCAATTGAACACACTGAGTCTTTGGCTTGAGAGAAAGAGTTGGGTAATGTTGTTTCTGGAGACCTGTGCAATTGTGCTCAGTGGCCTCTCTTTTTTTTAACAGGTATTTTTATATATATGTAGTGTCCATTTTTTTTTTAATACAGATTCTTTTTGTGTATATGCTAGTGCTATGGAACCTAAATAAACAATTATAAATGTAATAGATAATGTCTTCAATGAAGGAATTGATGTACCACATGTAAACCAAAATCCATGCTTAATGCCATTTTGTGCAAAATGAGTTTGTCTATTAGCATATTAGATTTTGTTACACCCTTCATGGTTGTAATGTTTAAGTTAAGTATTGATGCAATTTTCTAAAGTAGCAAGTTTTGTTGTCATTGTTTTTTTTCTAGTGGTTCTGAGGAGATCAAGAATTATCAAGGAAAGATATTGAAGTGGAAAGGAAAAGTTTCTGAGAGGTTACAAATATTGAGTCATCGATCAGGTATAATTTTTTTTAAGTAATCGCTATAGAAATGGTTAAGTTTTCCTGAATTTTTAAAATAAGTCATAATTATTCAGTATCATATTCTTAGCTGCAAGTTGCAAGTCTTCATACCATAAATTTTAGAGTTCAACTCTTACATGGACAAAGTTGTAGGTTATATTGAACCATCTATTATATTTTTTGACTCTTTAGTTGCCAAAAAGATTAAATTCACATCCTAGCTGTCATTGTTTTTGGGACATAAAGATTTATTTAACTAAATTAATTCTTTTAATATTGAGATAAAAAATCTACAAATAAAGCCTAGGCTAGGAACTGCATAGAAAACTATCATATGAAGAACTACTGAAATGGTGGTATCAAAGTTCCTTACAAGCAATCCACGTATCAAAATATAGTTGTAGGATTGAAAAAAAAGACAAGATAAAAAAGTTCATAGGCCCATACAAGACACCCACCAAAATATAGACCATCAATTTATAGAACCCTTGCAAGATATCCCAAGGAACGACGGGTAGTGAAAACTAGATAGATAGAAAAAAGAACATAACCATACGCTGCCTCACCTGTTTGAGGTAAGCTAAACTCGGTCCAATTCTCTTAACAATGGTACATATCCATCCAAGTGTAGCAACCTTCAAAGATTTGTAGCGGTAAAGAGAATCCCCATATTTTATCAACCTAACATAGTCTCTGGCCACTTTGGCAATGAGATTGTGAGCAATATTGATATGGCCAAGGGCCAACTTGTAGTGATCTTTATCATATAAAACATTTAGTAGATCTCCATCAAATGGATGCACATCATCTTGGCGGGGGAAATCATCTTAGAAAATACATCTGAAGCAGCAGCAGAAGAAGCAGTAGCGGCAAATACATCACTGACACTTCTTTGGGCATATTTCATTGACTCCTCAAAATGAGCAGCCTTTATTTCAGGTACCTCATCACTATCATCCTCATCCATTGCCTTAGGGTTCTCACTTCTTTTTCTTTCATGTTCAACATCCTGTAAAAGTGCAGAGGAAAGAGAACATGACAAATTGAAATAATAAGATACAAGTTGAGGAAAATTGAATCATAAAATGTAAAATTCTAACAAACCAGTTCAAAAAAAATAATTAAGAAATTCATAACCAAATCTAGTTTGCAAAAGCCGCCGCAATTGAAACTCACCTCTCAATATTTTCTATAATAGCATACTTGCAAGCCCGCTAACAAATCTCTTTAATATCGGCTCCATTGAATCCTTGGGTATAACAGGCCAATGCCATTAGGTATAACGAAAATTGTTTTCTTGGTTGTCATACCATCCATCTCCATCAAAAACTAGTTAAGGACTCTGTCCGCAGCACCACCAACATCCCCAACACTGCTTCCACGCTGCAAACATGCAAACCAATTATGCATCACCAGTTAGAGCCTATCTCTCAAATAGTTCAAACAAAATGAAAAAACCCACATTTTCACCCAGAGTAGAGTAGATGGATTGCTAGATCCCATTGACAAATCTCTGTAATATCTCATCAATAAATATAATGGATGGGGCATTCTTCCCAGACTCCTCAAAAGCCTTCCAAAGATTGCTTTCACTTTCTCCAACCAACTTTGACATGATCTCAAGTCCATTGATACAGAAAAAGAAGGCACTGGTTTCATTTGCCACTACCCTAGCAATTAAAGTTTTCCCAGAACCAAGAGGCCCATAGAGCAGAATACCCTTTGGGGGCTTCACACCAATAGATTTGAAGAGTTGTGGGCATCTAAGAGGAAGCTCTACCAATTCACAAATCACCAGTCAGAATTAGTTGAACTAGACTTTCTTTGTTGTAGAATTGACTTAGTATAGAATATTTTCCAGCAAGACCTTTTTTTTTAAAAGAAAGGTTTTCGTAGCATTATCTACCACTTGAGCAAAAGTTTCCATAGCTAAATTTCCTTGCCACAGTTAATATTGCTCTAAATACTTACAAGTTAGTAAGTCCTTGGCTAGAACAGACACATTTGTCACTTCATTAAGATGACAATTGTGTACTAAGTTTCCTAACTATATAAGTCATCATCATCTTTATTATCTATTGTAGAAAATACATCTAAAGCACCAGAAGAAGCACCAGGAAATCAAAATTCAGAACCAAAGCCTCAAGATTGTTGTAGTGTTTTTGCAAAGTCTTGATACTTCTGAATATCAGCATCACTAACACTTCTTCAGGCATATTTCATTGACTCCTCAAAATGAGCAGCCTTTATTTCAGGTACCTCATCACTATCATCCTCATCCATTGCCTCAGGGTTCTCACTTCTTTTTTTTCACATTCAATATTATCCTGTAAAAGTGCAGAGGAAAGAGAACATGACAAATTGAAAAAATAAGATACAAGTTAAGGAAAATTGAATCAAAAAATGTAAAATTCTAACAAACCAGTTCAAAAAAAACCATTAAGAAATTCATAACCAAATATAGTTTGCAAAAGCCGCCACAATTGAAACTTGCCTTCTCAATATTTTCTTTAATAGCATACTTGCAAGCCCACTGACAAATCTCTGTAATATCTCATCAATAAATATAATGGACAGGGCATTCTTCTCAACCTCCTCAAAAGCCTTCTGAAGATTGCTTTCACTTTGTCTAGCCAACTTTGACATGATCTCAGGTCCATTGATACAGAAAGAGAAGGCACTGTTTTCATTTGCTACTACCTTAGCAATTAAAGTTTTCCCAAAACCAGGAGGCCCATAGAGAAGAATACCCTTTGGAGGCTTCACACCAATAGATTTGAAGAGTTGTGGGTGTCTAAGAGGAAGCTCTACCAATTCACAGATCACCAGTCAGATCCTATCTCTCAAATAGTTCAAACAAAATGAAAAAACCCACAATTTCACGCAGAGCAGAGAAGATGGATTGCTAGAGCCCAAAGCAATCTGGAAAATAGAACGAGCAGGGACCCGCTGGCAACAAGCAGCAGAATGAGTGTGAACACCTCAAGATAAATATCTAGGATAATCAATGATCAGGATGCCATTGGTGATTAGTCTGGATATTTATCTTCAATTTTTTTTTAAAACACTGCGCATTTCGTCAAAATTTCAACCAACCTACGTCAAAACTCTGGCATAAAATCGACCATTCTATGTCAAAATGTGGCGTTATGGGTTTGGAATCCTGGTCAGAGTTGCTAAATATTTTGACCAACTATGGTCAAAATATGACCATCACGAGTTTGGCATCCTAGTCGGAGCGACCAAAGTTTTTGACCAATATTAATTTATATTGGTCGAAAGATCGACCAATACATGAACACATGCGAATGTTATTTTCGGCCTAGATTGCCCTCTTTTTTTACCAATATAGGAGTCGATCATTCGACGGTTTCAGGTATGGGTCGATATTTTGACATAGATAATAGTGATGAACCAATTGCTCGACTATTCAACCGTGTTGGGTAGAAACTTCAACCAATATTGCATTGAAAAATGGTGCAAAATGTACTAGTGTGAAGGAGTTGTCCTCTATAGGGATTTATAGTAAGGAAATCCTTTCCACCCAGTTGGAAAATTCCTTAGCAGCTATGGGGAGTGAGAAAATTTCCCCTCTTTTCTCTAATGTTTTTGTTATGACATTAAAGTCTCCTCCTAGAATCCAAAGTGAGTCTGAGCTATGGTTGAGGAAGGATTCAATTTCATGCTAAACTCTTAGCTTATCTTTATTTTGTATTGGACCATATACATTAATAATGTTAAAAGTTAAATTATTTCTAAAGTTTCTTACAAGGGCGCTCATCTAGAATTGTCTTATTTCTGTAATGTCAACTAAAAGGCATCATGGATCCTAGATAATGGCCAGGCCACCAGAAGCTCCTATTGTCAGTGATGCTATAAGTTCTCTAATTCCTAATTTCCTTTTAAAGTTAAGCATTTCTATGTTGTCCATCTTTGTTTCCTGAATTAAAATAATTTTTGGATTATAGGTATTAATGCAGCATTTGATTAATCATTTCTTGTTAGGGGCATTCATGCCCCTAACATTCCAAGTAAGGATATCCATAGCTCCATGGGAAGGATCTTCCCCTTCCCATCATAAAGAAGTGATGTGATTTTCACCTGCTCTGTAGCCTAGCCTGCTTGCCCGAATCTTGAGTTTCCCTATTCTTTAGGTCTATTAACATTTCTTCCACAATACCTTCCCTATTCATCTCTTCTGACATGATACCTTCAATAAGGAGCTCTTTCTGAAGGTTCAGTTCTTCCTTATCACAGATCTCGTCAAGGAATTGGTCTATTGATTCTTTTGTTACTGTTTATCCTAGATAATCTAAAATTGTCTTGACTTCTTCCTCTATTTTACTGTCCTCTGAATATATTCCTTTATCAGGTTCTTTTTCCCCTAAAGAAATCTTCCTTGATGGGTTTCCTGAACTCTCTTCTATTGGTTCCTTATCTTTAGGGGTCAAAAGGTTTTCTAAAACTTTGTTGCTCAAATTGTTCTTGTCTCCGGATTCCAATTCTTGATGCGCTATGAAATTGTCAACTCTCATTCCTCCTTCATCCTCGAGATCAATTGATTTTACCTTCAATTGAGCTATTTTTTCATTGGCTATTTCTTCATCCATATTTCCATTAGGTCTGTTACTGGAATATTTTTCACCTCTAAATTTCATTTCCTTTGACTTACTCATATCTGGTGATAGATAATTTTTTAGCTCATCAGAAATTATTCCTTCCTCCTTCTGGTTGTTCAGATTATCTTTAGAAATGAAAATTTCCTTTGATAGGATGGGGGTGTTCCTCTTAGGTAATTGTTTCTTCTTTGCTGCCACTAGAACTTCTGGAGGGAGAGTTTGAGAAATTTCTTTCAATCCTGGGGATTTTTGCCTTGTTAAGTTCTTCCTAGGAGAATTAGCTAGAACATTAATCGTGAATCCACCACCCGCTTCATTCAGATGGATGGCAATATCCTTGGGTGGAACTACCCATGGATGGGCTGATCTAATACTCCTCTGAGATTGTTTAAAATCCTTGGCTATATCTAACATAATGATAGGGTTTACAAAAAACTTATTTGAGCTACTCTGAACTAAGATTAGGGGAGAGATTTGATCAAAATATCCATTCTTACTATGATAATATTTCCTGGTTGGGGATATTTAGTGGCTACATATTTTACAAAAATTCATATCCTATTCCCAACCTGTTTAAGAATGATTTTGTTAGAGCACTCCAAGGGCAAATTATTTAGTTTTATCGATCTAGATCTAAAATGCCTCTAAGATTTTTAGGGTTAAATGATGGGCTCCAATCTAAAACTGTAAAATCAAACCCTAAATATTCAGAGCATCTATTCTCCATAATTTTTTCCATAATTTCTATATTATAACAGTAAACAAACAAGAATTCATCTGAGAGAAGAGAAATACTTACTTGATCTTTGAGATTACTCTTGAGCCAATCTGCTATCCTGGTTACAAGGACTCCATAGCCATTCCATCTCATAAAAACTCCCTTAAGTTTCATCAATTCCTAGGAGTGTTCAATTATATCATCCTTTACTTCAATCTGCATAGGTGATTGCGATACTGGTCTGTGGTGGGGTGGAGAGTAGGGGTTGATTTTAGGTTTTAGGGTAGATTGATAATTGGTCTTAGATTGATTTGAAATTCCTCGCTTATGTGGGGGGTATAATTTTTTATCAAGGATTGGATCAAAATGGGAGTCTAAACACTACTTTCCTTTGAGGTCATTTCTTTGCGCCGATGAGAGGGATCAAGTTTAGGATTTGGATGTTGCTCCAAATTTGTGAGAGTGTTGAATTTATTTTGAAGGTGCAAGGGTTCTACTCCATATATAGGGTAAGGAGAGGTTTTCCTATAGGTCATGTGCTTTTTGGCTTTAATCCATTCAATTTCTTCCTTCCCTGTATCAGAGGGCCTCCTAGGGCATGGTTGTTCCCCAAAAAATCTTCCTCCATTCGTTGCAGATCAAATATCCCCATGATTATTTGCAGGTATAATCAAAGATTTGGGAGCCCTTCGTGCCCTAGCTGAAGAAAGGTTGTTAACTACATCACTGCCTAAGGTAGGATGGAAAGGAGGAAAACCTAAAGTTTGCACATATCTGGTCTTCGAAAACAAAGCTATTTGTCTATCCAAAGAGTCTGCAGTGAAGACAACGTGATTTTTGCGAAAAAGAAGAGCCATTTTTTTCGCTATTCACTTAGTAAAAATTGATTCTTATAATGTATTATTATTTATTCATTTCACATATTTTTTTATTATTTATTATTAAATCTTATTCTAGAAAGGGGATATTACACCTAGGTGGATTGTACAAGCATGTTCTTGTTTTTCTATGACAATCATTACCAATTTCAAAAAAAACAAGAATAACCTTCATTTGAAAGTGTTGGATCTAGCTATAAGTTGGAGTATATGTTTATAACTAGGCCTTCTATAGTCAGACTAAAGCAATTGACCAAATAATAAGTCTAGCAAAAATTAAAATCATTGTTCATGACAGTTATTTATGACCAGCAAGTTATGAGTTTTCACATAAATAAATTGATCCATACAAAGGAATGAATACATGTTGATGTGGTTGTTTCTAAATGATGTTGAGTAAGTCTGGAACCATTCCAAATTGCAGGATAAATGTTCTCTATTGGTTGTAATTTGTGAGTTTGAATTTTCTGATCAATCTGTCAATAGGATGGAACAGTCATTGTGAAGTTTGATTTATAATTCCTTATTAGGTGTTTACATGTCTCACTTGTTATTTCTTTGTATTCAAGTATTCATTAGCCCCTTGAATGGACAACCGTCATGGTTATAAAATTAAGTTTACCTCCAAGTGTGATCAAACTTTTTAAGATGCATGAGGACTATCCAAAAGTAAGTTGTGAGTTTGAGTTGTTCTCATTTTGTGACCAGTCAAGAGTGCTTGGTAATTTTCCTCAAAGATTTGATTAGAGATATTTCTTGGTTTGGTTGTGAGTTATGGTTGGGAGGCAGTATTTTTAAAGTTCATGAACATTTGTGAAGTTTAAAGGCTGAGGTGTACTTTGGGTTGTGTAAGCTGGTAAGGAGACGTTGAAAGAGTTGCATACATGTAGAAGTTGTGATCACCAACAGGAGAAGGAGTCCAATGTTCTAGGGGCATGTTGGAGTGCCTTGGTGAGTCCTTTTGGTTCAGAGATGAAGATGTGTTTGTGTTGAATGTTGGATGATTCTTTTGAAGAAGATGGTGAATTGTCAAGTTGGGAGAGTTTGTAGCCTTGCTAGATGCCTCATTTGTCAAAATCGGAGTCTTGAAGGATGTTTGGGTCAATGAGTGCCCTAGGGATGTGTGTGTGAGTAGGATGCTCTACATCAACATAACTCTTCATTAAATAAAATATTGATTACATAAGTATAATGTTAGGTGTATATCAAGTTCAATTTGATAAATGAGAAAATTTTAAGTGTTTATCATTTGTTGATAAGTGAATAGTAGATATGACTTGCCAAATATATTGTTAAACTATTCAACAATTATGTTACCTCTCAGATCCACAAAATAATTGATAGAGTGTATGGTACCAATTTCATATCATCAACTAAATATCTTAACACATAATAGGAATTTCAAACTTGCATATTGTACATGTGTACCTAACATGGCCTAGTAACCGGGACCAATCATGCATTATTATCTAGCATTGTGAGCTTAAGTGCATTCCCCTAAGTTGCACTTAAGGGGGGGTGTTAGTGTATTTAAATATTCTTAATTACACTTTACTTAAGTTTACTTAGGATAATACATCTACATAATAGTTTCCATTGTAGACACCTAGGAGTTTGCATTTTATTTTAGCACATGGTGTTGGAGAATTTACACTTTATGTGTGAGATCCACCTTTATTTCTTTTGTCACATTATCATCCTCTCATTGTTACACATGTTGCACATACTTTTTTGTACAATGGAGGATGATCCACCTTTGGTGGACATATGATTCCACCTTGTCTAGCTGATAGGTTATCTCTTCCAACACTCCTAGTTGTCATGCATTGCCTATATATTCAAGCACATCTACTTTGTATTCATTACTTTTGTATCCATTATCATTTGATCAATATTGAATCAATCATTTGATCATATCATTTTGCCTATCTCTCTTGCGCTATCAATTAAGCTTCTAGATCATGCCATTTTCATTCTTTGCCTTAGGCAAACTCTTGTAACAAGATGCAACAAAATTAAACACAAAAACAATATGAAACACTTTTCCAATTGTCAATGCTCATAAGAAAATTATACACTAAAAATGCTATTTATAATTTCTAAATGTCACATAAGGGTAAAAGCACAATAACCTATCACCCTTTTACAAAGGAAAAGGCTAACAAAATCAAAGTTGTTCAACTTCAATAGTATAAAAATGACATTTATATTTGGAATTTGAAGATGATGTAAACTAATTAAATGTGATAAAATGGTTTATGATTAATATTTTTAATAAATTTTTTGAATAAGAATTGATATGTTTTTTTAATTTTTAAAGATGATTTTTTCAGTTGCTGATAAATGCTGAAAATTAGGGGTCTAGTTCCCACCAAAAAATTATATGTAAATAAACATAGTTTCCCCTGATTTCAAAATGTGTCATAGATGACATATATAGCTAGTGCATGAAGAAATAAAAATTGGTTGGTGACCTATATTTTCTCTTTTATAATGTATTCAAATTCCAACTCACTGAAATCGATAGTTTTCATCTTGCAACATATTTTTCATAACAAATCTATTCCAATCAAAAAAAGGAATATATATTCTTGAAGAGTCCCTTTCTCCTCTAGTGCACCATATATTTTTAAAATTTATTTAATATGATTTACTATTTTTTTCTTTCTATGAATCAACATCTCCTTGACTGTTAAAATACCTACTCGCAATATTTTTTAATTACAATAAACTGTGTAATTAAAACACTATAAAATCTATATGAGGATATTCTTGACTTTGATCTCTACAAAAGGGTATTTTTTTATTTTAAAAAAAATATCATTAGAAAGATTAGGAGTTATTGAAACACAACTTTTCTGAAATAATTTTATTTTTATGGTAATTGGACCCAAAGTGGTATAAAACATGCATTTAATAGACATTTCCAATGGGAAAAGTTAAAACACTTATCTAACTTAGCTATAATGAATCTAGCTAGACCATATGTTTGACCAAAACTAATTTTTAGTTAGAAATACTAAAATTCAGCTGTGCTGATAAGTTAGCCTAAAAGGTGACACCTGATTGTGCTTTTACCCATACTATTTAATATTCTTTATATATACATCAGACAATTATCAACACCAATTTCTTTTATATAAATCAATATTAATATTAATACAAAAATTAAACTAACTAATTTTAGAAAGAATAAACCCTTTATAGTGAGTTTACCCTTTTCACTAACTAAAAGAAATTTATAAGGGTAACAATTAGCTAATGGGCTATATTGTGTTGAGTTTTTACTTGAAAAATGTTTCAAACCAAAATCCTCTATATCAAGAAATGAGATATTGACCAACATATTAGTAGTTTCTTCATTGGCTCTTTATCTTTTATATTTAAAGTTTGATATTTGAAGCTAGACTCCAAATTAAACTAGGGAACAATAGGTTTCTTAGAGAGGAGGTCGTATTGCTCTAAATTGATGTATCTAGACAATTCATCAAATGGGCCTAATTCCTCTCATGGATTTGGAAATGAAATAATTTAAGCTCATAAATAACCTCTTCTACTATATGACAGATTAACATTGCTTGGACTTGGCGTTGTTGATTTCTATATCATTACTATTGAATAGTCATCTCCTAACACCTCTATACCTCCTTGCCTCTATTAATTTGTGATTGTCTAAGGATTGAGAATTAGGTTATCAATTTCTTCATTCTTTTTTGTTGGACTCTTGAGAATTCGATTGTTGTAACAATTTGCCGATTGACACTTTTCACTTTTCTTAATATATTCTGATTACGACAAGAAAGAAGCAATAAAAAAAGGAGACTTGGCAATATACTACTAAGATGAATTATGTAGAAATTAGTAACACTTGAAATGGAAGTGAAGTATTTTAATAGATATGAGAAAGCATCATTTGGTACCTCTATGCTCTTTTTTCCTCACGATCTTGTAATCACCAATAGTTAGTTTGTTGTCCTCTTTGTAACATTGTTGTTGCAACTGTCCTATTTTTTACACTGATGTAATTCTAATTAAAGTTTTCTATATCAAATTAAAAAAAATTCTCTCTATGATTTAAGAGAAACTAGAGTTGAGGAAAACTCGTTGGCCTTGTTACCTATCCATTGTTGGTGTCATAAGGATTTTTCTCACATTAAACCTTAGTGAGTTCTAGCGAGAAGTCTAATTTATAGAGAGTCATCCTAAGATGCAACCTTTTTACGATCCTATAGAACCACTACATGCTAACTGACTTCCATTTTATTAGTTGATTTAATGATTCAACTAACTGTGTTACCCTTATTCTAGTGTACTATTGTTGACATTTAGTTTGATAAATGTCTAAATGACATAATGTTTTTGGTAAAG
The DNA here is from genome assembly GCA_027943335.1 of Chamaecyparis obtusa. Taxonomy (NCBI): domain Eukaryota; kingdom Viridiplantae; phylum Streptophyta; class Pinopsida; order Cupressales; family Cupressaceae; genus Chamaecyparis; species Chamaecyparis obtusa. The sequence goes on along the minus strand of BSBK01012107.1, from coordinate 89,950 downwards.
GTAAAAATAGGTTTTTGAATGGAACCCAAAACCATTTACAGTTTAGATCTTAAAAATTTCAAATCAGCCCATACAAAATTCGAATGCTTGCTTTAGAACTGACAACAGGACCCTAACCCACACAAAAAGAAAATGAAAAAGAAATGACAAGCAGCAAGCAAAAAGATAAAAACTGGCACCAGCACCATCGACCACCCAGCAACCAACCAGCAGGAACTACTTGATCTTTTTCATTTCCTTCTCCATCTATTTCTGCAAATCCTCCATCTTTTGAATGAAGTCTTTGAGACCTTTTAGCTCCTTAGGGGTATCCAACAATTTCCTTCTGATGTCGCTTCTGGTTCTAGAACCCGGCCTAGAGCTTCGAGCATCTACTTCCAGCGTAATAGTAGTGTTCTCCAGCATGTTATTCTCCAAATAGTTATACAGGGCCTTAAGATTCATCATAGAGGCTTTAAGGCCCTCATTGTTGTGTTTAACAGCATCATTCATAATGTGCTCATTGTGGTTGAATTTCTTTGTTAGATCCTTCATCTTGTCTTCCACCGTAGCTTTGATTTCCACTATCTTTTCCTCATTCTCTTTGTTATTTTTTACCTTCATCAAAAACTCTGTTTCCAGCTTTTCCAGCTTAGCATAAGGGGTTCCATAGTATTCTCCATGGTCTTTAGGTGACTCTTCATTTCTTGCAGCTCCTGGTTAATACTATGATCATCCTTGCTTTTAACCTCCTCCAAAACTCTATCTTCCGAGTCAATACTAGATGTAGCCTCATTATGAATTTCCCCACCCCCATTGCTAACCTGACCCTTTGGTTCCTCCTTATTACTAGCTTCCTCTCTGCTGTCCTCTTGTTTTTCTTCTTCCATTTTCTCTTCCTCCTCTTCCCCCTTTTCTTCTTCATTTTCTTCTTCTTCTTCGTTGTCCTTGTCTTCCTCTTCTTCTTCCCCTCCAGCAATATTAGTCTCCTCTTCTTCTTCACCTCCAAGAATCTCATCTTCCTCATTTTCTTCATCCTTCTCACTATCCTCAGAAGTGATGTCCTTGGATTCCATGGCTCCCTCCTCATTCTCAAGCTCCTCCTCAATTTCTTTGTCCAAGATAGTAATCTCATTCCTTTCCTGAGAAGAAGGGTGAGATTCTTCAGGTTTTTTCGCACTTACATGGGGGCTCTCATTTTTCTTTCTGCCCTTCTTCTAGGTTTCCTTCTTTATCTCTTCTTCTCTGTGAATTTTTCTCTTTCCCGTAACCCTTTTGGGAATGGGTTCCAGAATCATATCCCTCGCATAGTCTGCAATCAACAAGATTAAACCCTCATGAAGCACAAGGTTTCTTGCTTTCTTCTTGTTCTCAGTTATGCTATTATTCAGAGAGCTTAAGAGGAATTAAGGGAAGGAGACCTTCTTACTGTGCCTAAAATGATTAACCAGAATGAAATGCAAATTATAAATCTTGGAATAGCGACCATCTAGAGTGAAATACTCTATCATCACCCTAAGGATTTTCACCCAAATTTTCTTAATCTTCCCAATTTCTACATAATCCCCCAGCCCTTTGGTCAGCAAAGCTTCTTCATCAATGTCTTTAGAGAAATGTTTAAAAGCTTCAGACCCTATATGTTTATTATCCCTATAGAAATTCATTCCTTCAAGGGACAAATCAGTAATCTCAGAAACCAAGCTCAGAGTAAGAAGAAAGGATTTTCCCCACAAATTAACTTTGTCATTAACCTATCCCTCAGCAAATTTTTTAGTTACCTTTTTGTTGAATCCATGAAGTTTCTCCATGTACGGGGTAACACCACCTCTTTTCAATTTTTTCCAAACTTTTTTCTCCTGCCTCCATTTCTCGCAATCCAGGGGCTCCTCCCTTTTTAGACCACCTCCCATTTTCTCTTAGCTGAGACGACACTGATTTCTCAAAGCTTCAAGGAAAAATAAAACAGTGTTCTTATGGCTCTTGCAAATAGCTTTGTTTAACTTTGCCCACAATCCGTGTGTCATTTTATTTACTCCGTAATAATTTTCTCACACCTTACCTGGCAATAAGCTTTGTCGGTAATTTAATTGTCCTTGTCATCATTAGATTTAATTATGTTTCCCTCTTTTTGATTAAGTTTATCATAATTGATAAGACTCAAGATCTTGGCATTGAGATTCACTTCCCTTTTCCAATAGTTGATGACATCACTATGGGCCCCCACATTAGCTAACCTATCCGCAGGTTTATTTCCTTCCCGGTAGACATGGGTTATAAAACTTTCCTCAAAAGTTTGCAAAATATTTTTAATTTTTTCAATTATGTGGGCTATAATCCAAGAGGTCTCACTTTTTCCTTTTATGCAATTGATGATATTGAGAGAATCTCCCTCCAGCCAGAACTTCACACAACCCATCTCTTTTGCCAACATCACTGCATGTATGGCCACCTCAGCTTTATCAATGTGATTGGTTTGTATTCCCATGGGAGCTGCCACAGCTCCTAGGTAATTCTCATTCCAGTCTCAAATTAAACCTCCCACCCCAGCCCTTCCAGGATTCCCCTTAGCCACTCCATCAAAGTTTCCTTTGGGCCAACCCATCGGAGGAGCTGTCCACATTATGTTATCTCTGGGATTGGGGTCTTTTTTCCTTCTATTGCTATTCCAAGAGATAATGTCTTCAATATTGTTTGCCTTGTTCCAAAGTTGAGACTTTCTAGAAATGGAGTTTCTGAAATTCTCCATGAGACTTAGATACCAACAATAATAGAAGTCTTATCATAAGGAGTATGTTTGTCTCTAAAGACTCTGTTGTTTCTCTCCTTCCAAATTCTCCATGTAAAATGAGGAAGAATGAGATCTCAAAGAACTTTCTCTTCTTTACCAGGAAGAGAACATTGCCACTAAAGAACAAGATCCTATAGGCTCGGAGGTTTCGCCCACTCTAGATTGATTTTTTTGATAAGAGAATCCCACACTTTTCTAGTATAGGAACAGTGTATCATCATGTGATTACAGGATTCTGCCGCTTCACAACATAGGAAGCATCTATTAGGCAAGTAACAACCCCTTTTAGCAAGGTTGTCCAAGGTAAGGATTTTATTCTAGACAAGCAACCAGAAAAACATGTTAATTTTAGGAATAAGGTTTTTGTTCCATACCTGGGAGCAGAGAGGTTTGTCTTCATGAGAAATGAGAAGGGCAGAAGCCGAGGAGACAGAGAAATTTCCATTATTTTATGGACCCCAAATCAATTCATCTTGAACATTTTCTCTTATGAACTAGTTGCTAAGTTGTTTGTTCACATTTTTAAATTTTTCATCCTTTATGTTGAGGTCTATCCATTCTTCATTAATCCAATAGTCTGACACCCTTTCCCCTAGTTTCCTTGCAATCCTGGATGGTATTTAACCATTCTTGATTTTCATTTAAAGGGTTTTCCATCAGCCACTTGTCATCCCAAAACTGAATTTTCCTACCATTTCCCAACTTCCATCTTATACCTTTTTTTACCAGGTTCTTCCCCTTACTGATGTTGTTCCATATAAAAGATCCTTGAAATATCCAACTGGAAGTTTAAAGTATTATCTAAAGAAGTGAGATGGTATTTACTTTTTATAATGGAGTTTCATTCTTTTTCTTCTTCAAAGATTCTCCAGCATTGTTTTTCTAGCCGATCTTTGTTAGTGTTAATAATGCCTCTAATGCCCAACCCCCCATATTTCTTGGGTTTTCACACCTTTTCCCAAGAAACTAGGCTGAGTCTTTTTTTTCCCTCTACCCTAGTCCAAAGAAATATTTTTTGCATGTTTTCAATCATGTCAACATACTTCTGGGGAATTTTAAACAAGCTGAGAGCATAGACCGGGAGATTTTGGAGCGTTGCCTTCAGCAATTGAACTTTACCAGCTTGACTTAACATTGCCCCCTTCCAACCAGCCAACTTGTGATGAAATCTGTCTATTATATCATTCCAAAAGGAGGCTTCAAGTTTCAGACAAAGAGGCAACCCCAAGTAGGAGGCAGGGAAATTCCCAATCTTACAACCTAAGATAGAGGAAATCTTATTCTTTCTCTCTTCCTGAGTGTTATTGAAGAAGAGAAATCTTTTCTCCCAGTTAATAAGTTGGCCAGTAGCATTAGAGTAGGTATTCAACACCTTTTTCAGGTTCCTAGCTTCTTTGAGAGAGGATTCCCCCATCATAATAGTATCATCAACGAATTGTTCATGTGAGCATTTTAGACATGAAGAAGACAGTTGGAGACCTGCTATTTGCCCATTCAAAACCAGACTGTTTATATATCTCCCAAGGCTTTTAGCCATGATGGTAAAGAGGATAGGAGAGATGGGGTCGCCTTGTCTCAATCCTCTAGTAGGCCAAAAAAAATTAGATGATCCACCATTAACAATGACAGAAGAGGAGACTGTAGTAACCAGCTGCATAATAAGTCTGACCACCCCCTGGTCATAGCCAAATGCCTGAAGGATTTTAGACAAAAAAACTCAGTCCACTCCATCATAGGCCTTCGACAGGTCTAGTTTCATAAGGAAACCTTATTTTTTGGATTTTTCCAGGGTGTGAATATTCTCGTGCATAACCATAATATAATCTAGAATCTATCTTCTCGGGACAAATCCATTATGTTGAGGAGATATGAGGGACAAAAGAAGAAGCGGCAATCTAGAAGTGAGAACTTTAGACATGATCTTGTAAAGAGAGTTACAAAGACTTATGGGCCTAAACCCATCAGCAGTGTTTGCCCCTGGGTTTTTCAGAATGAGAGCTATAAAAGTAGAGTTTAGTTCTTTAAGAATAGTCTTGGTTCCAAAAAACTCCTTGACAGCAGAGCACACATCATTCTCAGTAATATTCCAAAATGTTTGGAAAAAGAACATCTGAAACACGTCCGGTCCTGGAGACTTTTCTCCCTCAAAAGAGAAGACAACCTTTTTAATTTCCTCATTCTTAGGAATGGCTTTTAGTAGGACATTGTCCTCATGATCCATGATTCTAGGAATCGAATCCAGTAGGATTTCCCAATTTTCCATATTAAGGCTAGTATCCCTTGAAAGAAGACAGGCAAAGTGGTTCATCATTTTTTCCCTTATCTCCTCTTCTTTAAATACAGTTCCCCGGGGGGAAGATAAGGTATTAATTTTATTAATAGACTTATGTTTAAGGGTTGTAAGATGAAAGAATATGTTGTTTCTATCTCCTGACTTCAGCCACAGAGATCTAGATCTTTGTCTCCAAAATGTCTCTTCTTTAGATATAATGTTGTGGTAGATCAAAAGAATCTTATTTTCCTCCATTTTAAGGTCTTCAGTCAAACCATTCCTTTGAATTTTGTCCTAAATCTCTTTCAACTCCTGTTGAGTTTTGTTTTTGGATTGAAAAATATCTCCGTAGACTTCTTTATTCCAATGCCTGACTTTAGTTTTGACATTAGCTATTTTTTTAGCCACTTTGAACATAGTTATTTCATCCACCTTTATATTCCACCATTCCCTAACTATATCCTCATAATGACATAATATTAAATATGTACTCGTTAATCATAAATCACGTGATGATCCAAGTTTCCATGTGAATAATTCTATTGTCGTAAGAGAGAAGTGATAAGGTGAGAAATGTGTGTGATCATATTATCAATTGACTTAACTATATAAACTTGACATGTAGAAACATCTATATAATGAAATAAATTTGACTCTAAATATTTAACTTGAAAAAAACTACAATGTATGCAGGTGGGCATGCATGTCACACTATATTGAAGTGAAACAATTTATATTTTAAAAATAGATCATGCTCCATATTTTTTTCTAGCATGCTCTCCCCCCAGTTTAGCTAAGCATTAAAGTATTGGTTTTCCAAATATTTATTAAGGACTCTAAATTCACAAAGATGAGATTTTGTTTCTATAATAAAGTTTTTTTCTTCAAATTTATTTATTTATTTATTTTGGGGATAAAAGTCCATTATAGTAAATTTATATTTAAATTGAGTTGGAAATGTGTGGAGTGTAAAAGATTCTCTTAGTCTATAGAAGAGATTTTGGGCACATAACTCTTCATTAAAAAAAATATCAATTACATAAGAATAATGTTTGGGTGTACATCAAGTTCAATTTGATAAATGATAAAATTTCAAGTGTTTATTATTTGTTGATTATTTAAAGGTAGATATCACTTGCTAAATATCTTGTTAAACTACGCAATGATCGTATATCCATAAAATAATTTATAGATTGAATGACACCAATTTGAAAACATCAACTTAAGGTGTTAACACATTATAGGAATTTCAAACTAAACAAGAGTAGAAATGAACTTTAAGACAACGTCACACTCCCTTTCATTACAACATATAAGTAATATAAAAAATTGTAACATATAAATGGTCTAAGGACCTAGGTGAGCCATAACCTTAAATGCATGCCTAACATATTATCATTCGCTTTCATCTCATGCACATGGTGTGCTATTCAAGCTGAATTTGAGTACATGAGGTCCATATGCTTAGCTCCAATGTGGTCTATTATTTACATTGAGGGAGGATGCCAATGCATGATTAAGAGAGCTTGTCCACCTTCTTATTCTAGTGCAACCTTAATGTTGATTTTCCTTGCCTTTTTGAATCCTCACATTGGCTTTGAGGAAGTGCAAGTGCTTAACAAATTGAGACATATACTCATCTTGAGATCCTCCATCCTTCAATATTTTGTTCTTCAACATTTGACCAATTTCTCTTGCCTTGGCCCTTACCTCTTTCCCTTCTTCCCCCATAACCATCCTCACAGCTTTGCAAATTTTTTCTCTTTGAAAGGCCCCATCCTTTCCTCGCCTAACTTCAATCCCAACATTTAATTCATATACAACTAACCGTGCATTATGGCTTTGATCAAATTGCATAGGCGAAGCTATAAGAGGCAACCCATTGCTCAATCCTTCCATTATAGAGTTCCATCCACAATGAGTCATAAAACTCCCAACAGTGAGGTGACCCAACACCTCCCTTTGTGGGACCCATCCTCTCACCACAATACCCTTCTTCCCAACCCTCTCTACAAACCCCTGAGGGAGCCAAGCTGAAAGGCTAGGTAGGGCCCACAAGAAGGGCCGACAGCTAGCCTCCAACCCCATCGCCACCTCAGCAATCTCTTCCCTGCTTAAAAAGCATTGGCTCCCAAACGACACATAAACTACAGACCTTGCCGACTGGTTGTCTAGCCACGTCATGACATCCGAGTCAGCTTTACTTCCGGACACGTGCGGTGGCAAGAGAGGGCCAAGCAGAACAACTGGTTTGCCAGTCACCTTCCCAAAATACTCTACATACTTGCCCTCCAGCTCAGCGCACGTTTTGACAGCCACGCTGTCACAAACATCTATGCCACGTAAGCAGCGCTCGATGGAACTGATAGTATCTGGTTCGTGGGGCTTATTGACGAGTAAAGTCGCCACCGCCTCATAAAGCCTCAATGTGACCGACCGCGAGGCGTAGTCTCTTGGCTCTTCCATCAAATCCTCCGCCCTCAGCCCGTTCCCGTACTGCCGCCAAACGGGATGCATAGACCAGCTGATAAAAGCGGCACCCCATGTACAGAAAGTGATTGAAGCTGCGCCAAATTTGGCGGCGGCTCTCCCCGCCCACCACTGGAAAAAGTCGAAGATCACGCAGTCCGGACAAAGCTCCGCCAAAAGCTGTTCGAACGGGGCTTCCAATCCATCTACCGCTGTGTTAAACAGAGGGGTCAAATCCATAGGGAGGTCTGATGTGCTCTCTATTTCTGGCGGAAGCCCCGCTACTTTTGGCAGCGGCAGCTGCAGTAGCTGAATTTGTGGGACATGGCGGCTTGCAAACAGGGGCTTGATCTTGGCTATATTTAGCGGCGTTGAAAAGAAGGAAACTTGAATGCCTTGCTGTGCGAGCCTGATGGAGAGCTCTGCGTAAGCAGAGATGTGACCGTGGGCTAACCAGGGGAACATAAGGACATGCAGCGGCTCACTGCCATTGTTTTGAGATCCCCCATTCTCCATCGTGCAGCAAGAGAATTGAGTACAAAATGGAATATTGAGATTGAATAGCTTTAAAGGGTATTTATAGCAAATGAAGCGAAGAAAATTTGAACTCAATTTTGAGAGTGCAAACGCCACGTTAGGCTAGCGATCGTATGTCCAGGCTACGTCTGTCTATCGTACTTATAAAAATGGATTTTCTTCACGCTGGCAAGCATTACAGCGCTGAGCTGAACTCAGCACAGTTATAGAAAAATTCTCAAACTTTCGAGATTTTTTTTTTTTACATTAGACAAATTATGGTTCATTTCTTAATAAAGAAGTAAATTTATTTTATTGTCAACGATAAACGCTTGTGTCTGTGATCGTTTGGGAACTTTCTCCGTCTTTCTTCCAGCTGCTGGATGCCCATAGCATAACTATACCATCATGTAGTGGCCCCGTACCCTAGATTGTCGGGCATAGCACAGCACTCTGACTAAGACTTTGCACTTACATAGCACCGACACCGCACCGACAATTTAGATATTTTTTAATTACCAAATCTGAGATTACAAGAGATCTAGGATGATCATGGCTTTCTAGAGGGGAGTACACCATTTACTCAACAAATTCATCATGACTGATTCTACTTATTTCACTCTACTTGTGCATAGGCCCACCATGATGGGATTCTCGACTTGGTTTTGATCTTTAGGATGCATTGGTCTACTAAGTGGTGATTACCAAGAATTAATACATGTAAAATGGCAATCTAAATGCCTAGCGAAGGGACTCATTATTTTCTTTTACATGCACTCCATTTTTCTCATCATGCCATGCTTACTCGTTACACTTTTATGGATTTGTCTTTATCTAAGATAATTCATTAATCTAGCATCTAAAAAGAATTTTACTAGGGTTTTCAATACCCAGATTGTTTATATTCTTAATTCAATTAGTTCAAAGTTTATACACATATTGGGTTTGTTTGGGATAAGGAGGTATTATGAGATTTTAGGGTTTAAAATGGATGAGCGACATGAAGAAGTAATGGGCGTAATCAATGAGAATGCACCCAACTTCACAGAGGTTCTAGATTTTGTGACATTGTTTATATGTGGTGTCATTTGCAACTTCCTCTTAATCATGAAGTTTTCCATTCTTTCATTCTGTGTGTCATGATCTATCAATTAATCATTAGGAGAAACTTTCAATAAGGCGTGGGCAAATCTGAAAGGGATTGAAATGCGAGAAATTAAATAGCAGATTATTAAACTAATTGACAAAACACAAACGTAAGATTTATCCTGGTTCACCACAAATTGTGGCTACGTCCAAACTGCAGAGTATTGTATTAATTCTCAAAAGTTTTTTTACAAATGAGCAGGAGCAGCAAATATATAGGCTCCAGATTATTACATATGAAGAGTCTTCAGAATGAAGAGTCATAATAAAATAGATAAAAAAACCATTATGACTGCTGGCCTTCATTCCTCAACAAACTCCCACCTGAAGGACAACCATGCTGCAACTAATCACCCAATACCCTGTTGAAGTGTTGACTTATCTTTTCTTTACAAGGCCTAGAGAAGTCCTTGCACAATCAAACTTCTCTTTGGCGACAACCTTGGTGAATATATCTGTCGAATTGATCTTAGTATCGATCTTGACAACTTCCAACTTTCCTTCTTCAACTGCATGATGAACAAAGTGAGCATGTGTCAACGTGCTTAGAGCGATGTTGTGAAGAGTGATTATGAGCCATGAAGATAGCGTTGCGGCTGTCACAAAATAGTTTATACTCATTTTGATGTACTTTCAAATCACCAAACAATCGTTGAAGCCAAATCATTTCCCTTGCACCTTCGGAAAGAGCTAAGTATTCAGCCTCAGCTGAAGAAAGAGCAATGCAATGTTGCAACCTTGAAGCCCAACTGATGGCAGCTCTAGCAAACGTGAAGGTATATCCAGTGGTGGACCTTCATTTGTCCAAGTCTCCGGCATGATCAGAATCAATGTAACCTTGCAGCTAAACCTGATTTCCTCCAAAGCATAATGCATAATCTGAGGTTCTTTTTAGATACCTTAGTATCCACTTAACAACTTCCCAATGAGCTTTCTCAGGATTGCTCATGAATCTGCTCACAACTCCCACTGCATGAGCAATGTCGGGGCGAGTAGAAACCATTGCATACATGATGCTTCCAACTGCAGATTTATATGAAATTTTCTCCATGAAGTCCTTTTCTTCTTGTGTTTTAGGACACAATTCAGAACTTAAGCGAAAGTGACCAGCAAGAGGAAGAGGAGAAACTTTAGCATCAGCCATGCCAAACCTCTCAACAACTTTGTCAATGTATTATTTTTGAGACAATGTAATTTCCTTCTTCCTGTCTCTTGTGATTGTCATGCCAAGAATCTTCTTGGCTACCCCTAAGTCCTTCATGTCAAACTTTCTTGCCAATTTCTCCTTTAACTCATTGACTATTCTTTTGTTTGTGCCAGCCACTAACATATCATCAACATAAAGAAGGAGAATGATGAATTCACCATTAGGAAGTCTCTTGAAGTAGACACATGGGTCTGATTCACATCTTGTGAAATTGTTTTCAGCCATGAAGCGATCAAATTTTATATACCACTGTCTTGGAGCTTGTTTGAGGCCATACAAACTTCGATTTAACTTGCAATAAAGGTGCTCTTGTCCCTTCTTGACGAATCCTTGAGGCTGCTCCATATATAGCTCTTCTTCTACATCACCATGTAGGAATGCGGTCTTCACATCAAGCTATTCCAACTCAAGATCCCATGCTGCTGCTAATCCCAAGACTGTTCGGATAGTTGCCATTTTGACAACCGGTGAGAAGATCTCATTAAAGTCTATCCCCTTTTCTTGATCAAACCCCTTTACCACCAATCTAGCCTTGAAGCATTTTCTACCTTCATCTTCTTCTTTTATCCGGTATACCCACTTGTTTCTAAGTGGTCTTCGATCTGGCAGAAGAGATACCAAGTCCCAGGTTTGATTTTTGAGTAAGGAGTCCATCTCCTCATGCATCGTTGTTTTCCATTTATCACTGTTGATGTCTTTGAGAGCAGCTTTAAATGTTGATGGTTCTGCAAATTCTGAGACAAGAATAGAAGGTTTTGCTTCTTCGGCGAACAATAGCTCATAATCTGAGTATTTAGCTGGCATTCTTCTCTGTTTGGTTGATCTTCTTAGTTGATGTTTGACACCTTCTGTTTGATCCTGTAATAGCTCAAATGGAGAGCCAGAAGTTGTAGTTCTAGGATGTTTAATTCCTTGCCTCTCTGTATCATTCCCTCTATTATTCCTCAGATTCTGAGAATGTCCTCCAAGATTCTTTGTATACTGCTCCATGTAGTGAGTGTTCTCTTTGGAGCCATGAGTGAGCTCTCAGCTATGAGGAAGTGAAGGAACAGGGCTTCCAAATGAGGTGTCAACAACAGAATGTCTGTCGTGAATGTCCCTGCTACCAGATGTTATTTCCCTGTCGTAGCTTGGAAACATATCTTCAAACTTGTCATGTTGGGTATTAAGCCTGCCGTCAATATTGTCTTCTTTGCAGTGAGTGGCTTCATGCCTGTCGTGGGTATGTAGTGGTAGGGGACTGTTAGACACAATCCTGTCGTGACTTGAATTGTCCCTGCCCTGATTTGGATTATCGTGAGGGAGCTGGAGAATCCCGCAAGTGTCATGAGGACCACCTTGTGGTGAAGGACTTTCACCCATGCCGCTAAGTCTTTCACACTTGTTGTGTGGTGAATTATCTCTGCCGTGAGTTCCAATGGAATTGCCCCTTCCTTCACAACTGTCGTGGGTGTGTTCTTCACTGCAGTGTTGATGCTGGAGATTGCCGAGATGTGGTTGAAGACTCCCGCGAGTTACATGAAGACAACTATGTGTAGTTTCTCCTCTGCCGAGAGCTGGGTCTATGATAGCAACTTGTTCTCTGCCATAAATTTGGAGAATTTTGTTTAGACTTTGTTCTCTACTTTGACTATTTTCTTTGGAGCCGTGTTGTGTATCATCCTTGCCATGACTGCCTTCCCAGTTGGCGTGAGCAGGGGATGTAGGGAGATAAGTTTCAAATCCATTTTGATTGCCACCATATGAATTCCAATTAAGAAAATTTTCATTCGTCAAGCTTTCTGATGAAGAACTTTGAGATTGCTGAGGCATTGAGGGAAAAACAGAGATTGGGGAATTTGATGTAGGATTAACATGTGAATAGATAGAAGAATTTTGATTTCCATTATTCATCATGTCAAATAGGGGAATGTATTCTCTCGTAGGAGTTTCATCTTTAGAATGAGGAAATATGTTCTCATTAAAGACTACATCTCTGCTCCTTATAATTTTCTTATCGGTTAAGCTCCAAAGTCTGAAGCCAAACTGTTCTTCTCCATATCCAACGAATATGAAAGGCTATGATTTAGGATCTAGTTTGCTCCGCTTCTCCTTAGGGACATGTACAAAAGCCTAACAGCCAAAGACTTTAAGATGAGAGTATGAAACTCTTCTTCCTTTCCATTCCTCTTCTAGAATTTTAAAGTTCAACCTTGATGAGGGACTTCGATTTATCAAATAGACCGTTGTATTGCACGCTTCAGCCCAAAACTCTTTTCCCAAACCTGCAGTGGAAAGCATACAGTGAGCTTTCTCAAGTATTGTTCTATTAAGCCTTTCCACTGCCCCATTTTCTTGAGGGGTGTAGGGGATAACTTTCACCCTACGAATACCATTATCTGCACAATAGTTATCAAATTCCAATGAACAAAAGTCCCCTCCATTATCCATTTTCAAGCATTTAATCTTGTGGCCTCTTTGGTTTTCAACAAGAGCTTTGAAAACTTTAAATTTAGAAAAGACTTATGATTTATTTGCCATCATATATATTCAAACTTTCCTAGTACAATCATCAAGGAAAGTAACGAAATATTTAGCACCTCCTAAAGAGTTTACCTTGGTAGGACCAAAGACATCTGAGTGCACAAGCTCCAATGGTTTTGCCTTCATGTCATGCCCATCTTTCAACAAGCTGACCCACTTTTGCTTGTCATAGAGACAATGTTCACAAAACTCCAAATTTGTTGATTGGAGACCCAGCAGTTGATCCCTTTTGATCATTAACTCTAGGCCTTTCTTGCCTATGTGGCCTAATCTTTGATGCCAAACTGCTGCATCGCTGCCTATAACTATCATAGTAGATCCCACCTCATTGATTGGTTTCATAATGTAGAGGCTACCGATCTTCTCTCCTTTTGCAATAGTCAATGAACCTTTGACTATTTTCCATGTGTTCGTGAGTTCTGTTTTAAATCCTTCAATGTATAGTTGGCTGATTGAAATTAAATTTCTCTTTAATTGAGGAACATGTTTAACATCTTTGAGTGGCAATTTGGCTCCACCTTCTAGATGCAAGACAACATCACCTTTTCCAATGATTTTACATGCCTTGTTGTCACCCAAAAATACTTCTCCAAATTCTCCTTCTTAATAATTTTGAAAATAATCTGTACATGAAGTGGCATGGAAGGAGGCTCTGGAATCTATCACCCAAGAATCTGATTTTGAGTCTCTTGTAGAAAAAAATAGAGCAGCTTCATCTGCTTCATAGGCTATATTAGCTTCACTATTCCTCACTTTTTATTGTGCTTTCTTGAAAGATCTGCAATTTCATTTTGAGTGACCTGGTTTACCACAAAATTAGAACTCTCCATTTCTTCCTCTTGACTTTGATCGATTGGGTGATCTTGATTTTCTTTGATTGTAGTTGTAATTATTATTTCCTCTATGATGGCTTCTACCCCATCTTTCGGTGCTGACCATGGTAAGAGCATCACCAGATGGGGTGTCTTTGTTACTTCTTCTCATATCTTCACTAAGTGAAGTAGCAACCACTTCATTGTAGACCAACTTCTTTGAGGAATTAGAAGTGCTAACAGTTGTAGCTACAGGATCCCAACTATCGGGTAAAGAACATAACAAGATGATGGCTTTGGCTTCGTCACCTTGAGTCATACCAACCGAGGTTGCTTGGCATAATAAAGTATTCAAATCATTTACATGATTTGACATTGTAGTCCCTTCCTTCATTTTCAGCTTGTAGAGTTTCTTCATAATGAAGATTTTATTCGCAGCCGATGCCGTTTCATACATGCTCTGAAGTTTGTCCCAGACTTCTTTTGTTGTCTTTTCGTTGAAGACATTAAACAAAATATTTTGTGACAATGAAAGAAAAATTGATGTCATTACTTTATCATCAATTTTCTTCCAATCTTCATCCGACATCGTTGCTGGTTTACTTGATTTTCCATCTATTGCGATTGCAAAATCTTGCTTGATCAGCAAGGAAAGCATCTGCACTTTCCACGGGTTGAAGTTCTTGCCTGAGAATTTCTCCACTTTCAAATCCTCCATCTTTCCAAAAATTCAACCCAGATTTCCAATCTGCACAACGCTCTGATACCAATTGAAAGGGATTGAAATGCAAGAAATTAAACAACAGATTATTAAACTAATTGACAAAACACAAATGCAAGATTTATCCTGGTTCACCACAAATTGTGGCTACGTCCAAACTGCAGAGTATTGTATTAGTTCTCAAAAAAAAATTTACAAATGAGCAAGAGCAGCAAATATATAGGCTCCAGATTATTACATATGAAGAGTCTTTAGAATGAAGAGTCATAATAAAATAGATAAGAAAACCATTATGACTGTTGGCCTTCATTCCTCAACAAAATCTACAGATCAAGAAGACTCTTGGAATATACACTCCCAATTGCAATTCCCTCTTCCTCTTTCATCATTCATGTGATCTGTAAATCACAAAGATTGTAAAACATGATCCTCAAAGGCACCCCATACCCCACCTTTTTGATATTTCCTCTTGATCACAGTATAATCTATTTGTGTTAAGTGCCATCCATCTATTTGCAGTATAATCTATTGGTATTTATCTACAAATATCCCTCTCTCTATCCATCCATCTCTCTCCATCACCCCCTTTCATACACCTTTATTTTGTCCACCATATCCCCCTCTATCTGTATCTCTATTTTGTTATTTCTCCATCCCTCTGTATCCCTAATATATCTCCCCCATTCAAATGGTCATATATCTTTATCCTTCTCTTTCACATAAATCTCCATCCCTGTCTCTTTCTTCCTCCCTCCATCTATCTCCCCTATTTTTGCATCCCACACTTTATCTCTCCCCATCTTCATATCTATTTGTGTATATGTACTTATCTATGTTTGATGTCTCTCTATCTATCTATTTATCCCTATCTCCCTCCTTCTCTCTTCCTATACATCTCCTTATATTTTTATCTCTCTATCAAACCATCTCATCATCTATATATCTCTATTTATCCCTCTTCCTTCTTATCTTTTGATCTTTTCTTCTCTATCTCTCCTCTATCTCCCTAGCTCTCTTTATCTTTATCTCTTCCTGTACCACTCTCTATCTTCTCCCTCTCTATTTTCATCTCTCTATCTCTAAATACACATCCCTCTCTACATTCATCCATATGTCCCTCTAACTAGTTCCCCATCTCTCTATACTCACTTTGTATATCTACCTTTATCTTTCTATCTCTCCTCCTATTAAAGACATCGAATATTTAATAAAGACATCAAATTTTATTTAGTTGAGTCGACGAAAAAGAAGTCACTTCTGGCTTTATTTCCTTTCACACAGCACCATAGTGAACTGATCATTGTCATGATTTGTCAGCTTAGTCATGACTAGGAACGTCTCATCCTAGGTCATTTCATGGCAATGTTCTACTCGCAAATTAAATGCTTTCACCATTTTCAAAACAATATTCTATTCTGTATGCTTTTCCATCCATCAGCATGCTCTCCACATCTCCTCCGTAATTTCTTTTGCATTTTCCATTTATGTGCACCGACCAAAGTTGTCCAACCTTGACGCGGGCCATTGTAACTACATTGAATGTTGAAGAATTAAATAGGGATATGCATGTACTCCCATTAATGTTGTATGCTCAAAGGCAACGAACATATGTCTCTCTTTAAACATGTGTGCATGGGATGACTTCTTTCATTTTATTTGAAAAGTATTCAACACAAAAATGTCCATTTGCCAAGGTGTTGTTAGAGATAAGATAGTAAAAACCAAAAAGCAATCCAATGATTCATTGTTGATGGGGCGACACTATGCAATAAAAGCATTTTCATCTCAAAAAAAAAAGTGGGTTTTTATAGAGAAGACTTGATTTAAAAAATCAGTCAAAACAACGTTTCCATTCTGGAAAGCCCCAAGCTGTTTTTTTTCATCTAATGGTTGAAGTTGGTTGTATAGGCAATGACTGCCATTGCGATCATCTTTTCTGTCCATAATCATATCACTATTGTGTTGTCATTCCTACACCAACATGACATGTAGTTATTAGTATATTAAACCGCTTTCTGTGAAAATATCTAACGGTCAGCCTTAGCCAATGGAGAAATCTACAGCTTCTGTTTACTCTCCAGAAGATTCAACTACCACACGGTAACATCACGAGATCCGCTCGCTCCAATGGCTTTTTTTAATATCTTGTTTGAAGGATTCAATGGCTTCAGGGAAAAGAAGGCGTGAAGGCGAAGCGCCGGAATCCAAGACGGGGACTGACCTAACTCGTTGGCAGAGGGCGCCCCTTATACGATTTGCAAGAAAAGGGATGGAAAAGGGGGCAGAGCTTTCATCTTGCCCGATTAAAGAATGTTGTGCAATAATCATCTATTAATATCTTCAAATCTATTAGATTTTCACAATCCATGTATATAGTATATCAATTTTTGAATTTGATTGTGTAGAGTTTTTAAACATCAATCGAATCTAGAAATTGATATACTATATTAATATCTTCACAACTCTAGGGCATGAGTCCCCAAACCATCCAGAGCTGGTTGATTAGGATCACATTTCAGCTACCAAAGAGTGGTCGAGTGGCTGAAGAGCTCAGTGCACATAGTCCCTTGAGCTCTCCACTCGCCTCTACCAAGGACACCTGCAACTCCATCTCCCATTGCTTAGCCTCTGCCAATGCTAGCATCAGCTGGTGCACTCAGGTTGATCTAAGTCAACCACAATGTCATCTTGGGCCTCATCGACCTGCTATTGGAGCTCATCGACCTCGAGGTAAAGGGCGTCAAATGCCTAATCGACACTCTCATCTCTAACCGCCTTGCGGTCTTTCTCCTAAATGACCTGGTTCTGCTCCCTCGGAGCACCTTGTAGCTCAAGGCTCATGGGCAGTATGAGCTTCTCAGTCTCATACTCATATAAGGAAAGAAGACGACAATAAATTTGATGGGACAACAATGCCATAAAATAAGACAGAAAGAAGATTGTATTTGCCCGCATAGTGAGCGAGGAAAAAGCTATGGACGTGATCATTTTAATGGTCATCCAACAAAATAATGCAGTTTCCACCGTTGATTCTCAAAATCAGGTCACTCTTCTCATATAGGGAACGCCTTCGGCATAAATACTTTTTTATTTTTTTTATAATATTTATGTTTAATTTTTTAAAATTTTATTATTTGAATAATTACTATATTATAATGTATATAATATGTAATTTAATGATTTTAATAAATATATTGCATGAAAATTTTTATAATGACATTATTTAATTTTATTAATTTATTTTCTTATTTTATTTAATGATTATTATATTATAATATATATAATATTATAACAAATATAATATATATTATATTATATGAAAATTATAATAATGTGATTTGTTAATTTTTTAAAATTTGTAAGTACTAAAAATAAGTTAATGGGTATGTGCAGGATCATGAGGGGCCAAACTATGCCCTTAAGTGGCAATGAAAAATCAAAAAATCAAGATTAGTCAACTTGAAGTGAAAAAATGAACTAGTTATCTACCTAATATCAAAAAGTTGTAACAACATAATTTCTAGTAAATTGAATGTAGTTTCTAAACTACTAAGCCTTTTTTGAAAAAAAATTAATATGATTGGTAAAAAGTATAGATTGCAATGCAGCACTACAAACATTTCAGCAAAAAAATAAGAAGTATGTGTATGTCTGACCACCCTAATCAAAAGAAAATGATAATATTTTTTATAATATTCTATATATAAGTAGCTGACTCATGCCCGGATGTGACGCATATTTTTTGGTATTTTTATTCCAAACAAATAATTAATTATGATTTTTTTTCTACAGTGCTTTCATAATTTAAAAACTCTCGTGTCTGACCACCTTTACTCATTGAAAACTTAT
The DNA here is from genome assembly GCA_027943335.1 of Chamaecyparis obtusa. Taxonomy (NCBI): domain Eukaryota; kingdom Viridiplantae; phylum Streptophyta; class Pinopsida; order Cupressales; family Cupressaceae; genus Chamaecyparis; species Chamaecyparis obtusa. The sequence continues at coordinate 71,668 of BSBK01012107.1, read as the reverse complement.
CATAATTCAATTTTTTAAAATTTTTTCTTATACTAGACGAAGCATAGAATGTGACGCATCTTTCGGATTTCAAAAATGTTATACGGTTTGAAAGTTATAGCTATTTTTCCATCAGTATGTCAATCAGGACTTTAGACGTAAGTGAACTAGAAAATAACTAATAAATACTTAACGAATTCAAAATCTGACAGCACATATATCGATGGAAAGCTGACAATCATCCAAAGAAACCCTTTTCGTTTTATCAAAATCGGGTGGAAAAAAAGTCGTCAACCTAATGGTCGAAGTGTCGATATAAGAAAAATAGAGAAAAAACACATTTTTTGCACACCTTCAGTGTTGACCATGGGACTTTGGTTTCCAAAGCTATTACCAAGCCTAATCGGGTACCCGATTTTTTCATGTACCCGATTTTGTTTGAATTTGAATTTTGAAAAGTTTCCCCCTCCCACTCTTTTTTTATTTCCCTTTAATTTTGATGTTTTTTTCTTTCACCCTGACAATCAATAATTTATATATTTTATATTTATGTTTTATATTTTATATTATATAGTATATATATTATTTATTTATATTATATATTTGATAATATCAATTTAAATGACCTAAGTATATAGTCTGTTCAGATTTATATTAAATGCAATATTTTTATATTATAATATAAATGTTACATAATATATATATATATATATATATATATATATATATATATATATATATATATATATATATAATATATTATATATTAAATATTGATGCACATATATAATATAATGTCTAATATATATAATATATAAAATGAATAGGACATTAATATATTGTATATTTGATAATATATATTAAATGTAATATCTAATATATCTTATAATATATATTATATATTTAGTCTATTAAATATTATATTTTTTCAAATATTTTATATATTATTTTAATACTTAATTTAAGTTATAACAGATCCTCTCATGAGACAACAGGTCGAATCGGGGTCGCTAGACGTCTTAAGGGGTAATTAGGGTTTGTGAGGCAACTTCGGATGTACAGTGACCATTTGGAAGGCAATAGGGCATGTCCAAGGACCAATGTACCAAATTTTAATGAATTTTTCCTAGTTGAACTCGAAAAGGGTCCATGGGGTGCTCTCAAGAGACCACATGTCCAATCAGTGTCGCTAGGCATCTTAAGGGGTTATCAGGGCTCGTGAGACAACCTTTGATGCACGGTGACCATTTGGAACATATTAGGACATGTCAAAGGACCTAACTCCACAATTTAGATAAATTTTGATTAGTCAAACTCGAAAAGGGTCCATGGGGTGCTCTTGGGAGACCATTGTGCGATTTAGGGTCGATCGGTGACTTAAGGGGTCATCGGGGTTCCAAATGAAACTTTCGATGAACGGTGATCCTTTGGAATGCATTAGGACATATCAAATGACCTACGTACCAAATTTGGATAACTTTTGCCTAGTAGAACTCGAAAGGGGTCCATGGGGTGCTCTCGGGAGACCACATGTCGAATCGGGGTCGGTAGGCCTTTTAAGAGGTCACTAGGGTTCCAAATGAAACTTCGATGGAACGGTGACCCTTTGGAATGCATTAGAATATGTCATAGGACCTATGTAACAAATTTGGATGACTTTTGCCTAGTAAAACTTGAAAGGGGTCCATGGTGTGCTCTCAGGAGACCACGTGTCGAAATGGGGTCGGTAGGCCTGTTAAAGGGTCATTAGGGTTCCAAATAAAACTTTGATAGAATGGTGACCCTTTGGAATGCATTAGGAGATGTCGTAGGACCTACATACCAAATTTGGATGACTTTTTCCTAGTAGAACTCGAAAGGGGTCCATGGGGTGCTCTTAGGAGACCACATGTTGAAACAGGGTTGGTAGGCTTGTTAAGGGGTCATTAGGGTTACAAATGCAACTTGGATGGAATGGTGACCCTTTGGAACACATTAGGACATGTTAGAGGACCTATGTACCAAATGTGTATGACTTTTTCCTAGTAGAACTCAAAAAGGGTCCATGGGGTTCTCTGAGGAGACCACATGTCGAATCAGGGTCGGTAAGCCTGTTAAGGGGTCATTAGGGTTCCAAATGTGACTTTGATAGAATAGTGACCCTTTGGAATGCATTAGGACATGTCAAAGGACCTATGTACCAAATTAGGATAACTTTTTTCTAGTAGAACTCAAAAGGGGTCCATGGGGTGGTCTCGGGAGACCACATGTCCAATCATGGTGTGTAGGCCTATTAAGGGATCATTAGGGTTCTAAATGAAACTTCTATGGAACGGTGACCCTTTCAAATTCATTAAGACATGTCAGAGGACCTATGTACCAAATTTGGATGACTTTTTTTAGGAAAATGCAAAAGGGGTCCATGGGGAGCTCTCGGGAGACCACATGTCGAAATGGGGTCAGTAGGCATGTTAAGGGGTCATTAGGGTTCAAAATGTAACTTCTATGGAACTATGAACCTTTGGAATGCATTAGGACTCCCTAGGGGTCAAAAGGGGTCAGGGGGACTCCCTAGGGGTCCTAACGTGTACTAGGACCCCTCGGGAGTCCCCGTGACCCCTTTTGACACATTGAAATGCTCAAGTGTGTCTTAAGGGGTCCTTTTGACTCCCTAGGGTCCCTAACATGTGATAAGGCATACTAGGACCCCTAGGGAGTCATCATGACCCCTTTTGACACATTGGAACACTCAACTGTGTCTTAAGGGGTCTTACAACCCCTTAAGACACACTTGAGCATTCCAATGTGTCAAAAGGCGTCACGATGAATCCCTAGGGGTCCTAGTACACTTTATCACGTGTTAGGACACCTAGGGAGTCCCCGTGACCCCTTTTGACACATTGGAATGCTCAAGTGTGTCTTAAAAGGTCCTACGACCCCTTATGACACAGTAGAGAATTCCAATGTGTCAAAAGTGGTCACGATGATTCCCTAGGGGTCCAAGTATGCTTTATCACGCGATAGGACACCTAGGGATTCCCCGTGACCCCTTTTGACACATTGGAATGCTCTAGTGTGTCTTAAGGGGTTTTAGGACCCCTTAACACACACTTGAGCATACCAATGTGTCAAAAGAGGTCATGGGGACTCCCTAGGTGTCCTAGTACGCGTTAGGACCCTTAGGGAGTTCCCCTGAACCCTTTTGACACATTGGAACACTCAAGTGCACCTTAAGGGGTCGTAGGACCCCTTAAGACACACTTGAGCTTTCCAATGTGTCAAAAGGGGTCATGGGGACTCCGTAGGGGTCCTAGTACGCTTTATCACGCGTTAGGACACCGAGGGAGTCCCCCTGACCCCTTTTGACACATTGGAATGCTCAAGTGTACCTTAAGGGGTCCTATGAACCCTTAAGGCACACTTGAATGTTCCAATGTGTCAAAAGGGGTCAGGGGGACTCCGTAGGGGTCCTAACGCATACAAGGACCCCTAGGGAGTCCCCATGACCCCTTTTGACACATTGGAATGCTCAAGTGTATCTTAAGGGGTCCTTTTGACTCCCTAGGGTTCCTAACGCGTGATAAGGCATACTAGGACCCCTAGGGAGTCATCGTGACCCTTTTTGACACATTGCAATGCTCTAGTGTGTCTTAAGGGGTCACAGGACCCCTTAAGACACACTAGAGCATTCCAATATGTCAAAAGGGGTCACGGGGACTCCCTAGGTGTCCTAGTACGCATTAGGACCCTTAGGGAGTCCCCCTGACCCCTTTTGACACATTGGAATGCTCAAGTGTGCCTTAAGGGGTCGTAGGACCCCTTAAGGCACACTTGAGCATTCCAATGTGTCAAAAGGGATCACGGGGACTCCCTAGGTGTCCTAACGCGTGATAAAGAATAATAGGACCCCTAAGGAGTCCCCGTGACCCCTTTTGACACATTGGAACGCTCAAGTGTGCCTTAAAGGGTCCTACGACCCCTTAAGGCACACTTGAGTGTTCCAATGTGTCAAAAGGGGTCATGGGTGTCCTAGTATGCGTTAGGACACCTAAGGTGTCCCCCTGACCCCTTTTGACGCATTACAACGCTCAAGGGTTCCTTAAGTGGTCATAGGACCCCTTAAGACACACTCGAGCGTTCCAATGTGTGAAAAGGGGTCACGGGGACTCCTTAGGGGTCCTAGTACACTTTATCACACGTTAGGACACCTAGGGAGTCCCCGTCACCCCTTTTGACACATTGGAATGCTCAAGTGTGCCTTAAGGGGTCATAGGACCCCTTAAGACACACTTGAGCATTCCAATGTGTGAAAAGGGGTCACAAGGACTCCTTAGGGGTCCTAGTATGCTTTATCATGCGTTTGGAGACCTAGGGAGTCCCCGTGACCCCTTTTGACACATTGGAACGCTCAAGTGTGCCTTAAGGGGTCCTTAAGGCACACTTGAGTGTTCCAATGTGTCAAAAGGGGTCACGGGGACTCCCTAGGTGTCCAAACACGTGATAAAGCATACTAGGACTTCTAAGGAGTCCCCGTGACCCCTTTTGACACATTGCAATGCTCAAGTGTGTCTTAAGGGGTTGAAGGACCCCTTAAGACACACTAGAGCATTCCAATGTGTCAAAAGGGGTCACAGGGACTCCCTAGGTGTCCTAGTACATGTTAGGACCCTTAAGGAGTCCCCCTGACCCCTTTTGACACATTGGAATGCTCAAGTGTGCCTTAAGGGGTCGTAGGACCCCTTCGGGCACAGTTGAGCATTCCAATGTGTCAAAAGGGGTCACAGGGACTCCCGAGGTGTCCTAACGCGTGATAAAGCTTACGCGTTAGGACACCTAGGGAGTCCCCGTGACCCCTTTTGACACATTGGAACACTCAAGTGTGCCTCAAGGGGTCCTACGACCCCTTCAGGCACACTTGAGCATTCCAATGTATCAAAAGGGGTCACGGGAACTCCCTGGGTGTCCTAGTACGCGTTAGGACTCCTAAGGAGTCCCCTTGACCCCTTTTGACACATTGGAACACTCAAGGGTGCCTTAAGGGGTCGTAGGACCCCTTAAGACACACTTGAGCATTACAATGTGTGAAAATTGGTCACGGGGACTCCTTAGAGGTCCTAGTACACTTTATCATGCGTTAGGACACCTAGGGAGTCCCCGTGACCCCTTTTGACACATTAGAATGCTCAAGTGTGCCTTAAGGGGTCGTAGGACCCCTTAAGACACACTTGAGTGTTCCAATGTGTGAAAAGGGGTCACGGGGACTCCTTAGGGGTCCTTGTACGCTTTATCACGCGTTAGGACACCTAGGGAGTCCCCATGACCCCTTTTGACACATTGGAACACTCAAGTGTGTCTTAAGGGGTCCTTCGACCCCTTAAGACACACTTGAGTGTTGCAATGTGTCAAAAGGGGTCACGATGACTCCCTAGGGGTCCTAGTATGCTTTATCATGCGTTAGGACCCCTAGGGAGTCCCTGTGACCCCATTTGACACATTGGAATGCTGAAGTGTGTCTTAAGGGGTCCTACGACCCCTTATGACACACTAGAGCATTCCAATGTGTCAAAAGGGGTCACGATGATTCCCTAGGGGTCTTAGTACGCTTTATCACGCGTTAGGACACCTAGGGTGTCCACGTGACCCCTTTTGACACATTGGAACAATCAAGTGTTCCTTAAGGGGTCGTAGGACCCCTTAAGACACACTTGAGCATTCTAATGTGTGAAAAGGGGTCACGAGGACTCCTTAGGGCTCCTAGTATGCTTTATCACGTGTTAGGACATCTAGGGAGTCCCCGTGACCCATTTTGACACATTGGAACACTCAAGTGTGCCTTAAGGGGTCCTACGATCCCTTAAGGCACACTTGAGCATGCCAATGTGTCAAAAGGGGTCACAGGGACTCCCTAGGTGTCCTAACATGTGATAAAGCGTACTTGGACCCCTAAGGAGTCCCCATGACCCCTTTTGACACATTGCAATGCTCAAGTGTGTCTTAAGGGGTCGAAGGACCCTTGAAGACACACTTGAGTGTTGCAATGTGTCAAAAGGGGTCACGATGACTCCCTAGGGGTCCTAGTACGCTTTATCACATGTTAGGACCCCTAGGGAGTCCCCGTGACACCTTTTGACAAATTGGAATGCTCAAGTGTTCCTTAAGGAGTCGTAGGACCCCTTAAGACACAGTTGAGTGTTCCAATGTGTGAAAAGGGGTCACGAGGACTCCTTAGGGGTCCTAGTATGCTTTATCACGCGTTAGGACACCTAGGGAGTCCCCGTAACCCCTTTTGACACATTGGAATGCTCAAGTGTGCCTTAAGGGGTCCTACGATCCCTTAAGGCACACTTGAGCGTTCCAATGTGTCAAAAGGGGTCACGGGGACTCCCTAGGGGTCCTAACGTGTGATAAAGCATACTAGGACCCCTAAGGAGTGCCCGTGACCCCTTTTGACACATTGCAATGCTCAAGTGTGTCTTAAGGGGTTGAACGACCCCTTAAGACACACTTGAGCATTGTAATGTGTCAAAAGGGGTCAGGGGGACTCCCTAGCTATCCTAATGCGTGATAAAGCATACTTGGACCCCTAAGGAGTCCCCGTGACCCCTTTTCACACATTGGAACGCTCAAGTGTGTCTTAAGGGGTTTTACGACCCCTTAAGGAACACTTGAGCATTCCAATGTGCTCAAAAGGGGTCACGGGAACTCCTTAGGGGTCCTAGTATGCTTTATCATGTGTTAAAACACCTAGGGAGTCCCCCTGACCCCTTTTGACACATTGGAATGATCAAGTGTGCCTTAAGGGGTCCTACGACCCCTTAAGGCACACTTGAGCATTCCAATGTGTCAAAAGGGGTTAGGGGGACTCCCTAGGGGTCCTAATGCATACTAGGACCCCTAGGGAGTCCCCGTGACCCCTTTTGACACATTGGAATGCTCAAGTGTGTCTTAAGGGGTCCTTTTGACTCCCTAGGGTTCCTAACGCGTGATAAGGCATACTAGGACCCCTAGGGAATCATCGTGACCGCTTTTAACACATTGCAATGCTCTAGTGTGTCTAAAGGGGTCGTAGCACCCCTTAAGACACACTAGAGCATTCCAATGTTTCAAAAGGGGTCATGGGGACTCCCTAGGTGTCCTAGTATGTGTTAGGACCCTTAGGGAGTCCCCCTGACCCATTTTGACACATTGGAATGCTCAAGTGTGCCTTAAGGGGTTGTAGGACCCCTTAAGGCACTCTTGAGCATTCCAATGTGTCAAAAGGGGTAACGGGGACTCCCTAGGTGTGCAAACACGTGATAAAGCATACTAGGACCCCTAAGGAGTCCCCGTGACCCCTTTTGACACATTGCAATACTCAAGTGTGTCTTAAGGGGTCGAAGGACCCCTTAAGACACACTAGAGCATTCCAATGTGTCAAAAGGGGTCACGGTGACTCCCTAGGTGTCCTACTATGCGTTAGGACCCTTAGGGAGTCCCCCTAACCCCTGTTGACACATTGAAATTCTCAAGTGTGCCTTAAGGGGTCGTAGGACCCCTTAGGGTACACTTGAGCATTCCAATGTGTCAAAAGGGGTCACAGGGACTCCCTAGGTGTCCTAACGCGTGATAAAGCGTATGCGTTAGGACACCTAGGGAGTCCCCGTGACCCCTTTTGACACATTGGAATGCTCAAGTGTGCCCTAAGGGGTCCTACGACCCCTTAAGGCACACTTGAGCGTTCCAATGTATCAAAAGGGGTCACGGGGACTCCCTGGGTGTCCTAGTACGCGTTAGGACCCCTAAGGAGTCCCCCTAACCCCTTTTGACACATTGGAATGCTCAAGGGTGCCTTAAGGGGTCGTAGGACCCCTTAAGACACACTTGAGCATTCCAATGTGTGAAAAGGGGTCACGGGGACTCCTTAGGGGTCCTAGTATGCTTTATCACGCGTTAGGACACCTAGGGAGTCCCCGTGACCCCTTTTGACACATTGGAACGCTCAAGTGTGCCTTAATGGGTCGTAGGACCCCTTAAGACACACTTGAGTGTTCCAATGTGTGAAAAGGGCTCACGGGGACTCCTTAGGGGTCCTAGTATGCTTTATCACGCGTTAGGACACCTAGGGAGTCCCCGTGACCCCTTTTGACACATTGGAATGCTCAAGTGTGCCTTAAGGGGTCATAGGACCCCTTAAGACACACTTGAGTGTTCCAATGTGTCAAAAGGGGTCACGATGACTCCCTAGGGGTCTTAGTATGCTTTATCACACGTTAGGACCCCTAGGGAGTCTCCCTGACCCCTTTTGACACATTGGAATGCTCAAGTGTGTCTTAAGGGGTCCTACGACCCCTTATGACACACTAGAGCATTCCAATGTGTCAAAAGGGATCACGATGATTCCCTAGGGGTCCTTGTATGCTTTATCACGCGTTAGGACACCTAGGGAGTCCCCGTGACCCCTTTTGACACATTGGAACACTCAAGTGTGCCTTAAGGGGTCGTAGGACCCCTTAAGACACACTTGAGCATTCCAATGTGTGAAAAGGGGTCATAGGGACTCCCTAGGGGTCCTAGTACGCTTTATCACATGTTAGGACCCCTAGGGAGTCCCCGTGACCCCTTTTGACACATTGGAACGCTCAAGTGTTCCTTAAGGGGTCGTAGGACCCCTTAAGACAAACTTGAGCATTCCAATGTGTGAAAAGAGGTCACGGGGAGTCGGGGTCGGTAGGCCTGTTAAGGGGTCAATAGGGTTCAAAATGCAACTTTGATGGAATGGTGACCCTTTGGAATGCATTAGATCATGTTAGAGGACCTACATACCAAATTTGGATGACTTCAATGGAACGGTGACCCTTTCTAACACATTAGAACATATCAAAGCACCTACATACCAATTTTGGATGACTTTTTCCTAGTAGAACGCGAAAGGGGTCCATGGGGTGCTCTCAGGATACCTCATGTCGTATTGGGGTCGGTAGGCCTATCAAAGGTTCATTAGGGTTAGAAATGAAACTTTGATGGAACGATGACCCTATGTACCAAATATGGATGTCTTTTGCCAAGTAGAACTTAGAAGGGGTCCATGGGGTGGTCTCGAGAGACCACATGTCGAACTGAGGTCGGTAGGCCTGTTAAGGGGTCATTAGGGTTACAAATGCAACTTGGATGGAATGGTGACCCTTTGGAACACATTAGGACATGTTAGAGGACCTATGTACCAAATTTGTATGACTTTTTCCTAGTAGAACTCAAAAAGAGTCCATGGGGTTCTCTAAGGAGACCACATGTCGAATCAGGGTCGGTAGGCCTGTTAAGGGGTCATTAGGGTTCCAAATGCTACTTCGATGGAATGGTGACCCTTTGGAATGCATTAAGACATGTCAAAGGACCTACGTACCAAATTTGGATGACTTTTTTCTAGTAGAACTCAAAAGGGGTCCATGGGGTGGTCTCGAGAGACCACATGTCGAATCATTGTGTGTAGGCCTGTTAAGGGGTCATTAGGGTTCTAAATGCAACTTCTATAGAATGGTGACCCTTTCAAATTCATTAAGACATGTAAGAAGATCTATGTACCAAATTTGGATGACTTTTTTCTAGTAGAACGCAAAAGGGGTCAATGGGGAGCTCTCGGGAGACCACATGTCGAAATGGGGTCAGTAGGCATGTTAAGGAGTCATTAGGGTTTGAAATGCAACTTATATGGAACTGTGACCCTTTGGAATGCATTAGGACTCCCTAGGGGTCAAAAGGGGTCAGGGGGACTCCCTAGGGGTCCTAACACATACTAGGACCCCTAGGGGGTCTCCCTGACCCCTTTTGACACATTGAAATGCTCAAGTGTGTCTTAAGGGGTCCTTTTGACTCCCTAGGGTTCCTAACACATGATAAGGCATACTAGGACCCCTAGAGAGTCATCGTGACCCCTTTTGACATATTGGAATGCTCAAGTGTGTCTTAAGGGGTCCTACGACCCCTTATGACACACTAGAGCATTCCAATGTGTCAAAAGGGGTCACGATGATTCCCTAGGGGTCTTAGTATGCTTTATCACGTGTTAGGACACCTAGGGAGTTCCCGTGACCCCTTTTGACACATTGGAATGCTCTAGTGTGTCTTAAGGGGTCGTAGGACCCCTTATGACACTCTAGAGCATTCCAATGTGTCAAAAGGGGTCACGATGATTCCCTAGGGGTCCTAGGACAGCTAGGGTGTCCCCGTGACCCCTTTTGACACATTGGAACACTCAAGTGTGCCTTAAGGGGTCGTAGGACCCCTTAAGACACACTTGATCATTCCAATGTGTGAAAAGGGGTCACGGGGACTCCTTAGGAGTCCTAGTATGCTTTATCACGCGTTAGGACACCTAGGGAGTCCCCGTGACCCCTTTTGACACATTGGAATGCTCAAGTGTGCCTTAAGGGGTCCTAACACATGATAAAGTGTACTAGGACCCTTAGAGAATCATCATGACCTCTTTTGACACATTGGAATGCTCTAGTGTGTCATAAGGGGTCATAGGACCCTTTAAGACACACTTGAGCATTTCAATGTGTCAAAAGGGGTCACAGGGACTCCCTAGAGGTCCTAACACATGATATGGTGTACTAGGACCCCTAGGGAGTCATCATGACCCCTTTTGACACATTAGAATGCTCAAGTGTGTTTTAAGGGGTGACGATGACTCCCTAGGGGTCTTAGTACGCTTTATCACGCGTTAGGAACCCTAGGGAGTCAAAAGGACCCCTTATGACACACTTGAGTGTTCCAATGTGTCAAAAGGGGTCACGGGGACTCCCTAGGTGTCCTAACACATGATAAAATGTACTATGACCCCTAGGGAATCATCGTGACCCCTTTTGACACATCGTGACCCCTAGGGAGTCCCCATGACCCCTTATCACATGTTAGGACCCATAGGGAGTCTCTCTTTGCCTCCAGTGAACTATTCTTCAAAGCGTCCATTTTTGCATAGCTAGGGTTTACGATGCCTGTAAAAGCCACATTTAATACAAAGATTTAGCTGACCACATTAGTACATATATAATATACATTATATATATCATATGCTTCTTTTTTATATATATTATATACATAAATATATGTAAAAGTTCAATTGTTTTCATTTGCTCCCACCATTTTTTCATCAGTCGGGGAATATCAGGTACCCAATTTTCGCCAGGTAATATATGACGAAAATATTCCCTGTCCCCACAGAGCAAACAATCACGGGATTTTATACTTTTTTCACGCATTGCAAAACAAAAAATGTGATTTGGGGCCCATTGTTTGATTTTTGTCGACTTGTGGTTTCACCATGGGAAGCACCAGTCGTCGAAAGGCTAAACGTAAGAGGAAGCTGAGAGATGATGAAATTCAGGCATATAGGGAAAAGGATAAGGAAAATCACCGAAGAAGGAGAGAAGGTATGTTAACCATTAATCAAGGTGACCCCGTAAATGTAGTTGTAAGTGAAGAGGATGTTCAATTTGAAAATGCACAGATGGAGATTGAAAATGTAGACTTTGGGAATGAAAATGTTGCACAAGAATGACATGAATGTTATACATCTTCAAATTATATGCGAAATGAAGTCCCTTGTAATAAAGATAATCAATCTTCAAATTCGGGGCTTTCAAAAACACCTAAATGGTTAATTGAAATTGAGGAGAACATTATGAATAATTGGGAAGGAAAGAGGTCACATAGAATTGTTAGGTTGTGGGCTTCAAGACTTTATGATCAATTTTTTCAAAACAAGACATTGGTTGAGAAATGTCAAATTTTTGTGCAGTTGTTAAAGATGCAAAAGATGAGACTTGTGCTTGTGAAATTGAAGATTCGTGTGAACAAAAAAATGGAGAGAAATGCCATTGTTGTGAAAAATATTTTCAATGCTCTCAATAACATTGGGAAGACTAGCAGAGAAAAAGACAAGAGAGTTGCTCGGAGGGTTATTACAACCTCCTTAGTAAGTCATCAGTTGAGAAAGGCTCGTTTGATGAGACAAACTTGTGTTGACTTCAATATAGACCATAAAACTTTCGATAGAGCACTTACAAGAAGAGAAAGACTTGATGATCCGCTTCAAATTGATACATGGGCTTATGGTGGGAGACTTCCACGTTTTGATAAGAAGCTAACAGACGTTGTCAAGGATGAAATTCAACAATTTTGGGATGCTAACTCAAGAGTGTCACCAAATGTGAAGGATGTCTTGAAGTTGAGAGTTGGCAATCGAGACCACACTCCACATCCTAAACATTATGTGGAGGTAAGTCAAACAATGTTGTATAAAAATTTTTGTGAGACACATCCAACATTGAAAATATCACAAAGGTCTTTTGAATCCGTGAAGCCATTTTATTGTGTACCCCTTAAGATTCGAAATACATGTTGTTGCAAATATCATGTTGAGTTTTCAATGCATCATGAATTATTACGGTCCATTCGTTCTAACTTGCATACTAATGAAATGCTAGAGGATTGTGGTGCAAGTGGTTTTCCCAAATCATCAAGAGACTTGCTAGATCAATTTTTATGTCATAGAGATGATGGTTGTTTATTTTATAAAAAAAATTGCTTAAATGCCAAGTGATCAGAATGTGGTGGCTTGTCCAAGTTTAGAACATGTTTTCATGAGGATTTGGAACACAATTTTGGAAAGACACTCGTCCAAAAAAAGGTATATGAAATAGTGAAATATACATTGAAGAGTGGAGGTGAAGGCTCTAGATGTGAGTTAGTTGCAAAAGAATACAATGTTGCTGATTTTATCTCAGATTTCAAGAAAACTCTTTTTTACAAGTATGCAAGGCATAGTCATAGGTCTCAATGGTTGGATCAACAATTCAAGACATGTAAGGACACTTTCCCCATTGGAACTATTATATCCATTGTAGACTTTGCGGAGAACTATACATTGCAGCCCCAAAATGAGACTCAAGCTCAATATTACAATTCAATTTAGGTTGCTATTTTTGTACACATCACATATAGACATTCCCCTGATAGCACAAAAGATGAACGAAAGATAATCAGAGAGTACCATTTTTATATGAGCGACGACAGGTCTCACTCTCATGAGTTTGTTCAACATTGTTTCCAGAACTATTTTGACTTCTTGCAGGAAAATGGTATTTCTATGGATAGGCATCACATTTGGTCGGATAATTGCACTGGTCAATTTAAGAATGCCAGAATGTTTTATTGGTTGTGTAGAATGCATGTGGAGAGAGGTTTACCTCATATTTGGAGTTTTTTTGAGTCAGGGCATGGGAAAGGGGAGCATGACGGAGCAGGTGCGTGTGTCAAGAGAGCTCTAGTTAAGGAGCAATTGAGGATTTCAGGTGCTGTACTTCTTGATGCTCGTTCTATTGTTGATTGGTGTACTTTAGCATTGTCACAGGGGGGACTCTTGATTCTACAGTGCATAGATTATTTTGGTTGGTTGAGGACGGAACTATAGGAGATAGATTGGATTGTCAAATAGTGAAAGACTCTTCAAAAATGCATTCATTCCGAAGCTCCAATAGTAGTACATGGATCATTTGGACACGAGAGTTGGCTTGTTTTTGCCGCATGTGTTTTCAGTATGATTGGGATCATTGTGAGTCAAGTGAGTGGGTGGATACATGGGTTCCACAGTATCTGACTCCTTTATCTTTGACACTCTCTATAAGAAATGATGACATGGACACTTCAGTTGACTATGATCATCTTTCAAATCTTTTGAAGCCAGGAGATGTTTTTGCATTGGTTGCACCGCAGGGGAATGATGAGAGGTCAGATTATTGGTTAGCACGTTGTGTACAAGGTAAACAAAAGCTTGTATAACCGATGACAGATGGTGATGGGTTCACATATCCTACTGGTTTAGTTGTTGTTGCGAGAACATGGCTGCGAACATACATGATTAGAAAGAATGGAGTTCCCGCATTTGAATACTATGAGAAGCACAAAACTATTCTTATGTATTCACACCTTGTTATAGCAGCAAATGTTAAGTTGTCAAAGCATCAAGGAAGACCAAAGACAAAAGAACTTTGGACTATTACTACTGCTGATCATGAAGCACTATTGGAGACCCTGAAGCAAAGAGATGACCCTTTAGGAACACTTGACTAGGTAATAAGTTAAATTAGTGCATTATTTTCTAAGTTTTTTAAGCTTAATTTCAATACATTAATTTGACCTTTCTTAGATTTTATTTTGAGTCAATAAACTTGGTTTTGTATGTGGAATGTAACTTGTGCAGGAGCACCTATGAAGACGCCTATGGTCACCATGGATCCAATTAGAGATAGAAGGATAAAAGGATCCTTAATGGTTAATTGAGATCTTTTGAAGCCTATAATGGCAATTTGTAACAATCAATTTGATTTAAAAGTTAAATGTCCTAAAACTCTTCATAAGGACTTATGACCAAAATCATGTATGGGTGGCCAATAGTTCCAAGAAGAGATCTTACATGTCATATACTTATGTCATTTGCATGGTTTGAATTCTTACATGTTTGATTGTTGTTTGTAATGCTTTAAGGATATTATTTTTTATCAAATTTAACAAGCTTAATCATGATTAATTTCATAGTTCAAATTTCAAACATACCACTAACAGTCAGTTGAAATCAGCTCGTATCTCAAACCTCGTGAGAGGTATTGACAAACTATTAGGTGCTACGGGATCATGTTTTTGAGATCTACAATAACCTCTCTTAGTTTTGGGTAATTCGACTTCGTTTGTATTTGGCAAGGCGATCTCAGTCGATGCCAAAACTTGCAGTGAGGGTCAGTTGAAAGTGGCTCAGCAGCATATCTTTCAAACCGTCTGACCTGGCATCAAACCGTTTGCTCCATCGGCTCCGGTTGGTCGGGTAAACACCAGTGACAACCCCATTCTACCCACAAAGTCATGAAAACACTCGCGACCACGCTCGACCCAAGTGACCCCAAGGTGCACTAAGCACGATTGGGCAGCGATCTTTTGGGGCTCGTATCTCAGACCTCATGAGATCTATCAAAAAACTATTAGGTGCTACAAGATTGTGTTTTTGAGGTCTACAATAACCTCTCTCGGTTTTGGGCGATTTGACTTCATTTGCATTTGGCAAGGCGATCTCAGTCGATGCCAAAACTTGCAGTGAGGGTCAGTTGGAAGTGGCTAAGCAGCGTATCTTTCAAACCATCTGACTTGGCATCAAACCGTCTGCTCCATCGGCTCTAGTTGGCCGGGTAAATGCCAGTGACAATCCCATTCTACCCACAGAGTCACGAAAATTCACGCGACCACGCTCGACCCAAGTGACCCCAAGGTGCACTAAGCACGATTGGGCAGCGATCTTCTGGGGCTCATATCTCAGACCTCATGAGAGCTATTGACAAACTGTTAGGTGCTACGAGATCGTGTTTTCAAGGGCTACAATAACCTCTCTCGGTTTTGGGCGGTTCGACTTCGTTTGCATTTGGCAAGGTGATCTCAGTCGATGCCAAAACTTGCAGTGAGGGTCAGTTGAAAGTGGCTCAGCAGCGTATCTTTCAAACCGTCCAACCTGGCATCGAACCGTCTGCTCCATCAGCTCCGATTGGCCAAGTAAACGCCAGTGACAACCCCATTCTACCCACAGAGTTAGGAAAATGCTCGCAACCACGCCCGACCCAAGTGACCCCAAGGTGCACTAAGCATGATTGGGTAGTGATCTTCTGGGGCTCGTATCTCGGACCTCGTGAGAGCTATCAAAAAACTGTTAGGTGATACAGGATCATGTTTTTGAGGTCTACAATAACCCCTCTCAGTTTTGGGCGATTTGACTTCGTTTGCATTTGGCAAGGCGATCTCAGTCGATGCCAAAACTAGCAGTGAGGGTCAGTTGAAAGTGGCTCAACAGCGTATCTTTCAAACCGTCTGACCTGGCATTGAACTGTCTACTCCATCAGCTCCGATTGGCCGGGTAAACACCAGTGACAACCCCATTCTACCCACAGAGTCACGAAAACACTCGCGACCACGCTCGACCCAAGTGACCCCAAGGTGCACTAAGCACGATTGGGCAGCGATCTTCTGGGGCATGTATCTCAGACCTCGTGAGAGCTATCAACAAACTGTCAGGTGCTACGGGATCATGTTTTTGAGGTCTACAATAAACTCTCTCGGTTTTGATCGATTTGACTTCATTTGCATTTGGCAAGGCGATCTTAGTCGATGCCAAAACTTCCAATGAGGGTCAGTTGAAAGTGGCTTATCAGCGTATCTTTCAAACCATCCGACCTAGCATCCAACCATCTACTCCATCGGCTCTGGTTGGCTGGGTAAATGCCAGTGACAACCCCATTCTACCCATAGAGTCATGAAAACACTCGCGACCATGCTCGACCCAAGTGACCCCAAGGTGCACTAAGCACGATTGGGCAGCGATCTTCTGGGGCTCGTATCTCAGACCTCGTGAGAGCTATTGACAAATTTTTAGGTGCTACGGGATTGTTTTTTTGAGGTCTACAATAACCTCTCTCAATTTTGGGCAATTCAACTTCATTTGCATTTGGCAAGGCGATCTCAATTGATGCCAAAACTTCTAGTGAGGGTCAGTTGAAGGTGGCTCAGCAGCGTATCTTTCAAACCATCCAACCTGGCATCAAACCGTCTGCTCCATTAGCTCCGGTTGGCCAGGTAAATGCCAGTGACAACCCCATTCTACCCACAGAGTCACGAAAACACTCGCAACCACGCTCGACCCAAGTGACCCCAAGGTGCACTAAACAGGATTGGGCAACGATCTTCTGGGGCTCGTATCTCAGACCTCGTGAGAGCTATTGACAAACTATCAGGTGCTATAAGATCATTTTTTTGTGGTCTAAAATAACCTCTCTCAGTTTTGGGCGATTCGACTTCGTTTGCATTTGGCAAGGCAATCTTAATCGATGCCAAAACTTGTAGTGAGGGTCAGTTGAAAGTGGCTCAACAGCGTATCTTTCAAACCGTCTGACTTGGCATCAAACCATCTACTCCATCGGCTCCGGTTGGCTAGGTAAATTCTAGTGACAACCCCATTCTACCCACAGAGTCATGAAAACACTCGCGACCACGCTTGACCCAAGTGACCCCAAGGTGCACTAAGCACCATTGGGCAGTGATCTTCTAGGGCTCGTATCTCAGACCTTGTGAGAGCTATCGACAAACTTTTAGGTCCTACGGGATTGTGTTTTTGAGTTCTACAATAACCTCTCTCAGTTTTGGGCGATTCGACTTTGTTTGCATTTGGCAAGGTGATCTCAGTCCATGCAAAAACTTGCAGTGAGGGTTAGTTGAAAGTGGCTCAGCAGCGTATCTTTCAAACCGTCCGACCTGGCATCGAACCTTCTGCTCCATTAACTCCGGTTGGCCGGGTAAACGCCAGTGACAACCCCATTCTACCCACAGAGTCACGAAAATGCTCGCGACCACACTCGACCCAAGTGACCCCAAGGTGCACTAAGCATGATTGGGCAGCGATCTTCTGGGGCTCCTATCTCGGACCTCATGAGATCTATCGACAAAATATCAGATCTTATGGGATCATGTTTTTAAGGTCTACAATAACCTCTCTCAATTTTTTGCAATTCGGCTTCATTTGCATTTGGCAAGGTGATCTCAGTCGATGCCAAAACTTGCAGTGAGGGTCAGTTGAAAGTGGCTCAGCAGCGTATCTTTCAAACCGTCTGACCTGGCATCAAACCGTCTACTCCATCAGCTCCGGTTGGCCGGGTAAACACCAGTGACAACCCCATTCTACCCACAGAGTCAAGGAAACACTCGCGACCACGCTCGACCCAAGTGACCCCAAGGTGCACTAAGCACGATTGGGCAGCGATCTTCTGGGGCTCGTATCTTAGACCTTGTGAGAGCTATCAACAAACTGTTAGGTGCTACGGGATCGTGTTTTTGAGGTCTACAATAACCTCTCTCAATTTTTGGCGATTCGACTTCATTTACATTTGGCAAGGCGATCTCAGTCGATGCCAAAACTTACAATGAGGGTCAGTTGAAAGTGGCTCAGCAGTGTATCTTTCAAAATATCCGACCTGGCATCAAACCGTCTCCTCAATCAGCTTTAGTTGGTCGAGTAAATGCCAGTGACAACCCCATTCTACCCACAGAGTCACGAAAACACTCGCGACCATGCTCGACCCAAGTGACCCCAAGGTGCACTAAGCACGATTGAGCAGTGATCTTCTGGGGCTCGTATCTCAAACCTCGTGAGAGCTATTGACAAACTATCAGGTGCTACGAGATCATGTTTTTGAGGTCTACAATAACCTCTCTCAATTTTGGGTGATTCAACTTCATTTTCATTTGGCAAGGCGATCTCAGTCGATGCCAAAACTTGCAGTGAGGGTCAGTTGAAAGTGGCTCAGCAGCGTATCTTTCAAACCGTCTGACTTGGCATCGAACCGTTTGCTCCATCAGCTCTGGTTGGCTGGGTAAACACCAGTGACAACCCCATTCTACCCACAGAGTCACGAAAACACTCGCGATCATGCTCGACCCAAGTGACCCCAAGGTGCACTAAGCATGATTCGACAGCAATCTTCTGGGGCTCATATCTTAGACCTCGTGAGAGCTATCAAAAAACTGTTAGGTGCTACGGGATCATATTTTTGAGGTCTACAATAACCTCTCTCAATTTTGGGTGATTCGACTTCGTTTGCATTTGGCAAGGCGATCTTAGTCGATGCCAAAACTTGCAGTGAGCATCAGTTGAAAGTGGCTCAGCATCGTATCTTTCAAACCGTCTGACCTGGCATCGAACCGTCTACTCCATCAACTCCGGTTGGCCGGGTAAACACTAGTGACAACCCCATTCTACCCACAGAGTCACGGAAATGCTTGCCACCACGCTCGACCCAAGTGACCCCAAGGTGCACTAAGCACGATTGGGCAGCGATATTCTGGGGCTTGTATCTCAGACCTCGTGAGAGCTATGAACAAACTGTTAGGTGCTACAGGATCATATTTTTGAGGTCTACAATAACCTATCTCGGTTTTGATCGATTTGACTTCGTTTGCATTTGGCAAGGCGATCTTAGTCGATGCCAAAACTTCCAATGAGGGTCAGTTGAAAGTCGCTCAGCAACGTATCTTTCAAACCATCCGACCTGGAATCGAACTGTCTACTCCATTAGCTCTAGTTGGCTGGGTAAATGCCAGTGACAACCCCATTCTACCCACAGAGTCACGAAAATGCTCGCGACCACGCTCGACCCAAGTGACCCCAAGGTGCACTAAGCATGATTGGGCAGCGATCTTCTGGGGCTCGTATCTTGGACCTCGTGAGAGCTATTGACAAATTGTTAGGTGCTACGGGATTGTGTTTTTGAGGTCTACAATAACCTCTCTCAATTTTGGGTGATTCGACTTTGTTTGCATTTGGCAAGGCGATCTCAGTTGATTCCAAAACTTCCAGTGAGGGTCAGTTGAAGGTGGCTCAACAGTGTATCTTTCAAACCATCCAACCTGGCATCGAACCGTCTGCTCCATTAGCTCCGATTGGCCAGGTAAATGCCAGTGACAACCCCATTCTACCCACAGAGTCATGAAAATGCTCGCAACCACGCTCGACCCAAGTGACCCCAAGGTGCACTAAGCAGGATTGGGCAATGATCTTCTGGGGCTCGTATCTCAGACCTCATGAGAGGTATTGAAAAACTATCATGTGCTATAGGATCATGTTTTTGTGGTCTACCATAACCTCTCTCAGTTTTGGGCGATTCGACTTCGTTTGCATTTGGCAAGGCAATCTTAATCGATGCCAAAACTTGCAGTGAGGGTCAGTTGAAAGTGGCTCAACAGCATATCATTCAAACCGTCTGACCTGGCATCGAACCGTCTACTCCATCAGCTCCGGTTGGCTGGGTAAACGCTAGTGACAACCCCATTCTACCCACAGAGTCATGAAAACACTCGCGACCATGCTTGACCCAAGTGACCCCAAGGTGCACTAAGCATGATTGGGCAGTGATCTTCTAGGGCTCGTATCTCAGACCTTGTGAGAGCTATCAACAAACTGTTAGGTGCTACAAGATTGTGTTTTTGAGTTCTACAATAACCTCTCTCAGTTTTGGGCGATTCAACTTTGTTTACATTTGGCAAGGTGATCTCAGTCGATGCCAAAACTTGCAGTGAGGGTTAGTTGAAAGTGGCTCAGCAGCGTATCTTTCAAACCATCTAACCTGGCATCAAACCGTCTACTCCATCAGCTCTGGTTGGCCAAGTAAACACCAGTGACAACCCCATTCTACCCACAGAGTCATGAAAATGCTCACGACCACGCTCGACCCAAGTGACCCCAAGGTGCACTAAGCATGATTGGGCAGCGATCTTCTGGGGCTCATATCTCAGACCTCACGAGAGCTATCGACAAACTATCAGGTGCTATGGGATCATGTTTTCAAGGTCTACAATAACCTCTCTCAATTTTGGGCAATTCGACTTCGTTTGCATTTGGCAAGGCGATCTCAGTCGATGCCAAAACTTGCAGTGAGGGTCAGTTGAAAGTGGCTCAGCAGCGTATCTTTCAAACCGTCTAACCTGGCATCAAACCATCTATTCCATTGGCTCTGGTTGGCCAGGTAAACACCAGTGACAACCCCATTCTACCCACAAAGTCACGGAAACACTCGTGACCACGCTCGACCCAAGTGACCCCAAGGTGCACTAAGCACGATTGGGCAGCGATCTTCTGGGGCTCGTATCTCAGACCTTGTGAGAGCTATCAACAAACTATCAGGTGCTACGGGATCATGTTTTTGAGGTCTAGAATAACCTCTCTCAATTTTTGGTGATTCGACTTCGTTTGCATTTGGCAAGGCGATCTCAGTCGATGCCAAAACTTGCAGTGAGGGTCAGTTGAAAGTGGCTTAGCAGCGTATCTTTCAAATTGTCGGACCTGGCATCAAACCTTCTGCTCAATTGGCTTTAGTTGGCTGGGTAAATGGCAGTGACAACCCCATTCTACCCACAGAGTCACGAAAACACTCGCGACCACGCTCGACCCAAGTGACTCCAAGGTGCACTAAGCAGGATTGGACAGTGATCTTCTGGGGCTCATATCTTGGACCTCGTGAGAGCTATCGATAAATTGTCAGGTGCTACGAGATCATATTTTTGAGGTCTAAAATAACCTCTCTTAATTTTGGGTGATTCGACTTCGTTTGCATTTGGCAAGGCGATCTCAGTCGATGCCAAAACTTGCAGTGAGGGTCAGTTGAAAGTGGCTCAGTAGTGTATCTTTCAAACCGTCCGACTTGGCATCGAACCATTTGCTCCATTGGCTCTGGTTGGCTGGGTAAACACCAGTGACAACCCCATTCTACCCACAGAGTCATGAAAATGCTCGTGATCACGCTCGACCCAAGTGACCCCAAGGTGCACTAAGCACGATTGGGCAGTAATCTTTTGGGGCTTTTATCTCAGACCTCGTGAGAGCTATCAACAAACTGTTAGGTGCTACAGGATCATATTTTCGAGGTCTACAATAACCTCTCTCAATTTTGGGCAATTCAACTTCGTTTGCATTTGGCAAGGTGATCTCAGTCGATGCCAAAACTTGCAGTGAGCATCAGTTGAAAGTGGCTCAGCATCGTATCTTTCAAACTGTCCGACCTGGCATCGAACCGTCTGCTCCATCGGCTCCGATTGGCCGGGTAAACACCAGTGACAACCCCATTCTACCCACAGAGTCACGAAAATGCTTGCGACCATGCTCGACCCAAGTGACCCCAAGGTGCACTAAGCACGATTGGGCAGCGATCTTTTCAGTTGTTGGATTCATAGAGGATTGGGACTATATCAGTGGGAAACTCAAGAGTGATTTTCAATGCCAAGCTGATGATGCCTTCATGATGCATGATAATGCAGTTCTTTGTGTTGACATCAGTCATGATTCAGAGATGTTGGCTTCAGGTTCACAGGGTGGGAAAATTGAGGAGGACGTGCTTGCAATTGAATCCCAAAATACATATGTATGATGGCTTCAACAAAATATTTATTGGTGTCACTTGCATGAAGCAGTACGTTTGTGGAGAGCCAGAAATGACATGCTCTAGTTATAGCACCAAGCGTCCAATCAAAACACAAACGCATTAACACTTGTGTTGCAATAAGATCCAGATGGCACTATTCAGTAAATTAGTCCCTTCGCGTCTATCTCATGTTGATGAATAGATGTTTGTAAGCCTTTATTGCTTTCAGGTTAAAAGCATTATCATTTGTAGTTTATTTGATTCATTTTAAATCCTGTACGGGGAGTTGTACTCAGATAATTCAAAGGGCGCTTACGCTTCTCAATAGCGAAGTGACCCAACTGTTGGTGTTGGTTGAGTCTTTTTGTTTGGGCTTTAAAGCTCATTTTGTAAGCGTTTCTTTCAAAGACAAATCTCTTCACCAACAAGAAGTTAAACCTCAAACATAATAAGCTCCATGAACAGGGTATTCCAGAGTAAAGAAAAACAAATGTAACTTCAACAAGATATAATTTAAATCATAATGATAATCATAGTCAAGATATAACTTCACCATTCAATTCCACAAACATGAATAATAAATATGTATATACAAAAGATGACGCAAATATAACATATAAATGAATATGTTCTATATATGTATCAAATGTATCAAAAGTATGTCCATATACAAATATGGCAGATGCCATTTCAAAATGTCTACAAAATCAATGTTTTAAGGTGTACAATGTGGCATATATGCCATCTCAAAATGTGCCAAGTGTCATCTCTAAATGACCACAAAACTAAAACTGCATCCTATGCTGTAGGGGGATCATCAAAATGTAGCCTCTTTGAAGAAGTGTTGGGCTCTGATTGATCCTGCATAAAAAATGAGTTCAAACCAAAGTTAGATTGCTTACTTTATATGATTTGTACATATATATATAATTCATAATTTTCAAACACTAATTTAATTAAAATTATAACTGAATACAAATAAATTTGTACCTGGTCTCTCGATCGCCTACCACGATCAGGTGTCCTAACATAAGTCCTGGGTAGCGAAGGGACCATGCCAACAATACCAACTCTGACCTATAAATATATATTTGCAATAATGAGATTAGTAGACTGGTGCAACATAGAGTAATAAATCTACAAAATAGGATGATAGCATAATAAAATTACAAATTGATTGAACTAAAATTAAAACTTACATCTGGTGATCCCTCCTCTGGAATAGTGGGCTGGGTCAACAAAGAAATGAAAGATTCTCGTGGGACCTCCCTCACAGTCGGAGTAACCTATGAGAGTAAAAAGATTGTCAATTATATATCAATGTACTTCATCATAGCAACCCTAGTTACAAAATACAAATAACAATATGTAAAAGTCTACATATAATCAGGCTATCACTCCGAATCGAGATGCCTGTAACCCTACACCACCGAACCGGTGTCGGGACATCATCAATAGCCACACCCTATACAATAAAGTGCAAGTAAAATATTTATTACTACACACAAGTGGCATACATATGCATGCATAATTAATCTTAAACAATTAACTACCTTTCCTTTGTCGACACCTGATGAAGGAACCCCCTCACGCCCCCCACTGACGTTGGTTGTAGCCTGCAAGAACACAATAAGATGACAATATATATTAGTAAATGTATGAATTTTATTGCTCTAATTGATAGAGATTTAAGCATGTACACCAAATGATATAAAAAAAAACTAATGGGTTCATAATTTATAATATACCGTATAGTCATCAAGGCCAAATGAAATGGCCGAAAGTGTGGACTCATCCACCTGTCTCACCTCCTCCCGTGTCATCGACTGAACATAAATGGAAAAAATATATATACATAAGTGCATGCAATCATTAAAACTAATCTAAATAAATAAATTATTTTTAAATTAAATAAGTCATGTGACAAATTTATTTATAATGTTTACTCTTACCATATCAACAGGAGTCAATGGCTCTATGTGCACCTCCTGAGCACTCTCATGAGATATAGATGCTCCATGAGGTGTTGCAGCCTTTGCAGTAGCCTCTCCTGTATCTCCCTCATCAATATCATGAAACTGATATATATCAAAATTGATAAGCGGTCCAAGGCACATATGCCTGCACATAATGCACGTATGGGGCTCGCATACATGTGAACTCCGACGAGATGTCGATGCGCCAACAGCATCCACAGGAGGCAACACTGACCTAGTCTGTGTGATCAACTGATCACTCAGTAAATGAATTGCCCTAATAGTCTGTTCAGCAGCCTCTCTATTGATATCAGGATGCTGCACTGAAGGAGGGGGTGCAACATCAGTGGGGGGGACAAAGGTAGTGGCCTTTCGGTGCTGGGAAGATGGCCTAGTCTGAGGAGCTCCTCTGCCTACGCCCATGTTGGGCCTCATACTCCAATAATCAACATGTTGACCAAGCACCAACTCATCATACAATTTTTTAAGGAAATAAAATGGGACCTTCAAATTGCTATGTGGTGGTTTATCAAAAACCATCCACCAGCGATCCCAAAAGTTTGTGCGCATTGCTTCATTTGTGCACCATTTTATTGATAATTTGGGCTTTTTGGGGTCAACTGGTATTCCGATTTTAGGATCGACAAAAAGGGTAGCTATATCTTCCTTAGTTATATTAAGGGCTGCAATCCCATCATGGTCAAGCCTGTCATCAAATTGGTTGTGCATATCATCACGCCAATGAAGAGCAGCATTATGTTGCTGCGTGAGTGTGTCAATATTTCCAACAATTGTATTTAGTGTGGTAAGCATGGGAGCTAATGTAGGTATATTTTGATACGTGTTTTGGAAACCTCGTATTGTTTTCAAATTTTCTTCTATCAAATCTTGTAAAGATTTAGGGTTTAGATATGGGGGATTGTTATTTGGAGGGTTATTTTCTTCATTGTTGTCAGCCATGCCTGATTAAATAAAAAACAAATCTAAGTTTCAAATATTATTACAAATATAAATACAAAACCCTATTTTAAAAAAAAACACTACATTTACAATGAAAATGAAATAAATTAATAAAAATATACAATTAACTACTTACCAAATATGCTTGAAGTCGAATTTGACGTTTTGAATATCAGGTATCCGAAAATATATCGGGTATCAGAAAACCACAGCTAGAAAATGATAAAATCATGCTAGGAAATGAAGAATAGGGCTCGCGGGTGCGGGATATATGCCACAGTTATCGGGTACCCGATATTTTCAGGTACCCGATTAGGAATGTGCTTTGGTGGCAGGCTTGCCCAGGTGTACTGACACCCAGGCCTACTAAAAAGTCAACAAGCACTTTCATGCGCTTTTGGACGAGTGAAAAGTGAATATTTTTCACATCACCACTTTTTGGCCCCTCATCTTCTTGCACATACCCTAATTTTATATTATATATATTATCATATAATAATTAATACAATAAATAAAAATATCTTTTTTTAAAATGAAACATATAATTTATTGTTAAAATTATTTAAATATATTATATATTTTAAATTTACATATTATCAATCTCATTATTATTATTTTAAAAATAAATATGTAAATATTATTAAAAAATTAAATATATACTTACCTATTAATATATATTATACTTATTATTTTATTAATTTAACCTTCAAAAACATGATAAAAAATCGAGAAGAAGAATTAAAATATTTTTTACTTACAACTGAAACATAATTTATAAGTTCCTCATTCATCCAAAATGAAGATACCACTAGCCCTGAGTTAAATTGCGCAGAGGTTTGAAATTAAAAAATATTTAAATTGTATTCCTTTTCTTAAAATTTGTTCTGCATTTCGTGCTTCACAAGCACTACAACTATTGTATTGTACGGTATATTCTATTTTCACAAATAATAATGAAATAGTTTTAATGGGCGTCCAGCCATATGGAATGATATGGTTGGATAGCCACTGACGACCCTTGGTTCATTATGATGTTAACGATTCCTATCCTTATCACATTTATTTCATTCATTTCTATAACGTTTACTATTTATGATTATTACTCTGTTATTTTTTCAAATGAAAACATAGGAAGCAACAAAAAAACAAACCAAGAGTGTCCCACTATCTCCAACTATCATTTTGTAGCTCAGTGATTTTCTTCTTATGGAAGGCCTCTTTCTTCCATTAAGAAATTTTACCATATATAAATACTCATACTTGCACCCAAAGGAGGTGCAAGGGATACAACGATAGGTGTTTGATTTGTAAGCATAAATGAACTTTTACATAATAAAAGTAAGTGTATAAAAATGTAGGTATACAAACATGTAGTGTGTCAGCAAAAGCACAATGGATAAATTGTCAATAGAAACAATTGAACTCAATTAAATAAGAATTGTATTCATGTGAGGTATTCGCTCACCTCAATTTGCACACATATTTATTAATTGAATGGGAAAACTCCTCTACATTTACATGAATTACATAATTTGTACCACCTGTGGGGTATCTAACTTTTTTGGAAACAAATAGAAATTTTCAATTTTCAACAATCAAATGTGCAACATGCACAAACAACGAACAGAATGCCAAACATGACTCCATACTCTTTTCCTATAAATCAAAATAATTTGTATGCAAACTAACTAAAATGTTAGTGGTTCCATGATTCCAGATATAGGATATTAAAGACCACTCATCATAATACATGGTTTTGAATGCAGAGCCAAGTCCTACAACCAAACTTGCATTCTCATCATATTTATAGCTGCAAATGAATAAAACTGTCAAATAGTTTCAGTAGGAAAACATGTTTTGAGGAAATTGTGGACTCCCCTCACTTTAATTTCAACCATGACCTACATATCCAAAAATAAAATCATCAGTTTGCTCAAAGAATAGGAATGACCAAAAGAAAATCTTAAGTATAGTCAAAGAATATCTAGATGCTAGAAATAATATAAAAACAAGAAAATGAGAAAGAAAAAATAAAATACCACTCTCCATCAACACTCTAACACAAACTGAAAATGTATCACCAACTTCTATAGGTGAAATTGAATCTTGTAGCAATAAAAACATAAATCTTCCAAAGTATTGATGAAATGAAGAAAAGTCTTTAACATGTTTTTGGGGAAGTTAATCAACATCAATGTAATAAGAACATGTTAGTTGGTGTTTTGACCCCCAATTTTTGAACTTGGAAACTTGGTCCCCTTGATAACTTTTTAATATGTCGCTCTTCAATCTCCCTTAATCCATATTTAAAAATACTTTGTTTTATGAAGGCAATGTTTAGATTGATTGTCAAAACAATGAACCAAAGGACACATGTGCCAAAGTTCAAGATCGGGAAAATATGTTTAGATGGTACGAAGTGGTTCTGAACCACTTTTTACCTGTTGAACAAGTTCAGTGATTCCCTAAGTTCAGATTGATTTCATAAGATTCATGGTTCAGTGATGAAGTTTCAGATTGTGAGTTCCAGTACAGAATCGGTCCAAATTGGTTGATTTCAAAGGTGGTTTCCCATTTAGGAATTCAGTCTAAGTGATCTAAGTTACAAAGTTCAAAAGGCTCAAAGTTCAGTTCAAAGCACAAAATTTCAGACTCATCAGTTCAAGAGTTCGGATTCAAGGTTCCACTCTAAGGTTTGAGTTCAAAATTGGTTTTTGAGTTTCAGAATCCAAGTTCAAGCTCAAGTTCAAGAACACAAATGATCAATCCTGATATGCAAAGGAAGTTCAAACTTAAAGGGTTTGAATTTAAGGTTCAATTCAGAGGTATAGTGTGACACTTCATTTCCCAAGTGTAAACTCAGTCCCAAAGCTCTTTGGTTCAGATTCATGAACTCAAGGTCAAAGTTCAGGTTTAGACTCAAAGCCACATCCACTGTTTCAGAAGTGCAGTTCGAGAATTCGATGGTGCATATCCAAAAGTACAAATTCTCATGGGCTCATTGGTCATGTCTAACCTCATTCTTACAATGATGAAATTCAGACATGGATTTTGGATATAAAGAATGATATTAAAGATTGTGTTCATGGTTTCATTCCAAAATATGCTCTTGATAAGGTTGGTGGAGCTCATTTGAATGTGTGGCAATTTGGATCTAAGAGGCCATGCTATTCATAAAAGAGAATTATGTCATTGTGGACACTCATGTTATACAAGGGCTTGTTGACACTAGCAACGGGTCGAGGTTCACATTAAGTAAGTTTTGGTACCCCGAAGACATAACTACTAGTTGCAGCCGCCACCAATCCACAGGATCGGGTATAAATATGGAGTCATAGATTGGACATAATGGCTTGAACTAAACAAAAGAATCAATGATTAATAATACATTGAAAGAGAAATGGGTCGAAGTGAGTGATTTCCCTCCAAAGGTTGAGCACCTGAGCACAGACTCATGGTTGATCATCTATGTTTTTGACAACAGATAATCCAAGTAGAATGGTTATGCAACTTGAAGGATCATTAGTATGGATGGTATGGATAGTGTATGTGCCTAGCTCAGGTTTGAAGATTAATTTAAATTGGGTACAATGAACACCCAATGGAAGTCACAAAAGTAATTAATGATTTTAAAGTAATGATTGAAATTTGGAAGACGCGGATGCTCCTTGCTGCCAGGTGTTAGTTGGAAAAGTGTGCAAACCATTTGATAGAATGCCAGTTGTTCCTCTACTTCTCACGCTTGGGAATTTAAGCTTGTAGGAGACACGACGAAAGGTTTGATAAGCACCATCAATGTATCATCTACTCCCCTGCCCAACATGCCACTTGTTCAAAATGATGGTGTGTATTAACCCCACCATGTGATGATGGAACTCATGTCGATTAGGATAGAATATGCATATTCCCTTTCCTTATAATAAGGTGACATCTTTAATGCTTCAGTGGCATAATATGTATGAAGATAATATTACAAGATTGGGAGGGTTTTCCTTAGAAAAGACAATAGTATATTCTCGAGAGTGTTGGAGAAAACAAGCTAAGTAAAGAAGTAATACTTTTCCCTTATGAAAAAGGTAAAGGAGGGGAAAAAAACAAATGATTCCAAGATTAAGTTACAAAACTGAACTGAAAAATGCTCTTCGGTGATTATTTATTGGGAGAAGGAAGACAAAGAAAGGGTTCCACGTGATGGAGCTTCTTTTTCTAAGAGACTTTGTGTTATTGGAGAAGGGGTTCTTCCTCGCTGTAGACTTTGTGCTAAGGGAGGGAATGAAATTTTATTCTAATTGTAATACAGGGAAAGGGGTATTTTGTTTTCAGATAGTGATTAGTGTACAGGAAGAGCATAATCTTTCTTATTTTGTTGTGTTCAAAGAAGGAAAATATCAGCATACTAAAACTTTGAGTTTAGATGCTCATTTTCCGATTAGTATTCATCTTGGAATGATATTGGTTTTCTTTGAATGTGTATCTGTTACATCTGATCATCAGAATTATCATATTTGGACTTTGTGCTATAGTTTTTCATGTATTTGGAAAGAACAGTCTGTCTTTCTCTCTTTGTTATTTTTACAATGCAACATTTGGGTAAATGAACTTTGTGTCATTTATTGTTTATTTACTTTCAGTTAGTTTTTCCCTTCGCATCTATGTCCTATTTATGGATAGATATTTGTAGGTCTTTATTGCTTTTAGGTTAAAATCATTATCGATTATATTTTAGTTGATTCATTGGAAATCCTACACGGGGAGCTGTACCCAGATAATTTAGAGGGCGCTTACGCTTTTCAATAGCGAAGTGACCCAACTATTGGTGTTGGTTGAGTCTTCTTCTTTGGGCATTATAGAGTCATTTTGTAGATGTTTTCTTGGAAGACAAATCTGTTCACCAACATATTTTTGGTGACTCTGCTGGGGAACATGAATCAAAGATTTAGTGCCTAAAAATTATTTCCTCAGTTTTATGATTATCTCTGTGTGCAGGAGATTGGTGACTCTGTGTAAAGACCATGCCGACTATAAAAGTCATGAGAAGGCCAAGGCCAAATCCTTCTCTCATGTAACTTTATCAAATGGATGATAAAGTGTTGCATGAATTTGTGGACAACTATAAAGAAAGTGTCTCTCGAGCTGTCAGGAACAACATAAGAGTGGAAGAGGACTCTACATCTTGGTTGTTGTGGAAAAGTCTCTGTGCGAGATTTCACAAATTAAAGGACTTGCAAGAATGTGTAAAAAGCATAGTAAAGCTAAAAGAAGAGTTGATGGTTGATGATGAAGAACCTCCATTCATAACCATCTCTCACATCTACTCAGTCTTTGATAATCGAATCTACCCCCAAGAAGCTTTAGATAAATATGAAAGTTTACCTAAAGCCTTATTGTCTTTTGATATAGAAAGTTCTAAAAAAGATGGTGGTTGTCTCGCTTTGGAGCATTTTAATGGTGAAGAATTGCAAGACAGTGTTTAGTCAAAAGTTGAAATTTTGGTCTATGCTGGAAGTGTAAATAAAGAGGTTTCTTTAGGCATAAAGATTCATGACCAGCCCATGGAGGAATCTTTTCATTTTGGGAATGAATCTTGCGAACAGAAAACACCTCTTGACAAAGTTTCTTTACATGCTGAAAATCTGTTCAGGGTAAGAAATTTTGAAGTGAACTTTCAGCCTGTGTCAACTACAGTGTAGATGTTGAACAATACTTTTCCTTTAGGAGAGGGAGAAATTATATCCAGATTTCTATCATCTCTCGAACTAGAGGAATTCCTGCAAATCGGTTCAGTTGTAGAATCATCCAGGATTTGGAATCTCAATCAGCGGCAAAAGGGAAGTCAACAACCAGCTCAAAAAGAAGAGTTGCATGTGCAAGAAGAACCTCATGTTATGGAGAGACGATTGGTAAGTGATGATAAAGAGGTGAATACTTATGATTTTCAAACTGTATTTTCACCAGATGAAAATTGTTATTCCATTTCAAACAAGGAAGTTTCTCCTACAAAGCTTGGTCATGTGATTATTGAAAGTAGTTTTGAAGAATCATTTCTCTTAAATATATGTCATGAGGATAGTTCAAGTTGTAACATGCATGAAGAAGCTGTGAATTCTAATTTTCCTTTTGCATGTCAAAGAAAGAATGTGGCTGATATGACAACAGTAGAGAATCAATTAAAGAATCTCGATGATGAAATTATTTGGAGCAACATGAATGGACTGTACTCTCCTACTGGACATACTGAGGGTTTTTTAAATTAGGAATAATCCTCTACTAATTCCTTTTGGTTTATGTGA
The DNA here is from genome assembly GCA_027943335.1 of Chamaecyparis obtusa. NCBI lineage: Eukaryota > Viridiplantae > Streptophyta > Pinopsida > Cupressales > Cupressaceae > Chamaecyparis > Chamaecyparis obtusa. The sequence goes on along the minus strand of BSBK01012107.1, from coordinate 40,507 downwards.
TAATAATGAAGTGTATCATCTTAAAATGGAAGCACTTCCATGTTAAGAGTGTTTATCCCTCTGAGTAAATGGTTTGGGGTCATGTCGAATGCCTTGAATGGATATTCAACTTGGATCTGGCTTTCTCCCCGCTTTCCACTTCTTTTCTGCTTCATTCTAGGTGAAATTAGGGTTAGGATCTTAAGGATTCTCCTAAATTTCCCTCTTCCATAGCTCTATTTTCTAGGTAGGATTTAGAAATGGATCCTTTGGCCTTCATCTTGGTAATCATAGGATTTTATGTCTATTCCTGACATTCTGTCCTGTTCTAGCATCAGTTCTAGGTTTCTGGGCATCCCTGGGACCTCTTGACTTGGTTTTGAGTCAATTTAGGACTAGGGTCATTGTCTTAGGTCAACCCTGACTAGGTCAAGGACCCTAACTAGGTCAGGGTCAACCTCGACATTGACCCCTTTCTCCAAATTTTCAAGATCCTTAAATTTTGAGCTTCAAACTTTCGGGAGATTTATTTTCTCGCCTTCGGGTTCACCATTTCGGGTTTCAGGATGGTAAATCCTTTAATTGCATTTAATCTAGGTATATTTTCTAAAGGTGAGGACCTAATTGGGATTTAATTCTCCAAGGTGGCCCATCTAGAGAAGTGTGCCCTAGATCACTATAAAAGGAGGCCTTCCTCTCTCATTTTCATCATCAACTTTTGTGAGAACATCCCCAATCAAGTTTTGCTATCCATCTCTCAAGCTCTCAAGCAAGAAGATCAAGCATTCAAGTCTTCAAGCATTCAAGCATCCAATTCATCAAGGAGATCCATTAGTAGCCATTGAAGGATTCAAGCTCTATGGAGCTCTCTTGTTGAAGATTCCTCCAATTCCATTCAAGCCTCTTCATAGTTCAAGATCCATTCAAGATTGGTGTTGAAGATCTAAAGAAAATTGATTGGAGACATCCTATATTTGATTCTACATTCATCCATTCTTGTAGATTCAAGGATTTGAATCCTCCATAAGGGTTTCAACTCAAGCAAGGTGAATTGTTCCATTTACTTTGTTTATTCCAACAATTTCAATTCAATTTCAAGGTTAATTCCTAAATTGGGGTTTGACTGAGGCAAACCCCCCCAAAAAAAACCAAAAAATCTCTTTTTCTTGCAGGTACAGGTGCATTATTTTGGATCTAAGAGAAAATTTGGATACCCTTTTCGCCAAACTTTCGAGATCTGTGAACAGAATTTCCATCGGAGCTGTGGGGGGCAGGATCCTGCCCGGGGTAAGATCTTGCCCCGCTATTTGGGTCAAGGATGAACTACTTCAAATCAGAAAAATATTTTTGGGTTTTGTAGATCTCGCAATTTTAGTTCAGCAACGCAAGAATCAATAGTTTTTGAGATCGTTTGACATGGTTTTCAGCTGATTCTTTTTCAGAGGTAAGTACCTTTATTTATTAATTTCAATATTAGTCATCTACATTTACTTTCCATATTAATACAATGTCATGTAAGTATAAAATATTGGCTTTGGGGTCTCTTTTGTGTGCAAGCCATTGCCCTAGGACCCCATACACTATTTTATCCTTTACATGAAGAAGCAGATCATATTGAAAATTCTAGCAGTGTGAACATGCATCAGCAAAGAAAGGAAACTATAACCAGTCTAAAACACGATGGCCAATTAGAAGTTTTCTCAATGAATAATCCACTACTTCTTGAGACAACTGATGATGACATAGTGAGTGATGTCCAAAAGATCATTGAGGTACATGGTGAAGACAACTTATGTATGGTTGAGGCAAATGATATCTTAAGCTCGATGTCTTCGGTTTCCAAATACAAAGATCTTTTCATTTTTTTTGTTGAGTCCAATGCTATTCATAATGCACTTGATGAACCATAATTTAGAGTTTGTTCATTTGAGGAGAAGTTTGAGTACGAGGCTTTCTTTTTTTATCTTACCCCAACTCAAGAGAAGTGGTCTCAGCCCCAAATGTCGGAGGCATTCTATTTTAAAAGTGAAGTAGCTAATTAACTTATGTGAGATAGACTTTCAGCAGGCCTAGCTCCAAGATTTGGTTTGAAAGCTTCTATGAGGCTCTTCCCCAATGCCTTCCTCATCAATGGTTTACCTTGTTTTTCCTAAAAGAAGGGCGCGACTGTTTGTCATACAAATTACTTCACTCAAAGTGATAGCAAGAAATTGCAGCCTAAAATTTATGATGAATCATGGTTGTTTGGATATGACTATCACTTCGCCAAGTTCCTGTACATGATTGATCAGAATTCTTGCCACTTAGAGCCTGCCAAACAAAGACGGTATGGGGATCTTACATTCAAATACAACCGACTGACCTGGAAGGGCTCTTATTTTTCTTAGCCAGTTGATGGCTTCACGTAGGTAATCCACATTTCTAGTCTCATGGTAGGATCTACCTACCTATGTATGTGTTTTTAAATATGCTCTTACTCCACAAGTTTTTGTGGTGCGTAGTTTAGCTTTCCTTGCTTTAGCTTGCTGCTGCTTTGTGGTTAGTTTAGGTGTTGAGGGTAGTTTGTTTTTCTTTCCATCTTGTTTTGGTTGTTGCCCTGCTCTCCCCACTAGTAGCCCATTTTCCTTATCATTTGCTTTGACTCTGTTGCCCAATGGATAAAGCACTGGTCTTTTGACCATAAATGCTAGATTCTTCATGCACTTTTCAGCACATGCTCCCCAGTCAGAGCCAATGTTAGTTGGTGTTTTGACCCCCAATTTTTGAACTTGGAAACTTGGTCCCCTTCATAATTTTTTCATATGTCGCTCTCCAGTCTCCCTTAATCCATATTTAAAAATGCTTTGTGGAGTCTTGTTTTATGAAGGCAATGTTCAGATTGATTGTCATAACTACTTTTCGATTATTTGGGCCGACTACTTATAACTCATTCTAACCCTAAAGCGAGAAAATATTGTATAATATGGCTTAGGGTTAGGGATTTTCATAATGTATGATTTTAGTACTTGTGGCAGAATTGGGCTGTAAGGGATTACGGATTGTAATCAGGTTGTAATCACTGGATAATAATAATATTGGACTCGCTGTTGGTGGACGTAGCCCAAGGATTGGGTGAACCACGTTAAATCTATGTGTCTTGTGTTCTATTCTGTGGTTTATTATTTTCTGATATTAGTTATATTTGCACATAATTGTTATTTCTGCCTTGTTAATCCTAACAAGTGGTATCAGAGCGAGGTTATTTCGTTCGTTCTTTCATCTATTCTCTAAAACAAGTCTCACGAGTTAGTGGGAGAGTCTCTCGGTTAAGTGGGAGAAATGGCAGACAAGGGTAGACTGAAGGTTGATAAGTTTAATGGGCAGAACTTCCAGTTATGGAAGATGCAAATGGAGGATTATCTCTATCAGAAGGATCTATGGCGGCCATTAGAGTGTGTAGCCAAGAAAGAGCAATCAATGTCTCAAGAGGATTGGGATATTTTGGATAGGAAGGCACTGGGGAGTATTTGTCTATGCCTGGCACAATCAGTGGAATTCAATATTACTGAAGCAAAGACAGCTAAAGATCTGATGGAAACCCTAGCGAAGTTGTATGAAAAGCCTTCAGCTTCAAACAAGGTATTTCTTATGAAGCGTTTATTTAATATGAAAATGGTAGAAGGTGGATTAGTTACTGATCATTTGAATGAGTTTAATACAGTTACAAGTCAATTAACCTCAGTTAAAATTACTTTTGATGAAGAGGTTAGGGCTCTCTTGATTTTGTGTTCTTTGCTAGAAAGCTGGAATGGCTTGGTAATGGCTGTTAGTAATTCTGTTTATGGTTCTAATACCCTAAAGTATGATGATGTTATTGGTGTTATATTGAGTGAGGAAATTCGTAGGAAAAGCTCAGGGGCATCCACATTGGGTAGTGTATTGAACACAGAAAGCAGAGGCAGAACAAGAGATAGAGGAAACAACTCTGGAAATCGTGGGAAATCAAGAGGAAAATCAAAGGGAAAGAGGTCCGAATCTAAAGGGCCAAATGATTGCTGGTACTGTGAAAAACCAAGTCATAAGAAGAAAGATTGTTGGTCTCGGAAGAAAGATCAAGGAGACAAAAATGATGGAAACAAGGAGGCAAATGTGGTAAGTAACAAATCTGAGGAGGATGCTTTGCTCTTGTCCTTAGAAAGTATTGATAATTCATGGGTTTTAGATTCTGGGGCTTCATTTCATGCTACACCCCATAGAAGTTATTTTGTTGATTATGTCCAAGGGGATTTTGGGCTAGTTTATTTGGGAGATAATGAACCCTGTCAGATTGTTGGAAAGGGAAAAATTAAGATTAAGTTGCAGAATGGAAATCATTGGCTACTACAAGAGGTAAGACATGTTCCAAGGCTGAGTAGGAATTTAATTTCAGCAGGGCAACTGGGTGTTGAGGGTTGCACAATTACTTTTAATGATAAAAATTGGAAGGTTTCAAAAGGTTCCTTAGTAGCAGCAAAAGGTGTGAAAGTAGGCACCTTATATCTTTGTACAGGTCATACTGTTCCTTCTACTTTAATTGTTTCAAAAGATAATGAATGTTCAGGAACAGTGGCTGCAGTTGAGCAGGAAGAACATCAAACTGTTGCTGTAGATTTTGACACAGCACTGTGGCACAACAGACTCGGGCACATGAGTGAAAAAGGTATGAAATTACTTCATTCAAAGAAAGTTTTACCTGGTCTGAAATGTGTCAATATGGATTTCTGTGAAAGTTGTGTTTATGGAAAACAAAAGAGAGTTAGTTTTGTGAAGAGTGGGAAGGAAAAGAAAAATGAGAGATTAGAGCTTGTGCATACAGATGTATGGGGACCAGCTTAGGTATCTTCCCTTGGTGGCTCTCTGTATTATGTTACATTTATAGATGATGCAACAAGAAAAGTATAGATTTATTTCCTTAGACAGAAATCTGATGTATTTCAAACTTTTAAGAAATGGAAATGCTTGGTTGAGAATGAGACTGGTAAAAAGTTAAAATGTCTCAGATCTGATAATGGTGGTGAGTATTGCAGCACAGAATTTGAAGAATATTGTTCCTCTAATGGTATTCGTAGGCAGAAAACTGTACCAAGGACTCCACAAGAAAATGGAGTGGCTGAACGCATGAACAGGACAATAATGGAGCGTGCAAGGAGTATGAGGTTGCATGCTAGGCTGCCCAAAAATATGTGGGCAGATGCAGTGAACACTGATGTTTATTTAATCAATAGAGGCCCCTCTACTCCTTTGGACTGTGGTATTCCAGAGGAAGCATGGAGTGGTCAGAAGGTGAGTTATTCTTTTCTCAGAACCTTTGGTTGTGAAGCTTTTTCACTTATAGATTCTGAAAATAGAACCAAGCTGGAAGCTAAGTCAAAGAAATGTGTATTTGTTGGGTATGGCATTGATGAATTTGGTTATAGGCTTTGGGATTTTGAAAATCATAAAATTGTAAGAAGTAGGGATGTCATATTCAATGAGAAAGTATTGTACAAAGATCTGTTGCTGCAGCATGAGAAGAAAGAAAATGACTATGTAGTACTAGATGATACTCCACAAGTTCATGTTCCAATAGTTCCTTATGCTCCGTAACAACAGCAACAACAAATACCACACACCCCAATGAGTGTTAGACGGTCAACAAGGCTAAGTAGACCTCCAGAAAGATTTTTTCCATCTTTGTATTCTATTTTGTTAACAGATGCTGGTGAACCTGAATGTTATAATGAAGCTATGCAGGTGGATACAAAGCTTCAGTGGGAGTCTGCAATGACAGATGAAATGGACTCTTTGCTGAAAAATCAGACATGGGATTTATGTAAGTTACCTGCAGGTAAAAGGGCTTTACAGAATAAATGGGTTTACAGGATAAAAGAAGAGGATGGAGGTACGAAAAGATTTAAAGCCAGATTAGTCGTAAAAAGATTTGCACAGAAACATGGTATTGATTTTGATGAGATATTTTCTCCAGTTGTTAAAATGACTTCTATTAGTACTGTTTTAAGTATTGTGGCTACTGAAGATTTGCATTTAGAGCAGCTTGATGTTAAAACAACCTTTCTTCATGGTGATTTGGATGAAGAAATATATATGGTTCAGCCACAAAGATTTGAGGTCAAGGGTAAGGAGAATTTGGTGTGCAGATTGCAGAAAAGTTTATATGGCTTGAAGCAAGCACCTTGGCAATGGTATATTAAATTTGACACTTTTATGAATGGGCATGGATATAGTCGGTGTCATTCTGACCATTGTGTTTATTTTAAGAGGTTGGATGATGACAGCTACATTATTTTATGTTTATATGTTGATGATATGCTTGTAGCTGGGTCTAACATGAATCACATTAAGGGGTTGAAACAACAGTTAGCAAAATCTTTTGCTATGAAGGATTTGGGGGCAGCAAAACAAATCCTTGGTATGAAAATTTGTAGAGATAGGAAAAATAGGAAATTGTCTCTATCTCAGGCTGATTATATTGAGAAGGTGTTGCAATGTTTCTCTATGGAAAAAGCCAAAGCTGTCAGCACACCTTTGCCTGGTCATTTGAAATTGACTAAGGATATGTGTCCCAAGACACCAGAAGAAGAGACTAAAATGTCTAAGGTACCTTATGCTTCAGCTGTAGGGAGTTTAATGTATGCTATGGTATGTACTAGGCTAGATATTGCACACGCAGTGGGAGTCATTAGCCGTTATATGAGTAACCCTGGTATTGAGCATTGGAATGCAGTCAAATGGATTCTCAGATATTTGAGAGGCACATCCAGTAAGTGTTTACACTTTGGGGGTTCTACTACTACTGTACAAGGCTATGTTGACTCAGATTTGGCAGGAGATATAGATAGCAGGTAGAGTACTATAGGTTATATATTTACTGTTGGTGGGACAGCAGTGAGTTGGATTTCTCGACTACAAAAGGTGGTTGCTTTATCCACTACAGAGGCAGAGTATGTTGCTGCTACAGAGGCAGCTAAGGAGATGATATGGCTTCAATTCTTCATGGAAGAATTGGGACATCCACAAAAGGATAATTTTCTACATACAGATAGCCAAAGTGCCATTCATCTTGCAAAGAATTCTGCTTTGCACTCAAAGACAAAACACATACAATTGCAGTACCATTTCATTCGATCAATTTTGGATGATGGACAGTTAAGGCTGGAAAAGATTCATACTGATGATAATCCAGCAGATTTGTTTACAAAGGTAGTAACAAGGGAGAAGTTGAACTCATGTTCAGCTTCAGTTGGTCTTCTAGACTGAACAAAATAAAGGAACAGCTGAGTCCAAGGTGGTTCAATCCAGTGGGAGCCTCATGTGGGTAGCGGTATTGCTATAGGATCAGTCTCCAAGTGGGAGGTTTTTTAGTATAGTGTGGATACTGATCAGTCACCAAGTGGGAGATTGTTAGCTTGTGGTGACTAATCAGGAAAGTACTATCCAGGAAAGTACTATACACTTATAACTCATTCTAACCCTAAAGCGGGAAAATATTGTATAATATGGCTTAGGGTTAGGGATTTTCATAATGTATGATTTTAGTTCTTGCGGCAGAATTGGGCTGTAAGGGATTATGGATTGTAATCAGGTTGTAATCACTGGATAATAATAATATTGGACTCGCTGTTGGTGGACGTAGCCCAGGGATTGGGTGAACCACGTTAAATCTGTGTGTCTTGTGTTCTATTCTGTGGTTTATTATTTTCTGATATTAGTTATATTTGCACATAATTGTTATTTCTGCCTTGTTAATCCTAACATCCTACTAGACATATTGAGGGTTTTTAAATTAGGAATAATCCTCTACTCATTCCTTTTGGTTTATGTGATAATAATGAAGAAGCAAATCATATTGAAAATTCTAGTAGTATGAACATGCATTAGCAAAGCAAGGAAACTACAGCCAGTCCAAAACACGATGGCCAATTAGAAGTTCCTCAATGAATAATCCACAGCTTCTTGAGATAGCTCATGATGACATAGTGAGTGATGTCCAAAAGATCATCGCGGTACATGGCGAAGACAACTTATGTATGGTTGAGGCAAATGATATCTTAAGCTCGATCTCTTCAGTTTCCAAATACAAAGATCTTTGTGTTTTTTTGTTGAGTCCAATGCTATTCATAATGTGATAATTGATGAACCAGAATTTAGAGTTTGTGCATTTGAGGAGAAGTTTGAGTACGGGGCTTTCTTGTTTGATCTCACCCGAACTCAAGAGAACTGGTCTCAGTCCCAAATGTCGAAGGCATTCTATTTTAAAAGTGAAGTTGCTAATGAACTTATGTGAGATAGACTTTTAGCAGGCCTAGCTCCAAGATTTGGTTTGAAAGATTCTACGAGGCTCTTCCCCAATGCCTTCCTCATCAATGGTTTAGCTTGTTTTTCCCAAAAGAAGGACACGAGTGTTTGTGATACAAATTACTTCACTCAAAGTGATGGCGAGAAATTGCAGCCTGAAATTTATGATGAGTCATGGTTGTTTGGATATGACTATCACTTTTCCAAGTTCTTGTACATGATTGATCAGAATTCTTGCCACTTAGAGCCTGCCAAACAAAGACGGTATGGGGATCTTACATTCAAATATAACAGACTGACCCGAAAGGGCTCTTATTTTTCTCAGCCAACTGATGGGTTCACGTAGGTACTCCATATTTCTAGTCCCGTGGTAGGATCTACCTGCCTATGTATGTGTTTGTAAATATGCTCTTGCTCTGCAAATTTTTGTGGTGCATAGTTTATCTTTCCTTGCTTTAGCTTACTGCTACTTTGTGGTTAGTTTAGGTGTTGAGGGTAGTTTGTTTTGCTTTCCATCTTGTTTTGGTTGTTGCCCTGCTATCCTCGCTAGCAGCCCCTTTTCCTTATCATGCGCTTTGACTCTATTGCCCAATGGATAAAGCACTAGTCTTTTGACCATAAATGTTGGATTCTTCATGCACTTTTCAGCACATGTTCCCCAGTCAGAGCCAATGTTAGTTGGTGTTTTGACCCCCAATTTTTGAACTTGGAAACTTGGTCCCCTTCATAAATTTTTCATATGTCACTCTCCAGTCTCCCTTAATCCATATTTAAAAATGCTTTGTGGAGTCTTGTTTTATGAAGGCAATGTTCAGATTGATTGTCATAACAACAAACCAAATGACACGTGCCAAAGTTCGAGATCGAGAAAATAGGTTCAGATGGTACAAAGTGGTTTTGAACCACTTTTTACCTATTGAAAAAGTTCAGTGGTTCACTAAGTTCAGATTGATTTCATAAGATTCATGCTTCAAAGATGAAGTTTTAGATTGTGAGTTCTAGTACAGAATCGGTCCAAATTGGTTGATTTCAGAGGTGGCTGCCCATTAAGGAATTCAGTCTCAGTGATCTAAGTTACAAAGTTCAAAAGGCTCAAAGTTTGAATCAAAGCATGAAAGTTTAGAAACTCATCAGTTCAAGAGTTCAACTTCAAGGTTCCACTCTAAGGTTTGAGTTCAAAATTGGTTTTTAAGTTTTAGAAACCAAGTTCAAGCTCAAGTTCAAGAACACAAATGATCAATCCTGATATGCAAAGGAAGTTCAAACTTAAAGGGTTTGACTTGAAGTTTCAATTTAGAGGTATAGTGTGACACTTCATTTCCCAAGTGTAAACTCAGTCCCAGAGCCCTTTGGTTTAGATTCATGAACTCAAGGTCAAAGTTCAGGTTTAGACTCAAAGCCACATCCACTGTTTCAGAAGTGTAGTTCTAGAATTTGGTGGTGCAGATCCAAAAGTACAAATTCTCATGGGCTCATTGGTCATGTCTCACCTCACTCTTATAATGATGAAATTTAGGCATGGATTATGGATATAAAGAATGATATTAAAGATTGTGCTCACGGTTTCATTCCAAAATATGCTCTTGATAAGGTTGGTGGAGCTCATTTGAATGTGTGGCAATTTGGATCTAAGAGGTCATGCTATTCATAGAAGAGAATTGTGTCATTGTGGACACTCATGTTACACAAGGGCTTGTTGACACTAGCAACGGGTTGAGGTTCACAATAAGTAAGTTTTGGTACCCCGAAGACACAACTTCCAGTTGTAGCCGCCCCTAATCCATAGGATCAGGTGTAAATATGGAGTCATAGCCTGGACATAATGGCTTGAAATAAATAGAAGAATCAATGTTTAATACTACATTGAAAGAGAAATGGGTTGCAGTGAGTGATTTCCCTCCAAAGGTTGAGCACCTGAGCACAGACTCATGGTTGATCATCTATGTTTTTGACAATAGATAATCCAAGTAGGACGATTATGCAACTTGAAGGATCATTAGTATGGATGGTATGGATAGTGTATGTGCCTAGCTCAGGTTCGAAGATAAATTTACATTGGGTACAATGAAGACCCGATGGAAGTCACAAAAGAAATTAATGAATCTAAAGTAATGATTGAAATTTGGAAGACACGGATGCTCCTTGTTGCCAGGTGTTAGTTGGAAAAGTGTGCAAACCGTTTGATAGAATGTGAGTTGTTCCTCTACTTCTCACACTTAGGAATTTAAGCTTGTAGGAGACGTGATGAAAGGTTTGATAAGGGCCATCAATGGATCATCCACTCCCCTGCCTAGCATGCCACTTGTTCAAAATGATGGTGTGTATTAACCCCACCATGTGATGATGGAACTCATGTCGGTTAGGATAGAATATGTATATTCCCTTTCCTTATAATAAGGTGACATCTTTAATGCTTCAGTGGCATAATATGTATGAAGATGATATTACAAGATTGGGGGGATTTTCCTTAGAAGGGACAATAGTATATTCTTGAGAGTGTTGGAGAAAACAAGCTAAGTAAAGAAGTAATACTTTTCCCTTATGAAAAAGGTAAAGGAGGGGAAAAAGACAAACAATTCCAAGATTCAATTACAAAACTAAACTAAAAAATGCTCCTCGATGATTATTTATTGGGAGAAGGAAGACAGAGAAAGGGTTCTGGGTTCTGGAGCTTCTTTTTCTAAGAGACTTTGTGCTATAGGAGAAGGGGTTCTTCCTCACTGTAGAGTTTGTACTAAGGGAGGGAATGAAATTCTATTCTGATTGTAATACATGGAAAGGGGTATTTTGTTTTCAGATAGTTATTAGTGTACATGAAGAGTGGAATCTTTGTTATTTTGTTGTGTTCAAAGAAGGAAAATATCAGCATACTAAAACTTTGAGTTTAGATGCTCATTTTTTGATTAATATTCATCTTGGAATGATATTGGTTTTCTTTGAATGCGTACCTGTTACATCTGATCATTAGCAGGATCATCTTTGGACTTTGAGCTATAGTTTTTCGTGTGTTTGGAAAGAACAGTCTGTCTTTCTCTCTTTGTTCTTTTTATAATGCAACGTTTGGGTAAATGAACTTTGTGTCATTTACTATTTATTTCCTTTCAGTTAGTTTTTCCCTTCGCATCTATGTCATTTTTATGAATAGATGTTTGTAAGTCTTTATTTCTTTCAAGTTAAAAGCATTATCGATTATATTTTAGTTGATTCATTGTAAATCCTACACGGGGAGTTGTACCCAGATAATTTAGAGGGCACTTACACTTTTCAATAACAAAGTGACCCAACTGTTGGTGCTGGTTGAGTCTTCTTGTTTGGGCATTTTAGGGTCATTTTGTCAATATTTTCTTGGAAGAAAAATCTATTCACCAACAGAACAATAATTATAGGGCCAATTTTAGATTAAATTTGCATATGATAGGAAATGTTAAGTTGTTTACACATGCTACATTCAATTTCTGATACAAAGGACATGTGACAACCAGAAATGACATGACAATCCCCACAAAAATGTTCAATTCATAATCAGAAATCCCACAACAAAAGCTCCAAAAAAATCTTGTCCAAGAGAAAATATCTAGACATTTTATTTTTTCAAAAGAAAAAGTGTTTCTTACATCAAAATGATTATTAAAACCATGTTAAAATTACTTAAACAACATTGCAATAGGACAATTTACCAATAGAGAGATTTCCTATTTAGTATAGGTTATCATGCTTATCTTAATATTCATGAAGCATATTTCTGCAAATTGGATATGAAAAATCTTGGTATAAAAGAATATGTAGACTTAAAAGGTACTGTGAAAAAATTCATAGTAATTTTACAAAAAGTTGACTCTCCTCATATAAGAGTAATATAAGTATTACTTAAACATTCAATAGTATAAAGCTACATATCTAAATTATTATGAGCTATATTAAAATGAAATTTAATTCAATGAACTAAGAGTATTCCTTATATTTTTTTATTTTAATTAACAACACTAATTTGTAGGAATATGCCTGATTACCTACTGTTTGGGATTGTTTAGCAGTTGCTAAGAGTTCCTTCATGAATGCAATAAGCTGCATCAAAAGCCAATCTGTCCAACCAATGCTCTCACCAAATTACCTCTTGAATTGTGGCTTTTCCAATCAAAGGTGAATCAAATGCAATGCAAAAGGAATTGAAGTTTCTAAACCTTTTTTCTAGAAACCAAAGAATAGCCAAGGATGCAACTGCACAGCCTACAGAGTGACCCAAAAACATAATGGATTGTTTTCTTAAACCTTGCATCTGATGGAAAAAATAAAAAGGGGAGCCACATTCTATCTATAATAATCATAGATCTCTAGTAAATATTATAAGGGAACTTTTAATAAAATATAACATAATACTATTCAAGAAGTAAAATAAAATTATGCATCAATCTAAATATGACAGCTAATGTATTGCTCTTTCAATGATGGCATTGAACAATTGAAGGACATGTGACAGAACAAACAAAAATGGGAACTTTTAATATAATATAGCATAAATACTATTCAAGAAGCAAAATAAAGTTATGTGATTGGACCAATCTAAATACAATAGAAAATTTATAGACCTCTAGGATTGAAACTAACAATGCTAACAACAAATACAATTATACATTAATAAAAAATAGGTGGAAGCAAATTTATGGTAATAACTATAATAAAAGTCATGAAAAATTATAAAATTTGGGAGTAGACATGATAATATATGGGGGAAACTTTTTTAAAAAGTATTAAGTTGATTGATCAAATATCTCACTAACAAAACAAAGTGCATTAGAGTAGGTGGGTATTGATTGAATTACTTTTGGATTTGAGCTTGATTTCATAATACAATAGCAAGATCCCTACATCACACAACAATTTTATAATATGTATGAAAAGCTCTATTTACATTGTTCTTGAAATAACAAGACCTATCAAAAATATACAATCTCTGTCAGAATAGTGACAGTTCTGCACTATTCTTCGACAAGTTTCCCTATCAAACGTATAGCATTACTGTCGCATGAAATGTTGTAAATTATTTTTTTTTGACATTTTGTCTGGTGAATGCACAACGCTTCTGTCGGAATTAATTATGAATTGTCAAAAAACCGACGGATAGGCACATTAAAGTTAACACAACTCAAGAGACCATCATAGGTTGTCTCTTTCTTCAGTCTATATTATTGACAGAATGTTTTACCTTTCATTAGCTCATCAAATCTGGGGATTTGAAAGAATTTAATAGAATATTTTCATGACAGCGTATATTATTTAAGTTGATGTTGCACGAATTTATCTACTTCGCGCACTTGTAGACTATGAGGATGGTGATAAAGAAGCATTGCCATGGGAGGAGATGCTTCTTTATCGTCATCTTCATAGTATACAAGTGCGTGAAGTAGATAAATTCATGCAACGTCAACTTAAATAATATACGTTGTCGTGAAAATATTCTATTAAATTCTTTCAAATCCCCAGATTTGATGAGCTAATGAAAGGTAAAACATTCTATCAATAATATAGACCGAAGAAAGAGACAACCTATGATGGTCTCTTGAGCTATGTTAACTTTAGTCCTAGCTACCTGTCGATCGTCAAGAATAATCACCGCCTTGCATTTATGTACACTATAGAAATTGATCATAGTCTCGCAAAAACATTTTACACTTGTACATCTCATCAATACTGGAGGCCTAAAGTAATTTTATACGATCGCTAGCACATTTTGTGCATGGATGAGAAAACACTATCCAAAGTTTCTAGATAACCGTTTTTGAGAAGAGGAATGAGTGGAGGCCAAAGAAGGGATAATTGTGAAGGTTTTATAGATGTAGGTTACTAAATCATCATCTCTGCGTTGGTACTCAATCTGGCCTCCACTCCATATATGTCTTCTCAGAATCTAAAAACTCTCCATCATTGATTCTCATCATTTTTTCAACATCTCCGTGGACTGAGACCTTAAATTATTGAGCTTCTCTTTGTTTTGAGAATCGTTTAACATTCTCTACTTAACAGGGCCAATCACATGAAGGTGGAAGCTCACCTAGCCACTCCTAGGAGCCTCTTATGACCCTTTATGACATTTTAAGACCTCTAAGATGTATTCTTAGGGATCGTAAATGGTCATAAAGGGTCATAAGGGGTCCTGGGACACAACAACTGAGAAACATAAATGTAGGCATCATGGTCACAATTTTTTGGAGACACAACATAATTGAGTGGTTTTCCAAGACAATGCAAAGTAGTGGTTGATTTGCATCATCTGGGAATAGCACTCAATTATGTTGTGTCTCCAAAAAATTGTGACCATGATGCCTACATTTATTTTTCTCAGTTGTTGTGATATGTACATCATAGTCTGTCGTTGTTGCAATAGCAGAGTCTATATTCCACAACAAAAAGGAAGACATCTTTTTAGCCTGGGTCTCAATCCTACCCCAATTGTCGAAGGATCCAGGGCCAGGCTCGAAAGATGTCTTCCCATTCTGTCTGCAACATTGTGTCCATCCATGATCTCAGGAACATCATTGTCTTTCCACTCTTCATTTGTCAAAATATATCACTTCTTCAATCTTGCAGAGTAATCTTATTAATAAAAGAACTCTTGCCAACATTAGGGTACCCATAGATGAAAATAGTTGATGTTATTGGTGCTTGTGCTCAAGTATATCGATTCACTATTTTGAAACGGCCAAATCATTTTTATTTCGATTGTAGAGAAAATGAGTGGGAGAAAATGAGTGGGTGAAAGCTGATCGAGAGTGAGAGAAGGCATTGCATTTTATTTGATCATAAATGCTCTCTGAAATGACCAATCATGTTTTCTATTCGATTCCTTTTGGTGTTTTTTTTTCCCATATTCAGTAGATAAAAATCAGGGTGGCAGCCACTTAGCCATCTTTTTGATGTTCCAGGTATTTTACAAAGATATAGGTATGTGGATTTATCGTTCAATTACTTGCAGTTATTGGTCAAATGCAAATATTTTGTCACGTTGCAAGGGCAAGATATCAGTTTGGTGTTTTTGGTTTATGTTAAAAGTTGATTTGGTAAAATCCTCAAAAAACACACTACATGTTCTAAAATGTAAAGAAGTTGAATGTTAAATGTAAGATATATATCTCATCCATAGTAATCAAAAGAAAGGACATGAAACTTATAAGGAGATTTACCAAACCAAAAATATAAGCGAATAGGAAACATGGATTGGTACCTTATGAATTGGTTTTTGAGGTGCACAATCTTCATCAATCTCCTCAAAACAATACCCCTCCTCATGAAAAATGCATTTAACACAAAAAATAAATCTACAAAACTGAACCAATGGCATGTTTAGAACAAAGAAATAGATTGATAATAATATGCTGAAAATTCTATTATGTTTAATACACGCAAAAGGACCAGTCCCAACAATTCTTAAACATACTTTATCTAATATGATAATAACATGCTAATTAAATTGATAAAAGTGTTATCTACATTTAATCTGCCAATTACTAATTACACAAAAAACAAATTTACAAAACTGAACCAATGGCATGTTCTTTGTATGTGATTTCTTCATCTTTCGAGCCTCTGGCATCATATTCAACCGCAAATTTCAAATGCATTGCATTTTATTTGATCATGAATGCTCTCTGAAATGACCACATTCTACTGGTGGTGTGCCCTAGCCCATGCTTTATCTCCATTATTTGATTTTATTGGTGCTTGTGCTCAAGGATATCAATTCACTGTTTTCAAATGTTTGGATCATTTTGGTCACGACTGTAGCTCTACTACATAGTCAGGAAATGTAATTGTCTAATGATTATATGTAATGTCGAATGGATTAAATGCTTTATTCTTGGTAGAAGTGAATGGAAGGAATAGTGTTGGTGTTAGGTTTCATTTATTATTGAATTCAATGGTTTCCAAGATGTGTTGAGGAGTTTCCTCCTTGTTTAATGTTAACTGTTCCTGCACAATCCACTCATACAACAGTGAAATGCTATGTGATTGACAATTTCATACAACTGGTCCTTTGGCGTGTATTAAATACAATCCAGTCACTTATTGAATGCTTTGGAGACTACTAGTTTGACTGCCCATGGGTTACAAGTGACTAAGATTCATTAAAGGATACAAAACCCTTCATTTTGGGGTTATTGTGTGTGGATTCAAATGTAGGTTTGATTTGGTTAATGTTTAGAAGAGATCAATAAAGTATTTAAAGACAATCTTACATGTTTGGAGAGGTTTGAGAGGCACTTATAATGATTGTACCCTCACAAACAGCAGCATAGACTGGTTTTAGTAAGTTTCCTTTCTCTGTCGCAGGGGTATAGTCAGAGGGTTCATTGACAAAATGATCCTTTGAATGGTTACTATGAATATGAATGATTTGATATAGCATATTGCTCATTTTACTTGAAGTTTGGAATAGCTTGTGCAAGGGTGAAAGTAGTTTTGATCGTTTTGGTCATGATTGTTCCTCTACACAGTTAGAAAATGTAACTGTCTAATGATTATATGTAATGTTGAATGGATTAAATGCTTTATTCTTGGTAGAAGTGAATGGAGTTTCCAAGATGTGTTGAGGATTTTGCTCCTTGTTTAATGTTAATTGTTCATGCACAATCCACTCATACAACAGTGAAGTTACAAAATTGAACCAATGGCATGTTTACAACAAAGAAATAGAATGATAATAATATGCTGAAAATTCTATATATTCTGTTTAATACACGCCAAAGGACCAGTCCCAACAATTCTTAAACATACTAGTTATCTGATATGATCAATTGTTAATAAAGGTCTAATTCTGTAGACTGTTAGCACGAAGGAAGATTTGACCTAGCCAAATTTTCCTTGCACCACACAAAAAAAATGTGTGATAACTATGTCTACTCCAACCTTAATTGTTTAAGAATTCATCATATCAGATAAAGTATGTTTAAGAATTGTTGGGAGTTCTATTAGACCTTTGTTGTAAACATGTAATTGGTTTTCAAATGTTTGGATTCACGTTTGTTGATATTACTGGCATATATGTTTAATGATGCCATTGTATATTGCTATCACTGAAATGACCACGTTCTACTGGTGTCGTGCCCTAGCCCATGCTTTAACTCCATTATTTGATATTATTGGTGCTTGCGCTCAAGGATATCCATTTTTTTGAAATGTTGACTGTGGTTATCAAATGGACAGCTCGTGAGCTTCTAGCTAGGCATCATTTGTATTGATAGCTTAGGGCATCAAATGTATTGTATCATTGATAGTTGAGACTTTGTTAAAAGGAAATAGGACAAAGAATGATTCTGATTTAGTTTCTCTATTTTCATCTCTAAGTGGCTTACAACCCTAGAGAAGTATATGCAGATTTACAAATGCAGTTGCAGGATACATAGCAGTCGATAATTCACAAAAAATCCATGCATCCAATTTGAATAGAAATTAATACAAAGAAATAGGGTCCTCCAATGGCCCAATCATCCGGACCTTGACTGTCCCCTCAACCAGTGACCCTTCAAAACTAGGTTATCATGCAATCAGTGAGTGATCCTTCATTCTCCTAGTCTACCCTGCATCCAATCATATTAGAAATATACAATATAATGATAACAAGTCTTTCACAATCCCCCTTCCCTCAAGGGACACTGTCAACCATCCCTTCCACATAGCATTTGACTTTTGTATGAGTGGATTGTGCAGGAACAGTTAACATTAAACAAGGAGCAAACTCCTCAACACATCTTTGTTGTAAACATGCCATTGGTTCAGTTTTGTAAAAAAAAAATTTGTGTTAAATGCATTTAAATGGAACATTAAGCATAGTAATAATATGCTTAATCTATTAGTAATTGTAGATTAAATGCCCATAACACCTTTATCAGTTTAGCTTGTTATTATAAGATACTAAAGAAGACCTACTATTTGTCAAAGAAATCTTCACTGTCCTCCACAATGAAGACAATGAAGATTGACCTCCTGCCCCACAACAAAGAACATTGTAATAAGAATAAGATATAAAATAGTGTTAGAATAAACTTTGAACAAAGACATGTAATGCTTAAGTTAATGATCTAAAAAGCTACAAATATAGGAATTGAAAAAGAAGATAGTTCCAAGAAACATTTTCACAAATATGAAACATGAGGAAAAGTAATAACATTAGCAATGCCAAGATTCACAGCATTAAATTTCACCTGCGGATGAGTTTCTGCAATGGGTTTCCCAACATCAAAAATGTGTTGAGTTGCATTTGAGCTGTAACTAAGAGTATCATGTGGAACATACCCTAAACTTTGAAAGCGTTCTCCAACCCGGCAATTCAAAATTCAATCTAGGAAAGCATCAGTAAGTGAAATAAATTATAGACATCAACATCAACATCATCATAATCATTAGAAATAAACTTTAAAGACATATTTTGGATAGTACTATGTTTCTTGAAAGTTTTTGTGAGGACGCTCAAACTTTAGCAAGACTTCATACTACACACGTTCGTAGATTACGTTCAATGCATTATTTACGTTCGTAAATCATCATTGTGTACAAATCTACAAACAATGCGTGGTATGAAGCCACGCTCAAGCTTGAAAATGATAGTCAATCCATAGTCAAGGTCAAAGAACAAATGGAACAACCAAGAAAACACTATACGTTAAATCATGTGATTGATAGCAGATTGGGGCTCACCTGAGCCATAAACATTTGTGTATTAAAACTATTCACAACTTAATAATATTAGGTAATCAAATGCTTAAATAAATGTATTCAAGTTGTGGGAATTCATGGGGCTATTCTGTATCTAACACACATGCACCTGTAAGCTCACCGAAATAGTAGGCAAAGAAAGAATAATTTAAAAAGTTTGAATCAATAGTAACTGTATTATTTTAAGATTAAATATAAATCCACTAGTTAAGTCTTAAAATGTCAAAGACACTAGTTAAGTCTTATAATGTCAAGTAGGTAAAGCAATAATAAGAATATTGCATAAACATAGGTAACGATGTCCACACAGTAATACATGTAACGAACTTGTCATCATATCTTTGAAACGTGTCATTATTATCTAGGAGCAAATTTTGATACCGCCATTACTATCTTACATGTGTGGGACAGCTCATTACATTTGTGCCATTTGAGAAAGACTGGCCTACTCCAAAAGTGGCAGGAAGGCGCCGTCATTTGGTACCTTACGTGCCGAAGATGGCAGCCATGCATTAATTATGGCCATGCCTATCATAGTTAGGAGCAGATCAATTTCCAAGATCTTTTACTTCTTCGATAAACCAAGTTAAGCAAATTAATGCCTCACTGTGAATTGATCAGAGAAGTAAAAGATCTTGGGAATTGATATGCTCCTGACTGTGATAGGCATGGCCATAATTAATGCCTGGCTACCGTCTTCGGCTCATAAGGTACAGAATGACGGTGCCTTCCCACCACTTTTGGAGTAGGCCAGTCTTTCTCAAATGGCACAAATGTAATGAGTTGTCCCACACATGTAAGCTAGTAATGGCGGTATCAGAATGCTCCTGGATAATAATGACATGTTTCAAAGATATGATGACAAGTACATTACATGTATTACTATTTGGACATCATTACCTATGTTTATGCAATATTCTTATTATTGCTTTACCTACTTGACATTATAAGACTTAACTAGTGTCTTTGACATTTTAAGACTTAACTAGTGGATTTATATTTAATCTTAAAATAATATAGTTACTATTGATTCAAACTTTTTAAATTATTCTTTCTTTGCCTACTATTTCGGTGAACTTACGGGTGCATGTGTGTTAGATACAGAATAGCCCCGTGAATTCCCACAACTTGAATACATTGATTTAAGCATTTGATTACCTAATATTATTAAGTTGTGAATAGTTTTAATACACAAATGTTGTGAGAAAATTTGTGTCAATCACATAGCATTTCACTGTTGTATGAGTGGATTGTGCAGGAACAATTAACATTAAACAAGGAGCAAACTCCTCAACACATCTTGGAAACCATTGAATTCAATAATAAATGAAACCTAACATCAACACTATTCCTTCCATTCACTTCTATCAAGAATTCCAGCACAAGCACAAGCTATTCCAAACTTCAAGTACAAGCTATTCCAAACTTCAAGTAAAATGAGAAATATGCTATATCAAATCATTCATATTCATAGTAGCCATTCAAAGGATCATTTTGTCAATGAACCCTCTGACTGTACCCCTGCGGAAGAGAAATGAAACCTCAAAATAGAGAAAGGAAACTTAGTACAACCAGTCTATGCCACTGTTTGTGAGGGTACAGTCATGATAAGTGCCTCTCAAACCTCTCCAAACATGTAAGATTGTCTTTAAATACTTTATTGATCTCTTCTAAACATTAACCAAATCAAACCTACATTTGAATCCACACACAATAACCCCAAAATGAAGGGTTTTGTATCTTTTAATGAATCTCAGACACTAGTAACGCATGGATAGTCAAACCAGTAGTCTCCAAAGCATTCAATAAGTGACTGAATTGTATTTAATACACACCAAAGGACCAGTTGTATGAAATTGTCAATCACATAGCATTCCACTATTGTATGAGTGGATTGTGCAAGAACAGTTAACATTAAACAAGGAGCAAACTCCTCAACACATCTTGGAAACTATTGAATTCAACAATAAATGAAACCTAACACCAACACTATTCCTTCCATTCACTTCTACCAAGAATAAAGCATTTAATCCATTCAACATTGCATATAATCATTAGACAGTTACATTTTCTGACTATGTAGAGGAACAGTCACGACCAAAATGATCAAAACTACTTTCACCCTTGCACAAGCTATTCCAAACTTCAAGTAAAATGAGCAATATGCTATATCAAATCATTCATATTCATAGTAACCATTCAAAGGATCATTTTGTCAATGAACCCTCTGACTGTACCCCTGTAGTAGAGAAAGGAAACCTCAAAATAGAGAAAGGAAACTTAGTAAAATCAGTCTATGCCATTGTTTATGAGGGTACAATCATGATAAGTGCCTCTAAAACCTCTCCAAACATGTAAGAATGTCTTTAAATACTTCATTGATCTCTTCTAAACATTAACACATGGACAGTCAAACCAATAGTCTCCAAAGCATTCAATAAGTGAATATGAATGTTTGAAAACTTTCCTCTCAACTTCCCCAACCACTCCTAATCGGTTAGAGGGATTAGTTGAGTGTTTAGACACTAAAACTTCTTAAACATACTTTATCTGATATGATGAATTGTAATATCAACAAATGTGAATCCAAACATTTGAAAACAGTGAATCGATATCCTTGAGCACAAGCACCAATAACATCAAATAATGGAGATAAAGCATGGGCTAGGGAACGACACCAGTAGAATGTGGTCATTTCAGTGAGCATTCATGATCAAATAAAATGCAATGCATTTGAAATTTGCGGTCGAATATGATGTCAGAGGCTCGAAAGACATTTCTCATCAAAGATACCAATCAAAGATGAAGAAATCACATACCTTCTCTTGCACTTAGCTTGCACGAAGGAAGATTTGATAGCCAAATCTTCCTTGTACCACACAAAGAACATGCCATTGGTTCAGTTTACCATGTTATTATCATATCAGATAAAGTATGTTTAAGAATTGTTGGTAAGGATAGGAATAGTGGAGATTCTAGAAATATCCCTCTAACCGATTAGGAGTGGTTGGGGAAGTTGAGAGGAAAGTTTTCAAACATTCATATTCACTTATCGAATGCTTTGGAGACTACTGGTTTGACTGTCCATGCGTTACCAGTGACTGAGATTCATTAAAGGATACAAAACCCTTCATTTTGGGTTATTGTGTGTGGATTCATCCGCTTTAGCCAGGAAGATCAAGAAGATGGGGCAAGAGGACATTGTGGTAGAAGAAGTATTTAAAGAAGCAACAAGAAGCAATAGAAAAGTTTTCAGGAGTTTGGAACAACATTTCAGAATCCATGAATGGTATGGGTAAGGTGACCTTCATTCTTGGTCGTGACTTCAATGAAACATTGGATATGGCTGATAAGAAGAATGGTCACTTGTTGATAGTGTTCCTTGAGGGAAGGGGGATTGTGAAAGACTTGTTATCATTGTATTGTATATTTCCAATATGTTTGGATGTAGGGAAGACTAGGAGAACGAAAGGTCACTCACTGATTGCATGATAACCTGGTTTTGAAGGGTCACTGGTTGAGGGGACAGTCAAGGTCCGGATGTTGATAGTAATTCATTGAGGGAAGGGGGATTGTAAAAGACTTGTTATCATTGTATTGTGTATTTCCAATATGTTTGGATGCAGGGTAGCCCAGGAGAATGAAGGATCACTCACTGATTGCATGATAACCCAGTTTTGAAGGGTCACTGGTTGAGGGGACAGTCAAGGTCTGGATGTTGATAGTGTTCCTTGAGGGAAGGGGGATTGTGAAAGGCTTGTTATCATTGTATTGTGTATTTCCAATATGTTTGGATGCAGGGCAGACCAGGAGAATGAAGGATCACTCACTGATTGCATGATAACCTAGTTTTGAAGGGTCACTGGAAGAGGGGGGAATGAAGGATCACTCACTGATTGCATGATAACCCCACCAAGCATTCTTTCCTTTAAGTTTCCACAATATCTCAAAATATGATCATTATTCTTTACTTTCTTCTATATGCTATTCTTTCTATGGTTTTGTTATCTCATAAATATATCAAAAACATTGCAGATGTGCATATAAAAGTAAAATATTGTCCTTCAATTGTTCCACATTGAAGCATTTCCTCTTGGGAGTATTCTCTTCGTTTGTACAATATCTGTCAAAAATGGTTCCCATATTTCCTACAACTATGAAAGGAATAGTGTTGGTGTTAGGTTTCATTTATTATTGAATTCAATGGTTTCCAAGATGTGTTGAGGAGTTTGCTCCTTGTTTAATGTTAATTGTTCCTGCACAATCCACTCATAAAATAGTGAAATGCTATGTTGAAGAGATGGTTGATAGCGTTCCTTGGGGGAAGGGGGATTGTGAAAGACTTGTTATCATTGTATTGTGTATTTCTAATATGTTTGGATGTAGGGCAGACCAGGAGAATGAAGGATCACTCACTGATTGCATGATAACCCAGTTTTGAAGGGTCACTGGTTGAGGGAACAGTCAAGGTCCGGATGATTGGGCCATTGCAGGACCCTAGTTCTTTATATTAATTGCTATTCAAATTGGATGCATGGATTTCTTGTGAATTATCAACTGCTATGTATCCTGTAATTGGATCTGTAAATCTGCATATACTTCTCTAGGGTTGTAAGCCACTTAGGGATCAAAATAGAGAAACTAAATCAGAATCGTTCTTTGTCCTATTTCCTTTTAACAAAGTCTCAACTATCAATGATACGATACATTTGATGCCCTAAGCTATCAATACAAATGGTGCCTAGCTAGAAGCTCACGGGCTGTCCATTTGATAACCACAGTCAACATTTCAAAAAAATAGATATCCTTGAGCACAAGCACCAATAACATCAAATAATGGAGTTAAAGCATGGGCTAGGGAACAACACCAGTAGAATGCGGTCATATCAGTGACAACAATATACAATGGCATCATTAAACACATATGCCAGTAATATCAACAAACGTGAATCCAAACATTTGAATATAGTGAATCGATATCCTTGAGCACAAGCACCAATAACATCAAATAATAGAGATAAAGCACTAGCTAGGGCACGACACTAGTAGAATGTGGTCATTTCAGAGAGCAACTCCCTCAACAATAAAATGAAATGCATTCGAATATGATGCCAGAGGCTTAAAAGATGAAGAAATCATATACCTTCTTCCGCACTCAGTTGTCGCTCTTTTTCTCCCGCTCTCCAATCGAAATAAAAATGATGAGGTTGTTTCACTTTTTTTTTTAATGTACACCCCGAATCTGTCAGAATTTCGATGGTCAATTAAACACCCATCGGAATACCGACATCATCGGGGCCTATTACAAAAAAAAAAACACCAAATTCGTAAGAAAAAGTTACCCGTCAGAAACTTCTGTCGAAATTTGGCCCCAAATGTAGTAGTGTGCATAGATTTCTTGGGTTCAACATTATTACCCTAGATATCACCTCTCAAGCCTTCGACAGGGTCCTATAGATAGTCATCAAAGTTGCAATATCCACCTGCTTCCCCAACTCAAGAACTTGACCAAGGACTATATTTGTGCAAAATGACTTGCATTTTTCTAAACTTTGTAGCTTCTTTGTTAATGGATCCAATATCTTTGTTCCCAAATTCTTATACACACCTAACCAGTACTAAAATATTATTACCTAACCTGAAATTGCATATAAGAATAGAAGAAAATATCAAGGGTGTTCGCCTGTCTTAACTACATGCTCCAAGATTGTCATGATGTAACAACATTGAGAATGGTCGACCTTGTCTCTTTAAGAATTTCTTGAACCAAAATGGATCAAAGAATCCACCAAGTACTACCAAAATGATTTTTCAAGATAATGATTGTGTATTTCTTTCAAAATTTTAGAAAGCTTGATTATAGAAGAGGCATACAAATTAGCATCAACTCTTGCTCTAGTACTAGATCCAATCAACTCATTACTAGATGCAATCAACTCATTTCCTACCTCCCAAATAAATACTATCTATCATAATATGTTGTTAAAAATAAATAAAGAAAGACAAATAAAAAGATTTACATAGCTAGCAAAAATTAGCTACTATTGGGCTAAACTGGGCTTACCGAACTCCTAGGCATCTATTTATAACCATGATCAATTGCATACTGAATAAAATTCCAAGAATTGCTTGGATCCCAAGCACCTCTCCAATGACCCTTAGATATCTGATACTAACCATACAATGCATTTAAGCCAAACATCACCATAGCCCTGCACTATATTGATACGTTGTTATTAAGTCTAGTACAAGAGCTACAATACAATGTATGTTTTAAAATAAAAATGATAGAATATGCATTGTTTTTGCAAGAAACATGTTCACTTCATCCATCTAGACATGGTAAGACAACCATTTGAGAATCCAAACATGGGAGAAGTATAACTTGAAAGTTTGTAACACTGTTTCAACAAGTCTGTATTGTCCATGTCCTGCAAGAATTTCATTTCATTGTACTTCAAACCACAAACACAACTTAGAACATTAAAATGCTTTCCAGAGTATTCATCAATCTAAAGCTTTTGAAGGCTTTCTTGCTAAGTCTATCTCAAGTGTTCCCAAATACAAGAAAGGGTTCTGTGTCGATGATCAATGAAATCATACTCGGTGGCTGCATCATTAAAAATCCACTGAGAAAAATACGCAGTCAGAACACAAAGAAAGCACACACTGAGGTTTTCAACCAATGATCACACTAGGAAAACTTCACTACACATGAACAATAGCAGTTTATTAGCGCACAACATTGCCCAATGTAATATCAGGTGAAATTATGATTTATCCATTAATATTTCCAATGAATGCCCCCATCACCACTTACAGGCAGAGAGAATATTGGCAAGATTTGTGGGACATGGCCTTACACCTGCAGATCGTATTAGCTGCGAGTTTCTAAATCTTTCAACACATCAATTCTCTGCAAATCGTGCTATCATTGTTGCATGCACCCATTGTACAAGAAGGATTAGTGTGTCATAAATTTAAAAGTTCTCAGATCTTCCTTATAAAATTCATTTTCCGCAGAGCATAAGTTTGAAGCATTCTGCAAACAATTCACGTGTACAGTTTTGTCTCCACTTTACTATATTCAAACTTGCAAATATTAAAGAACTAGATTTGTGGTTTGGAGTTCTCTCTCAAAGAACATTAAGTAGTAATTTTATCGGTGTCAAAAGGGTGCCCATTAAATTCAAAATGCAATGGCATAAGCACTGAAAAATGGCAATAAACACTAACCAAATTGAGAATGGAAGACTGAATCCAACTGCATCTTCCATAGTTGTACTTTTTAGGAGGCCGCCAAATCTAATGTAGCGCAAATGAAGTTCTCGTGTCCCAACAACCTTGACACTCCCATTAAAACTAACCCCAACAGTGATGGGCATAGGAGGAGGATTCGACACACTCTTCCCATCACAAGCCTGGAAACAAATCACCACGATAGCTGACCAAATCCAGAGACCCATTTGGGCATAGACCCAAATCCTTTCTACTTTAGTGGGTTATTAGATCCCCAATAAAGCACCTCCACAAGAACAGGAAGACGTAGAGGACAAAACCTCATAGCCATTAAACTCTTTCTGACTATAGTAGGAATCATTTAGAAATGGCAAAAATTTTCACTATTTTTTATCACATAAATCGCAGCCAGAACAACACCGTTGTCTAAAAGAGTTCCGTGTGGACTAGCATCCCATGTAGAATGAAACTTTTTCAGAATTCTTCAAGGTTTTTGGATAAATTCTTGAAAACCAAAGAAAAACAACAGAGACAACAAAAGAAAAGGCATACCAGTCTTTGCAACCCTCCCAAAGAACAAATTAGGTCAGTGGGATTGAACATAATTTTAAAGTCTCCCTTCGGGTCAATGAATCAATGAATGCAATTTGCATTTGCCTTAACTGACGATTTTATTCAATAATAATTCTTCCCACCAACTCCTATAATCCTGCATCCTGATGTAGTTGTACATCATACTTGAGTTATGGAAAAGTGTACATTCAAAGTTGTGTAGCGCACGGTACAAGCCAGTGTGCCAAAACAATTTTGGATTGTGAACATGGTTTACAGATGACCAGTTTCCACCATCGTAATTGAATATTGGAGGTTTGGCAGTTTTAGGCGTGAGCCAGGTATTCTTTGCAGCCCCACGAGCTATTTCGGAGGAAAAGCCTATCAGCTAATTATCATTTTTTATCATTATAACACCATTTTCTATTTCTAATAAATATATTGGATGAAATGTATATCTTGGAAATGCAAAATGATCTTTTCTCCATTTTTATTTTTTGAAATTGAAGAAATAGGTGAGAAAACCTGTTAAATTAATATACTAACACTTGCACCAACGAGGTGCTTTGTGTAATATATCAGTAGACAGTTGAAACAAGTCGGGACAACTGAAAACTATTTTTGTTAGGAATAATTATTTTGAATATAGTTGACTAACGTGTCTTTGTAGTGTTTGGCATGCCTTCAAAACTTGTAAAACAAAAGTAAAAAAAATATTAGACACTAAGATTAGAAGACTAAATGGATTCTATCCTCCACATTAAAAGAAAACAATAACATGTAAAAGAGGTCATTTTAACATACATAACATCTGGAAACAAATTATTTAATAAAATTGAAGTTGCCTGTAGCCTAATCTAATAAGGGAAAAAAATTGATCCATCAAGGCTGGTGAAGATTCTTTGGCACTTATAGACAATGTCAAGGTTCCATTATTTGAAGAGCATTATAACCCCAACCTGTAATGCATCTGAAGTGCATATTAAAAAACACCTTTCGAAAAATCTCATTACAAAAAGATAAAAAGTTCTAAGGTCTGAAAGCACCCAACCCTCTTCCAAGAACATGTTGACGAAGCTTAACCACTTCATAAAAAAGTTACTAACCATACTTATTGTTCTTGAATAGAATTATATAATGAATAGAAGGTCTGAAACCACTACCATAATGAATTATATAATTTAGCCAATAGGCTATTTGTGGGAGTTTTGCTCTCTGAAAAATAAATTCTACAAACCATCAAAATGGAAACAACAATTTTTTCCCTAATTAATTCTATTGTTAGACATCTCTTTATAATTCATGCATCTTTGTCGATTGTACAATATGAATAATAAAATTTTATTATTATTGGCAATTATGTTCTCTATTTTTAAATTTTGCTTTCCCTTCAGCTAGATCTATTATGTACTGTGCAACTACAACTGCAATTTTTTATAATTTGTAGAAAAGGTTGTTAAATATTTTAATATCTTACATGATTTATATTAAGTTTATATAAGGATTCATGCCCCTAGCGTATTTTATTTATGTGAATTTATTTTTTTGAATAAATTTAAGTATAGTTTACAGACTCTATTAAATGTATTTATTTCTTTTGAATGAATTACAATTCGAAAAGAAGGTTGTTCAATGCCTTAATATACTCATGAAATTATATATTCATGTCCATGGCATTTTTTGGCTGCAGAATAAAGTTCACTAAAATTTGCAAGGCGACGGAAATGAGTTGGACGTTTTTTATATTTTTTATTTGAAAATAGGTTAATTATCCCAAACTTGATTTAGGGCTTTGAGAGAAACATCTATGTAGGAGCATTTATCATAGGAGAGGGACAATATAGCCAAAATTGTTCTTAAAAATAAGTCTTAAGCAAATTTATGTGATATATATGCAAGGGCACATGGAAAATTTCAAATTAGTTTTTCTTTAGAGGAGAGCATTCTCTGTACTCATAATAGGAGCAATAGAGCAAAGTTTTGTTCTTCTTGTTTGAAAAGACACATGACAATTTTTTCTTTATAGGAGAGCATTCTTCGCACTGTGAAATAGGAGCATTAGAGCAAAGTTTTGTTGTTATTATCAATTAAATTCATTTATGAACCATCTTTTTCTTGTATGCCAAAAAAAATAAAATTTAGATATATCAGAGATTATATAATCTTAAAATTTGTATATCCTTACATATCAAGCTAGAACTTGTCCTATAAAAATAATTGGGAGAAAATAAAAAAATCATAAGTCCAACATATGATTATATTAATTGTGTTGGCAATGGGCATTAAAGATTTACATGTAATTTTAATTTAATATAATTTTAAGCAAATAATATACATTTAAAAAAAATAGTTTCATTGGTTCTTTCTATTATCAAATTAAAAGTAGATATACTAAAAATAGTTTAATTGATTGGTATTAAATATATATGTTAATAAACAAAATCTTAAAAGGCATGAAAATTTATTGAATAGTATAAATTGACATTCTATATTTGGTAAAAAAGTATTATATAAAATATAATAATTTATTATATAATATAAATATATATGTTATTTTATTTATAATAAATTAGAATATTTAAAAATATAAGATATAAATATTTTTAATTTTTAAATGTTTGGGTTATAATTTATATTAATTTTATTATTTTTTGTATTGATATAATATAATTTTAGTAGAATTTAACTATTTTTGTTATTTTTAATAATATATTTTTAATTTTAGTAGAATTTAGCTATTTTGGTTATTTTTTATGATATATTTTAATTGTGTATAACTTATATTAAATTTAGTATTTTTTTTTGTTGTTTTAGGTTTCTTGGAAAATCAAATCTCTTATAGGCTTACCATTGCATGCACAAAAGCATGCGACTGACACTTAATCTACCCGACATTTCAAGCCATAACATCGTGTGGAAGTCCATACATGTGCCCTTCATTTGCCTTTTTACTTGATGTCTTCATTTTAGGAATGTTAATCAAAGTTGATGAGATTCAAATACTTCTTTGTTTGTGTATTTATTGACATCATTTTATGTATTATGTAGTAAATTATATAACACTATTTGTCACAACCCAAAACTTAATTTATTTAATTTATTACTATTACGTAGAGAGAAAAAAGAAATAATGTTCATGTTCATGATGCATTTACTATTATTAATTGAACCATTACTTAGTGGTGTGACTGGGAGTTCAAGACAATTATTAACGAGTATGAAGGAAGGATAGGACCGAAGATTAAGTGTGGAGGTGGCTTGATAGATAAGAAAAACTTTAATTTAACTCACCGTTGCATCCTGAAAGAACGGAATGTGAGACTCATCGACGGGTAGATGTGTTTGGAAAAAAATAAAATAAACCGGGAAGTGTGAATCTATTCTAGAGGGGAGAGAGGATATTTTCCTTCTTACGGCTGGAGAAAAGGATGATTACATGAAAGTTGTGTGGAAGACCTACCAAGCGCATCATTCTTCACAGAATAGTGGGGCTTGGGCTGAGGCTCGAAAGTAGTACTTAGCCTTAGACAAGAGACACCTTTGTGAGAAAAGATGATGGTCCTCGATCAACGGGGTAAACAATAGGAATATCAGCCGCAAATATGAACTCAAATCTCTTCAAATTTGGCTATCATAACTTCCAGGTTCTGTTCTTCCTAATGAATTCTTTGAAACCTGTAGTTGGTCATTGAAATGTTAAATTGAAAAAGTTTGCTTGACTTATTAAACTGTGATGTTTGTGACAATTAAAATGGCTATGGTAATCTGCATTTGATTTATTTTTATTTTCCTAATGGAACACTGTCTTGGCTCTGTCCATTCTCAGAGACACTTTGACCACTTACTTGGCATATATCTTCCAATTTACTTCTTCGATGTTTCTTATCATTTCTTGTTAAGATGCGGGTGTAATTGTTAAGGATTCAACCTATTTTATTATTGTTTCCCTCTTGTCAAAATCTCCCTTGGATTACAATTATTTCTACCAAGTTTGAGTTTCAGCGTATGCTTCCTTTTATTTTTGTATTTTGGATCAATCTATAATTTTGGTAGCAAATCTTAAATAGTCTCTGGTCCTAGATTGAATGGAAACACATTCTATAGGAAATTCCCTTCGTGTGCTAAATCAGTTCCATTGGTCTTTGAATAAAAAATTACGACATTAACGAATGTGCAAAGAGGTTGACTTAGGCACATTCTTTATCGCTAGCAATAAACGCCTATGTTGGCACATTTTTTCTCTCTCTTACATCGAGCCTGAGAATTGTGATTCGCTAAATGAGCTGCGATTTTCTTTTATTTATCACAAATTTGATTTTTATTTTATTTTTGTCTAGACAGTGGAATCATATGATATAGATCATATCCTTAGTATTGAGGAAGATGAGGAATGGAAGGTTGTTTTTCTTTTTTCTGGTGTGCCCAAAGAAATTTTAAAGGTACCATTCTTGGTAGAAGCCTCGAAAGACTTTTAGTTGACTTCACTTCAATCTCAAAGAAGCCTTAGTAGAAATCGTTTGAAAACTCTCATGAACTCATGGGGAACCTCAAGTATAGGAAGTTTCGATACTAGAAAGTATTCTTGCATTTCCTTTTAGCATAATTTTGAAATTGAAATTATACATTATTAAAATAGGTAACATTCACTATGGTTTTGTGAACAATAAATGTGTTGATCAATACATATGTAAATTTGCCAAATTTATGTGTATTCTGAAACTACTACCTTGTGTTCTATGCAGTTTGAACTAGCCTAACACTGTTAGTGCATATTTAAGATCAATTAGTGTAAATATTATAAGGTTGGAGTGTTGAATTAGAATATGGATCCTTGATATAATTGCATCTATTCTATGGTTTTGTGTGCTAGGCTATGTTTACATATCAATTGGTGTATTATGTGTGCTCTATGTGCTATAGATTTACTATGAAGTATACAAATAGTGGTAAAAGTATATCAAGGGATCATAAATGAATGTGGAACTCCCTACCTTTCAAAGTGTAAATATGGCATGTGAATTATTAAATGACTTGACTGGTTTGTAGTGATTGATTCTCTCCTTAGTAATGTTTTCTTCATAATACAACCAAGGGATTATTAGATATAGTTTAAATGGGAAATCATAAGAACTTCCCTACAATTGCATTAATTGGGAAATTGGGAATTTTAATGCAAATGAATAAATCTCAAAAATGTATGAAATGTTACAAATTTAGATGAGAACTAGGGGATTCAAATGGAACATATTAGAATAAACTTTCGAATTTGTAAGATAACTTATAATGAAATTAATGCATAGCTTAATGCATGGTTTAGTGCATATATAGTCAATGGGTATGTGCAAGATCATGAGGGGCCAAAAAGTGGCGATGTGAAAAATATTCACTTTTCACTCGTCCAAAAGCGCATGAAAATGCTTGTTGACTTTTTAGTAGGCCTGGGTGTCAATACACCTGGGCAAACCTGACACCAAAGCACAATCCAAATTGGGTACCCAAAAATATTGGGTACCTGAAACCTGTGGCATAAATCAAAACTCGCAGGTCATGTTTCTCATTTCTCTCATTATTTTTGGTTTGTAAAATATCTCTATATATCTGATACTCAATTTTTTCAAGTATCTGATTTCCGCAACAACAAATTCGACTCCGCAGTATATACGGTAAAGAAATTCTTTGTATATTTTGATTATTTTATTTCATTTTGATGCTAAATGTAGTTTTTTTCGTTGAAATAGGGTTTTGTATTTATTTTTGTAATAATATATGAAATCAAATTGAAATTTAGATTATTTTTTTATTTAATCAGGCATGGCTGACAACAATGAAGAAAATAACCCTCCCGCACCAAATAACGATCCCCAAAACAATCCCCCATCTCAAAACCCTCAATCTTTAGAAGATTTGATACACGATAATTTGAACACAATACGAGGTTTCCAAAACACATATCAAAATATACCTCCATTAGGTCCCATGCTTGCCACCTTAAATACTATTGTTGAAAATATTGACACACTCACACGACAACATAATGCTGCTCTTCATTGGCG
The DNA here is from genome assembly GCA_027943335.1 of Chamaecyparis obtusa. Taxonomy (NCBI): domain Eukaryota; kingdom Viridiplantae; phylum Streptophyta; class Pinopsida; order Cupressales; family Cupressaceae; genus Chamaecyparis; species Chamaecyparis obtusa. The sequence continues at coordinate 7,664 of BSBK01012107.1, read as the reverse complement.
TGATGATATGCACTCCCAATATGATGACGGACTTGACCATGATGGGATTGCGGCCCTTAATATAACTAAGGAAGATATAGCCTCCCCTTTTGTGAATCCTAAAACCAGATTACAAGTTGACCCCAAAAAGCCCAAATTATCAATAAAATGGTGCATAAATGAAGCAATGCGCACACACTTTTGGGATCGCTGGTGGATGGTTTTTGATAAACCACCCCATAGCAATTTGGAGCTCCCTTTCTATTTCATAAAAAAATTGTATGCTAAGTTTGTGCTTGGTCACAATGTTAATTATTTTAGCATGAGGCCCAACATGGGCATAGGCGGAGGAGCTCCTCAAACTAGGCCATTTGTCCAGCACAAAAAGGCCACTACATTCGTCCCCCCCACTGATGTTGTACCCCCTCCTCCAGTGCAGCATCTTGATATCATTGCAGAGGCTGCCTCACAAACTATTAGGGCCATTCATTTGTTGAGTGATCAATTGATCACGTAGACCAGGTCAATGTTACCTCCTTGTGTGGATGATGTTGGCGCATCGACATCTCACCAGAGTTCACATGTATGCGAGCCCCATATTTGCATTATATGCAAGAATATGCGTCTCGGACCGCTTACTAATGCTGATACATATCAATATGTTATTGATGAGGAGGATATAGGAGATGCAGCTGCAGAGGCTGCAACACCTCATGGAGCATCTACATCTCATGAGAGTGCTCAGGAGGTGTACGTAGAGCCATGGACTCATGTTGATACGATAAGAGTAAACATTATAAATAAATTTGTCACATGACTTACTTAATTTAAAAATAATTTATTTATTTATATTAGTTTTAATGATTGCATGCATTCATGTATATATATTTTTTCCATTTATGTTCAGTCGATAACAGAGGAGGAGTTGAGACAGGTGGATGACTCCACACTTTCGACCATTTCATTTGGTCTTGATGCCTATACGGTATATTATAAATTATGTACCCATTAGTTTTTTTTATATCATTTGGTGTACATGCTTAAATCTCTATCAATTAGAGCAATAAATTTCATACATTTACTAATATATTGTCATCTTATTGTACTCTTGCAGGCTACAGCTGATGTCAGTGGGGGGCATGAGGGGGTTCCTTCATCGGGTGTTGACAAAGGAAAGGTAATTAATTATTTAAGATTAATTGTGCATGCATATGTATGTCACTTGTGTGTAGTAATAAATATTTTACTTGTACTTTATTGTATAGGGTGTGGCTCTTGATGATGTCCTGACACAGTTTCGGGAGCCTAGGCTGACAGGCATCTCGATTCAGAGTGATAGCCTGATTGTACGTAGACTTTTACATATTGTTATTTATATTTTGTAACCAGGGTTGTTATGATGAAGTACATTTATATATAATTGACAATCTTTTTACTCTCATAGGTTAATACTCCCAGTGTGAGGGAGGGCCCACGAGAATCTTTCGTATCTTTGTTGACCCAACCCACTATTCTAGAGGAGGGATCAACAAATGTAAGTTTTAATTTTAGTTCAATCAATTTGTAATTTTATTATGCTATCATCCTATTTTGTAGATTTATTACTCTATGTTGCACCACTCTACTAATCTCATTATTGCAAATATATATTTATAGGTCGGAGTTGGTATTGTTGGCATGGTCCCTTCGCTACCAAAGACTTATGCTAGGACACCTGATTGTGGTAGGCGACCAAGAGGCCAGATACATATATTTGTATTCAGTTATAATTTTAATTAAATTAGTGTTTGAATTATGAATTATATGTGTGTGTGTGTGTGTGTGTGTGTGTGTACAAATCATATAAACTAAGCAATCTAACTTGGGTTTGAACTCATTTTTTATGCAGGATCAATCAAAGCCAAACACTTCTTCAAAGAGGCTACAATTTGATGATCCCCCTACGACATAGGATGTAGTTTTAGTTTTGTGGTCATTTAGAGATGCAACTTGGCACATTTTGAGATGACATATATGCCACATTGTACACCTTAAAACATTGATTTTGTAGAAATTTTGAAATGACATGTGCCATATTTGTAGATGGAGATACTTTTGATATATTTGATACTTTCTATATATAGAACATGTTCATTTTTATGTTATATTTGTGTCATCTTTTGTATACATATTTATTATTCATGTTCATGGAATTGAATGGTGGAGTTATATCTTGACTATGACTATCTTTATGATTTAAATTATATCTTATTGAAGTTACATTTGTTTTTCTTAACTCTAGAATACCCTATTCATGGAGCTTATTATGTTTGAGGTTTAACTTCTATAGATTTTCTATGTTCTTATGTTTCATACCATTATATATACTCACTTGAGCCACTTAATACTACATTGTTTCAATACTATGTATATACTCAATGTGTATATAAATCATCATATTGGGGTTTACTAAATCCACAGAGAAATGTAGCACTTGTGTTGTTAGGTCACTTGGGTCGAGCGTGTTCGCGAGCGTTCCAATGACTCCGTGGGTGGAACAGGGTTGTTAGTGGCGTTTGCCTAGCCAACCATAGTCGATGGAGTAGACAGTTCAATGCCATGACAGACGATTTGAAAGATACACTATTGAGCTACTTTCAACTGACCCTCACTATAATTTTTGGCATCAATTGAGATCGCCTTGCCAAATGCAAACGAAGTCGAATCGCCCAAAACCGAGAGAGGTTATTGTAGACCTCAGAAATACAATCTTGTAGCCCCTGATGGTTTGTTGAACCTCTCACGAGGTCCGAGATATGAGCCTCGAAAGATCACTTCCCAATTGTGCTTAGTGCACCTTGGGGTCACTTGGGTCGAGCGTGGTCGCGAGCATTCCAATGACTCCGTGGGCAGAATGGGGTTTTCACTGGTGTTTACCCGACCAACTGAAGCCGATGGAGCAGATGGATCGATGCCAGGATGGACGGTTTGAAAGATACGTTGTTGAGCTACTTTCAACTCACCCTCACTACAAGTTTTAGCATCAAATGAGATCCTCTTGCCAAATGCAAATGAAGTCGAATCGCCCAAAACCAAGAGAGTTTATTTTAGACCTTAGAAACAAGATCCTGTAGCCCCTAACAGTTTGTCGATACCTCTCACGAGGTCTGAGATACGAGCCTCGAAAGATCACTGCCTAATCGTGCTTAGTGCACCTTGGGGTCACTTGGGTCGAGCGTGGTTGTGAGTATTCCAGTGACTCCGTGGGTGGAATGGGGTTGTCACTAGCATTTACAATGTCATGAAAGTGAACCACCAACTTATAGTCCACACCATTTTTCAGTAACAAAAAATTTAACCCTTTTACTCTCCAGTGCAAACTCGAAAAGCACGTCACTTGCAGACCATAAAACACACAATGCATTATGGTACACTGGGTAGCCTACAAGAAATTGTGTTTTACAGATTGAGTAAGTAGTCCTTGGGAACATGTCCCTTGTCTACAGTGGAAACAATTAGGTTTTCATTTTGAAACAAGAGAAGACCCAAATGGGAAAGCATGGACAGTTCTTTTCTTGACCTAGTTCGTTGCAATGACTGTTAGTGGTATGTTTGAAATTTGAACTGTGAAACAAATCATGATTAAGCCCAGTCGCACTCTACTAAAATTCAATTATTTTAATATTTTTCCACCCCTCCCAAAACCCAATAACAAAGACTAAATATTAGGACATTTATTTTTCTTTACTCTGGAATACCCTGTTCATGGAGCTTATTATGTTTGAGGTATAACTTCTATAGATTGTTTGAAATGATAAAAAATAATATCCTTAAAGCATTAGAAACAACAATCAAACATTTAAGAATTCAAACCATGCAAATGACATAAGTAAATGACATGTAAGATCCCTTGTTGGCACTATTGGCCCACCCATACATGATTTTGGTCATAAGTCCTTATCAAGACTTCTAGGACATTTAACTTTTAAATCAAATTGATTGTTACAAATTGCCATTATAGGCTTCAAAAGATCTCAATTAACCATTAAGGATCCTTTTGTCCTTCTATCTCTGATTATATGCATGGTGACCGTAGGTGTCTTCATAGGTGCTCCTGCACAAGTTACAATCCACATACAAAACCAAGTTTATTGACTCAAAATACAATCTAATAAAGGTGAAATTAATGTATTGAAATTAAGCTTAATGAACTTAGAAAACAATGCACTAAGTTAACTTATTACCTAGTCAAGTGTTCCTGAAGGGTCATCTCTTTGCTTCAGGGTCTCCAATAGTGCTTCATGATCAACAGTACTAATAGTCCAAAGTTCTTTTGTCTTTGGTCTTCCTTGATGCTTTGACAACTTGACATTTGTTGCTATAACAAGGTGTGAATACATGAGAATAGTTTTGTGCTTCTCATGTCTTCAAATGCGGGAATTTCATTCTTTCTAATCATGTATGTTCGCAGCCATGTTCCCCCGCAACAATAACTGAACCAGTAGGATATGTGAACCATCACCATCTGTCATCAGTTGTACAAGCTTCTTTTTACCTCGTACACAATGTGCTAACCAATAATCTAACCTCTCATCATTCCCCTATGGTGCAACCAATGCAAAAACATCTCCTGGCTGCAGAAGATCTGAAAGATGGTCATACTCAATTGAAGTGTCCATGTCATCATTTCTTATAGAGAGTGTCAAAGATAAAGGAGTTAGATACTATGGAACCCATGTATCCACCACTCACTTGACTCACAATGATCCCAATCATACTAAAAACACATGGGGCAAAAACAAGCCAACTCTCAAGTCCAAATGGTCCATGTACTACTATTGGAGCTTCGGAATGAATGTATTTTTGAAGAGTCTTTCACTATTTGGACAATCCAATCTATCTCCTATAGTTCCCTCCTCAACCAACCAAAAGAATCTATGCACTGTAGAATCAAGAGTCCCCCCTTGTGACAATGCTAAAGTACACCAATCAACAATAGAATGAGCATCAAGAAGTACAACCCCTGAATTGTTGAACCAACCATTGAGACCTGTGACTATGCCTTGCATACTTGTAAAAAAGATTTGTCTTGAAATCTGAGATAAAATCAGCAACATTGTATTCTTTTGCAACTAACTCACATCTAGAGCCTTCACCTCCACTCTTCAATGTATATTTCACTATTTCATATACCTTTTTTTGGACG
>BSBK01012106.1:0-125000 GCA_027943335.1 Chamaecyparis obtusa | reverse complement strand
GGTTCAAGCTCACGCGAGTTTACCTCTCAAATTTTCTTCTCTAAAGCATTACAATAGTTATCCATATGCTAGACTTAGATTATACAGATTCAAATTATACAAAAAATTTAAAATGAATAGATTATTTGGTTTTTTGATAGTGAGAATATAAAAATCAAGCCATAACCAGTGCCAGATCCTAGGGCATCAGAGTCAGAAAATCTACATCAACAGAAAATCCATTAAAACAAATATCCCAAAACCCAAATGAGGTTCCTTACACTCCATTTTCCCAACTGCTAATCCCGCTATCAAATTCTTATGTAGATTAAAAATTCCCAAAGATCTCCCTTAAGATTTACCCTTCCCTTGAAAGAAACTTAAGCTTAACCCCCATATCTACCTTGTAAAAAATGTATCAAAATGCCTTACAATTTAATACATAAAGGAATTCAAAATAAAAATATGGAGGCAAATAGAATAAGAAAAGGAGTTCCAATATATTGTATTGATGTTTTAATTGTATCAGTACATTCTTGATAGAGAATTTTAAGACAAAAGTACTATTATCATAACTCTCTTTACAAAGTAATATTCACCGCCTTTCTAAAATAAGAAAAATTGCTATTTATATCACTGGATATCTTGGAATCCTCAAAGAAAGGATGCAACAAGCTTTAGATAGCCAAGATAATGACTTGCACTATAGACAAAAAGTACAAAACATGATGAAAAGAGACTAGAGGAACAAAAAGTAGTTTCCTAACAAAAGGAATCTTCATAGGTGGTACCTTTGTCTGAGGATATTTCTGAGAAATGTCTTGAGGTTGTTGCATGAATGATGAACACCATTACATGATAACCTACATCATTCTCTGTATGATAATTTTTCTCCCTATATTTCAGGATCAGGTACCGAGTGTAGCTCACTCTTCTTCTTCTGCCTATAACTCAATGGCAACTAGCTTCTTCTTCTTGGGCTTGGTATTTTTGTCCCATGCTGCCATATCATCTTATGAGGGCCAATTATACCCTTGCAAATCCTATAATGATTTGATTTTCCTATCCCATTTGGAATCAGTAATGACCTTAATATCAACAAAAAACTTAATGAAGTCATTTTCTACCTTGATCAGGTTATCAATGATGTTGTTGCAACCATCCATATCTAATGAGCCATCATCACTGAGCAAGATCTCCTTCCTGATTATTACTTGACCCATGCTTGACTTCCACTCTTCAAGACCTATGGGATTACCATCATCACCATACACCGAAGGAAAAAACCTACTATAGCCTTGACCAAACATGGCCATTTTAGCCTTTACTTGATTTTTTTTCATTTGAAAAAGCTCCAGGTGGTACTGATCAATTCTATCTTCTCATAAACTTTAGTGACCACCTCAGGGATATCTTGTCGATGAGGTTGTAGTGCATCTAGTGTTTCAAATAGAGTATTCCTCCCAAACCATACATTAAAGAGTGGCTCCAAAGTAACCACTACCTCTTTCACATTCTCATTGATCTTCTATAGCATGCCTAAAGATTGGTGCATTGAGTCAATTTTCTCTTTAATCCTTTCACACCTATGTTGCATGATATCAGAGATAGCCCTTAAGGCTACATCAAGCTTATTTTTCTCTAAATCATCTGCTGCCTTGTCAGAGGTCTATGTCATTGGTTGGGATGGAGCTTCAATCTGTAGATTTGGAGGGGGAACTTATTTAGAAGCTTCTTCAAGCTTAGCCTTTAAGTCTTCTAGTTCATCCTCCAAAACCTTAATCTTCATTAGCCTCAAGTCTTTGTCCTTGGCTATTTTTACTAAATTTTCAAACAGCTGGGCATACCTGTTTGAAAATTGGATTGTCTTTGCTTCATTTAAGTGGGAAAAATGTGTCACAACCTTTGACACCTCAAGATCACTAGTTTTTTGGATAGTCTAGATGATCTTGTCCCCCTCCATTTTATCTTCTATACTAACTAGGGAAGGCTTTTGTGTCCTTGGAGCTAAGAACCACATTGCCACAACTTGGGACTTAGGATCATATCCACTTCCCCTAATCATATCACCAATGTGAGCCTCATAAGACATGCTTCCCTTTGGTTTCTTCCTTATCTGATCAAAGATGAATGCTGAGGGAAAATCCCATCTAGGCACCAAAAGCATTCCACTAGATCTCACCATCTCTCTAGCCTCCTCAATAGAGATGTTCTCTATGCTAGGATCATAAGAAGTTAGAGCCCTCAGAGTTTCATCACTTGGTTCCATGCCCTCTAGTAGAACCTTTGCAACCTCCTACTATTTTTTCCAAATAAGGAAGTTCCTAAATTCATCACTCTTGATGAATTGGTCATCACTGAGGAACTCATCCTGGTACAATTTTCTCTCATCCTTTCCAAGCAATAGAGGAAATTCCTCTTCCTCCTTTGAGGCCACCCTTATCCCTTCTCTAATGGTCTTCCTCAAATTATGATGATAGGCATGGTCACTAGACACTAGAGCAGAGGCTCTATCTGTTATGTCATGCCCCTGACAGTTCCAGACTTTACTTTTCTATGCTATGTTATGTTATGTTAGATTTCTTTGAGTTCGAACTCTGACTGCATTCTTTTGAACTTTTTTTTTGGATTAAATATGTTATCTCTATTATTCTACCAGACATTCAGAGAATTATGTCTATTTCTGTCACTTTATGAGTCCTATTCTGATGACGGAATTGGCTTAGATTGAATTTTGAACATTGGCTTGATTATGAAATAAGGACAAATTAAATGGTTAGTCAATTTTCTGATTATTGATTCATTTTTTTTGGAATCCTTAGTAATATGTTAGTCATGAATAGAAATGGTTATGTTATTATGGTTAATTGTATCTTAATGTGTATAGACAGTATATAGAGATTTATTGTTTTTTAACGTTAATCAAATTCTGAATTCAAAATTAATGAATTTGAAATATATGTATTTTTATACATATAACTATGAGTGAATGTTTTAGTAATAATGCGGTATTTCATTTACTAAAACTATATGAATTGACTAAGTTAGTATATCCTATGTTGTATATTAGTAGGAGGCTAGTGTGATGAAGTGTTAGTTAATTGGCAATGTCATGCGCTGTTATCTTAGATGTTTAAGTTAGTAATGACTAATGCTATTGGCAAAGACATGTATTAACCTATCCCTAAGTCTTCATATTATTAACTGGCTCGAAGACATGACTTACGACAGGGTTTTAATGCACTTGCATTGCTTTGAGGTGTTAGTGGGGTTTAAGCTATTTTTTGGGATGTGGAAATGTACTATGTTGGACATTTGGCAAGTTTTGATTTGTGTTCACTGCAAGAGATAAGTTTGCATTGAATGAACTTATCGATGGGAATTCATTGTTGAGTTTGAAATCTGCCATTTGCTCTGGTTAAGGAGTGTAGTTTGTATATGACTCCATTTTGTTTTACCATGTTATGCTGTGGCATTTTGGGTAAACAGTTGGTTATGGACCCGTGTTACTGTTGTATCCTTCATGATAAGTGGCATGGAATGAAAGGGGTTTTCACAGCAAAGATAAACCCTTCTGTTCATGGTCATTTAGAAAGTGGGGAGTTTCATACTGTTATCTCTACATTTTGGGCTCTCTTGCATGGCATTTTGGTTATCTATAATAAGGGATCTTCGTGGTTGAGTTTTGGGATTCATTTGTGAAGCTCACCAGGCAGGGGCTAGCTCTAGCATTCCGGTTCTGGATATCTTCTCCATACGAATACCAGGCAGGGGCATCTCTTACCTTATCCTCTATTTCCATTTAATGATTCTGCAAATGTATTAAGGGAATGTTGGTTATCACTGATTGTTAGTTGATGAAATGTGAAATTTTGTGTTTGTTTATTTTGTGAGTTCAGTCATGAATCGATCTTTTTCTTTCTTGGATAGTTTAAGAATTCAATCTAGTTATAATGTTGTGATTTGTGGTGAAACTTGGTAACAAACGACTGATTAGCAAGTGTTTGGTTTTAGTGTGGTATTTAACTTGTTTTTGTTATGCTGTGTTTGAGCATAATGTATTAAGGGGTTTTCTCTGTACTGAGTATGAATTCGGAAATGTTTAGTTAAGTCTGTGCCGTACTTTGGAATATAGTTATGTAGATGTTGTATGGTTATATCCTTGTGTGTTTTGGTGTTGATGTTTTCTTGTTAAAAATTTCTTTTGATCTTCTCGCCCTGTACCTACTATTAGGAGCACTATAGCATCATAATGTATATAGTTTGTATGGACTTGGTTATAAGGCGGAGTCAGGTTTTCTACCACAGTCATTTACCGAGGTTGGTATCGATGTTCTTTTAGAGCTGTAATGTGGGATCTGGGATTAGTGGTATTCATAATGTCATCTGTTACCTGTCGTATTTTGTATTTACATTTGCATATAGGTGTGGAATTGAAGTATTTTCTGGGTGTATTTCTCTAGTTTTCTGATGTCGATGTTTGGTTAAAAAAAAGGTGTTTGTCACTGTATGTATCAGTCGTTAGAGGAATGTGGATGTCTTGGTTATGTCAAACTTGTTTGCGAGCTTTATGATCTTTAGTAATTAACACCAGTATGTATTACAGTTGTTACGACATTAGGAAATGTTAAGGGATTTATAGGAAACACAATTACTATCTTGTTCAGACAGTAAAGAAAAGAAACACTTTGGAAATTTGTTTAAGAGGTAGAAGTCGGTTATTATTCTGTCATTATTTTATGTATTCGGCAGGTTAGTAGTATATTAAGGTAGTTGTTTTCTGTGACAGAACTGTGAAGATTAGTATGGTTTTTCTATTGCATATTCATGGACTTAAATTATTAATTACAAGTTTATGCAATTAGATATATAAATATATATACCTGCTAGGATATGTATATGTATACACAAGCCGTGGTGTATAGATGTATATAATAGATGTTATGACTGTCAATCTAAACTATTAATTACAAGCTTATACAATTATATATTCATATATACATATACCTATTGGGATATGTATATGTATACACAAGCCATGGTGTATACATGTACATACGCCAACATGTATATAAATGGTATAAACTTGTAATTAATAGAGCAGGGTGTATGGCCATTTAGTTTGATAATTCAGTTATGGTAAACTAGTATGTTTGTTAAAAGTGATGGGTGTTGTGTTGATTCAGTTGATGTGTGATTATGTTAGTTCTTCTCTATTCAATGGAAATATGGATTTGATATGGATATTTTATTGTATAGTTACAGTTTTAATGTTAAGTTAATATGGAGATTATTTTGTTTGGATTTGTGATGGGGAAAGAGTTGTGATCTTTTCATCTTTCGTGAAACATCATGTTTATGAATGTATGTTAAGGAATATGGTAATATGGTTTTATAATGGTTTTCTGTTTGCTGTTTCAATTTTGTAAATTGATACATTAGAAACGGATTGTTAGTGAAATTGTGTTATGTAGTTCATTTCACTGCTTTCATTGATTGCTAGATCAAGTGTTTTTAAGATAATGCAAGTATGATCCTTAGATTGGGGGCTGACACTAGTCTAGTACCTTGTGATGATAGAATTTCTATCAGTTGTGACTGACACTAGTCTATATCCTTATGGGAAAGAATTTATGTCAGTTGTTTAATTAAGTGATAATTAAAAATTCAAGGGTTATGGGTTTCAATTAACAAAGATAAAACATTATGGTTTCATCAGACATAATGGATTACTATGAGGTTCCTTACGGATACATAGCGTAGGTCCTTATGTGGACACCCATGAACTATTGGATCATTACTTTGTCATTTTCTTTGCGAGTTTATTTCTGTTAGAAAGAAATTTAGTGCTTGATGATTTTGGTGTAAAATGGAATTATGTTACTTAGTTTTCAATTACATCTGTATCTAAATTTGCATAAATGTTATTTTGTACTGACTTTTATGATTGCAGATATTTGGAGATGATTCATTTTCTTTATCAATGTGACTGAGCCCTGTCTGCTGTTTGCATTTGTGTTCATTATGATTTTTAGGTGTTAGATGGATAAATCAATGAGTTTGGGACAGTGGATAGCAGTTGTTAAGTTTTATGGGAAACAGATCATTTCATGGTTATTAGTTATCAGATCTATTCGTAAAATGTAATGGATTTGGAAAGAAGAAAATTTTGTTTGAGACTTAATCTTTGAATAAAGAGTATTATTATTACTCTGATGTAAATCGATTGTAAACTATAAAGCTCTTAGAAGTGGTTGTTATGATTATATGTTTTAGATTGTTATTTTAAGAAAAAAAAAATTATTACTATGGTTTTATGTGATTTTATTTATGGTTGTATCTTCTTTAGTATCATCTTTTATCTTTTAGTTTTGATAGGGGTGTTACATGTTATTTTATTTTGTTTCTTCTCCTTGGAGGGCCCACCTACTTAATTTTTTTTCCTTTTCTATGGTGGTTTAGGAGTATCCTTTGCCTCTTGTGGATCTTGAGACAAATCAATGATAGGAGAGTCATTGGCTTGAGGTGGACTCTCACCTTCCTGTGACTCATTAGTGTACTCCTCATAATTTTATGAGGAATAATCTTTATCCACATCAAATTTTTCCTCAAGTAGTCCCTCTAGCTGACTAGACAGGGTACCATGCATCTCAACCATCCTATCAATTCTTTTTAGATAAGGGAGATCAGGGAAAAAACCTTCAAAATTGATTTTGGCCTTTTTGATTTGAGTTTCTAATTTCAATAAATCATAAAACTTGGTGAGCCTTACACCAATCTCATCCTCATCCAAGATGTTCCTTATTACATCTTCATCATCACAACCCTCATGTTCCTTGATGGTACCAATGTTGGGGATCAATGTCCTTCTAAGAGTTCTGATGAAGTTCTCATAATCAACATATCTACAAATACTAGAAGTCATCTTAAAGTGATTGAGCCATGCACTAAGTTATGGCAGTGCCCTCTTTTCAATCAAGAATTTTCCTATCCTAAATTTCCTTGGTGTGAAAGTACCCTACTTGTGGGGTGCCAAATGCTCCCTATTAGTCCATATCAGTTGCCAGATGATTTCCAATTGAGTAACCCTGGGGAGCACAAATTTTTGGAAGCAAATGTGGGGGTTGTGGACATCCATAAACTCTGATGATAGTGAAATTTTATCCTAAGTAGAAATCACCCCAATTATGGTTTCCTTGCCACTTATCTTCATATTGCATGGGCCTCAAAAACTTCAAAACCCTAACCTATAACCTTACTACACTGGTCCCCATTAATTGAAGAATTAGGTAGACTATCCAATTCTAAAAAATGTACCAAACACATTCATTGGAGGTGTAATTCCATACCCTCAACCAATACTACACTAGATTAGGCTGACCCTCAAACCTGAACCTAGGCTTTAACACCTTTGCATCCAGACTATTAACATTGAAATACAAAATCAGATGCATTAGAAGGGAATAATGCATGAGCCTAATGGGTCTCTTATTCTATTTAATAGAAACTAAGCCTTCATGCATTCTATCAATTACATACTGGATGTAATCATAGTCAGTGTTAGCATGAGAATTCTGAATATCAAGGATAATCATCAATAAATCTGCTGGTAGCATCTCTGGATCTCCATCTATCCCTAGAACTCTACACAATCCATGGCACAAAAACTTCATATAGAAGTTGAGTGATTTAAAATCATAAGGGGCATTCATGTGTGTTGGGAGAGGGGCTATATATTCACCTATCTTTGGGATGTGCCTAACCATCTGGCTTTTCACAGAACCTACATGAATCATGTATTTTTTATTTTCTTTCTTTAGGTCTATCTCTGTGGAAGAGAAAGAGTAGAAATCAAAAGCCTTCATAAAAGAACCCCTATCTAGAGTTACTAGAGAAGATTGGTCACCTTTCCTAATAGTTTTTGAAATGAGGTCATACAACCTAGCTCACTCAAAAATGAGATCAACATCTAGAAAAACATCAGGGATAATCAAATTTTCCATTCCTAAGGCCCATTCATTGAAAATTGGGATAACCTTACTTCTATTATTGTAAAAGTATGTGAATATAGTGCAACCTAAGCCAGATGGAGTGACAAGGTCTCTACAATTCTCCATCAAATCTTCGAAGGCCTCATTAGTAGCCTTTTTGCTCTAGTTTGAATTGGGGAGCAATCTGATAAATTCATCTGAGTAGTTTGGCTTTGCTTTCTCCTCGCCACCCTATTCCATATCTTCTCCACTAGACGATGCTTGACTTGGCTCTAGTTGACTCATCTTTCAATTATGAAAATCTCTAAATTTTGCAACTCCTTTTACTTCAACACTCACTACTACTACTTGGAAAATCACAATTGCCTTTAGAAAACTTTAAGTGTTGAAATCAATGATGTCCTATCGATACATCATCAACTATTGAATGTGCAATATTGCCAAGATAATTACAAATCTATCCCCAATCACTTCTACATTCAATTTTGCATAGCACCAATTTCAAATCAAGGCTAGTCATGGCTTGGATGTTGACAGGTTGATTAAAAAACTTGGAATCAAAGTAGAAAAGAAATGATCATAGTTTTTGGCTTTAAAACCCTCAATTATTGATAAAAAAAACCTTGATTAGTTCTACTTGGCTGTCTTTTTGCTTTAATCCAACTTAGCAGAGTACTTTTCCACATAGCAATGGTTATAAACCCTTTTTTATTAATGAGCACTTAACCTATCTTTATTTGGAGATCCAACGAATTAAGACTTCTCGCAATCTCAGAATGATTTATTTATCCTTGGTTAAATCTAGAGATCAAGTGACAGAGTCTTTCTCATGATCTTGGAATGATTTGTTAACTCATGATTTAACTCAAAGATTTAGCAACTATTGTTGATCTTGGAGATCATCAACGGTCCTCAGATTAACCCTCAAACCTTTATCTTAACCCAACAGCTATTCAGAGAATGAGTGACTAAATGCATTCTCTAATTATCAAGAAACTTGGATCAACCATGGTTTTATTTATAGAATGAGCGACTGAAGACTTCATTGATTCTTGTAATCTTTAACTTAACTTGGCTTTCATCTAGTGATCCAGTGAACAAAGCTTCTTTTAAACCTGAGTACCTTGAACTTGACCACAATCTTTATCTAGAGATTCAGTGACAACCTTTATCTCTTAATCTCTGAAAGCTTCACTTAACTCCTGGTCTATCACATGATTCAACAAACAAAGACTCTCATGATCTTAGAATGATTTTCTTAACCATGATTTAATTACAAGATTGAGCGAACAATCCTTATTTGCCAAGTCGCTGAATATTTCACTTAACTTGGGTTTCACTCTGAGATTAAGTACCGGCCATTGATCTTGAAAGAAATCAGTGGTTGTCGCTAAGTCACTTAATCTTTTAGGGTTTTACTATTTGATCATGAGATTGAGTGAATGCTTCATTCGCTGAATCACCAAAATATTTAGAACTTAACCATTTTATCCCAAGATCTAGCGACTAAAGAGACTTTACACCTTTAATATACTTCGTCGCTGAATCACCAAATCCTTTTTTCAAAGCCGCCAAAATATTGTGAACAAGAGAAAACCTTTGTCGCCAAATCACTAGATACTTTGGTATCAGCACATCCAATCATGAGATTAAAACATCACCGTTGATCTCAAAAATCATCAATGACTATCGCTTGATTGCTAAATAATCAAAGACTTAACTGCTCAATCAAGAAAACACGAGATAACTATTGCGTTAGGTCACTGAATGCTTAGAGAAAACTGCCAAAGATTTAGAGATGGGGAGACTGCATAGTCTTTGAATCACTAGAAGGAAAGCTAACTATTAATTGCATTTGGAGATTAAGTGACTAAAGGGAAAAAAGACATAAACCTAGACGTAGTCGCTGGTTCACTGAAAGAAAAAGTGACTTGAAAATTTAATCTAAGATCTATCAAACACTAAGAGAAAGAAAGATCACGTGCAAATTCAAAATCTTAAGTGGCCAAAAAGGTAACATGAAAACATAAGAAACTAGGGCACACCTAAGACATATGAGAGAAATAACCCTACTGAGGACAAAAAGACCTAGGGAAAGGATACATGAGCAAACCTTGAAGATTTCAAACCCTAAATTGGACAAACACACTTGCAGAGACACAAGAAAGGCAAGGCAAAGACCAGAAGCAACATTTCTTAGAAAACCAAAAATTTACCCAACACCCCTAACACTAGAAGTACTGGGGTTAGATTTTGGAATAGGCTAGTTGATTATAGGCATGCCTTTCTTGGTGATTGTTTGTTGATCATCTGAGATTTCAACACCCCTCTCAAAGATAGTGAGAATTTTTATGGATCCCAAATCCAACTAGATAGTAGATTGGACCTAATGTAATTTATTAATAACTAAGATTTATTGGATGCTGATCTCTAGGAGGTGAACTTTACTTGGAGAAATAGAAGGGTGGGAAATGGATTAATTCAAGTTAGGATACATTGGGATTTTATTTCCATTGATTGGATTCTATCATATTACTATTCTCTTTCAGCTTTATCTAGAATTAGCTCAAACCATTTTCCTATTTTCTTTGTGGCTAAGCCAACCTATAGCAAGAGAAATTTCCCTTTTAGATTTAAAAAATGTGGCTTTCTCACCCTAATCTGGAAGACTGTATTAGAGTTTGGTGGAATGTAAACATTGAGGGGACTTCTATGTTCAAAGTGTCTAAAAAACTTAGAAATGTTAAGGATATAATAAGGAAGTGGAACAAGGAGACCTTTGGGGACATTTTTCAGTCTAAGGCTACTATCCAAATGGAGTTGAATGATATCCAAAATTTTATCCAATCGGAAGGCTATAGTGTTGAGACCATGCAAAATGAGAATGACGTTGTGGTGAAATATCATGATATTATTTCTAAAGAGGAAGTGTTTTAGAAGTAGTAGCCTTGAGCCCTATGGCTCTCGGTGGGTGATAGAAATAATAGATATTTTCATATGACTTCCCTAAAAAACAAAGTGAAAAATAGAATTTCCAAAATTATGGTAGAATAGGGGAGATTGGAAAGTGATGAGGATTTTTGGGTGGAAACTATTATATTCTTTTCATCTCTCCTTTCAGCTAATTCTAACCTGATTTTGGAGGACCAAAACTCACTTATTTCTACTATTCCTTATATTTTGACAAAGGAGCATAACATGGCCATGACTGTTATTCTATTGGCTAAAGACATAAAAGATGTTGTTTTTTTCTTTTGAGGGGGAGAAAGAACCTGGCCTTGATGGATGTCCTACATTCTTTTTTCAATCCCTTTGGAATATTATTGGTAAGGATGTTTCTGATACAGTCAAGGAATTCTTTGGTTCCAGATAATTATTGAAGGAAATCAATTCTATTCTAATTGGTTTTATTCCTAAGAGAGAAGGTTTTGATTATACAGATAACTTTAGAACCATTAATTTGTGTAATTATTTTTATAAAATTGTCTCTAAAGTTTTAACTTCTAGGATCCTCTCTGTGCATCCTGAGATTATCTCTCCACAACAGAATGGTTTTGTTCCTAGAAGAAAAATACTGGATTCCATTATTACTATTCATGAGAACATCCATTTATTGGTTTGCTCAAAGAAACAAGGATGTTTTTTTAAACAAGACGTCTCCACAGCTTATGACTGGGTGGATTGGACTTTTCTTTCCAAGGTTCTTCAGGATTTTGGATTTAGTCCAAGATTGTTTTGGCTCATAATGAAACTAATTAACACCTCCTCTTCAGCTATTATTGTGAATGGGAACCCTTTGGGACTCTTTATTTTAACCTACCAGAGGTCTTAGGAAGGGATATCTTATCTATCCTATCTTCTTTTCCTTCATGGGTGAATGCCTTGGGATATATATTTAGAACTTGGTTTCTAAGGGTGAAACCCATGGGATTAATCCTTCCTCTTTATCCTTTACCTTCTCTCATGAATAATATGTTGATGATATGATAATTATGGGTTCCTTGAATATGAAATAAGCTAGAAAAATGAAGGAAACTCTTTATATCTATAGTCTGACCACTGGCCAGTTTATTAATTGGAACAAGAGATCTATCTTCTTCATGAATACTATCATTGAAAGACAAAGGAAGATATCCAAAATAGTAGGGTTTTCTATAGAGGAATTCATGTATTCCTGCCTTGGTCTTTCGCTCGCTGTCAAACCTCTTGAATCTTTATGGAATTTCCCAGTAGATAGATTCAATAATAAGCTGGCATACTGGAAGGATCTTTCTTGAGCCAAGTTGGAGAAATTTAATAACTTAAATCCTCACTTCATAATTTTTTGGTGTATGCTCTTAGTTTGTTCAAAATCCCCTCCAAATTTTCAAACATCGTTAAGGACATTAAACAAATATTCCTTTGGTCAGGATTTGAGGAAAATAAATGTCTTCTACTTGTGTAGCTTGGGAGAGTATTTTCAAACCTAACAATTTGGGAGGTTTTGGTATCAAATTTATTAGCACTTTCAGTAAGGCCTCGCTAACCAACCAAATATAGATAATATTTGGTGATACTAGGGAGTGGAACCAGGTATGAAAAATTAAATAAATAAATCATTTCTCCTCTTTGGATGATCTTATAAATTCCTCTATTATCTAGAATGGGTCACACATGTGCAATAATATTAAAAAATTTAAGAAGTTTGTTGCTCATGGTTTTTGGTGGAAATTGGGAAATGGTAGAAACATCCAGTTCTCAAAAAATAAATAGATCTTGGAACAACCACTCTATAGCTTTGTGGATTTTTATCTTTTAATGGATCTTTGTAAGGAGGCATTTGGGACTTGGTAGGTGAGTAATGGAAAGGATAGAATTGGATTCTCTTGTTGACCATTGATCCTTCTTTAGGTTCCTTGCAGACTATGCTCAATGTCTAAGTGGTAAGGGATGATTCTTTGGACTTGATTATTTGGGTTGGAACTCTTGGAGTAAATTTCTTTGTTTCCTTGGTTGTTTCCCTCATAAATTATTCCTTTGATGTGACTCCCTTCTTGGTGAAATCCTAGGTGAAATTTCTCATTCCTAAATCAGTATTTTTTACTGAATTTTCCTACAAAATAAAATATTAAGTACTAAAAATCTTTGTAAGAGAGACTTCTCCATTCTAAATAGATGTTATTTATGCTAGGAGGTGGAGGAGAATGCCCCCCATATTTTATTGCATTGTTCCTGATGCAGAGGGAAGGGTGATGGTCTTCACAACACAATGAGGATTTAGAAATTTCAGTGGTTTAGGTACTTAGGCCTATCAATTACCCCAAATGTTTAAGAGTTCAAACTTGTCAAAACCTTGTACTACACTTCTAAATGATATTATTGATGTTATAGGGTGTTAATGACTTTGATTCAATGGATTCTAAGGTCGTATATCAATCCCACACTTCACCTTTGGTAAAATGCTCACACTCTGTCACAGAGACCCACTTCAGCAACCAAGTAACCCTGCAGCAGACTTGGAACAAGAATAATTCTATGTTTTTGTAGACATGGAAAATTGGCAAAGGCTTAAATCAATCAAAAAGGTGCATAAAATCATCAAAATAGCACTAAAAATTGATAAATGGAACAAAGGCAATTCAAATCAAAGGAAAATTCAATTAAATGATTAAATGATTAAATAAAGCTTGAAAAGGGGAAAAACACTAAGAAATTAATTAAATTCAATTAATGACATAGTTGTTGAAATGAAAAATCAAAATGAACCTCTTACCCTTCATGGCTAAATTTAATTACTTTAATTAATTAATAAATATGAAATTCTCTCAACAAAGGAAAAAGGAGACAAAATGGACACAAATCACTCACTTTTGTTGAAATGGTCCAGCCTTTTGAAACCATTTAAATGTTTGTCCCCCAATTTAGGAACAAAGCAAAGCCAATTGACCTTACCCAAGCATAACCATGGTTATCTCACTCTACCCCCTACCCTTGGGAAAATCTTATAAATAGAAGGCATTTTGAGGCATTATTCATCCACTCCATATCTTTGAATTGCAGCAAAGCTCTGTCAATTTGCATCCATATCACTCACTTATCATTTGTCATTGTTAATTAGCTTAAATTGCATTGATCATAGTAGATTGTTCATCAAATAGAGCTAGAATTTGATAGAATAGACCTAAATTTGCATATCATATAGCTTAATTCTCATCTTTAGAGTGTCACTAGTGAGGATCATAGCTGAGAGCCTCATTTACCACTTTATTTTAGAGATCCATGAGATGTTGATAGATTAATTGTGCATTTGTTAGATTATTTTGCTCTAATTCTTGTTGTTCTTAGTTAATCTTGTTATTTCATGAAGGTGTAAATCACTCACACACAAATGGCGCCCACCGTGGGGCTCTAGGCCTCAAATTTGTCATAATTTCCACGTTATTTGCAAAATTTAGACTAGAATTACAGGATTTTACTCACTGTTTGCAGGTTACAGGAAAGAAATCACGCCTAACAGTAAAGAAATCACGCCTACAGTAAATAGATGTCGCTCGAGGTAATTTAGATGTCGCCTAGAGTCTGAACTCTCACACTTCTTAACAGCAGAATCACGCTTCTAGATAAAGAAATCACGCCTGCGGACATTAAGTTCTCGCCTCACGCACAAGCTGATGATGCCTTTGGCTATTTAGATGTCGCCTAAAAAAAATTAAAAGCCGCAACAGAGGAATGAGTTCATGCCTGGTGTAAAGGGAGTTCACTGCATTTTTCTTTTAATTTGTCACTCCTTTTATTTTAAATGTCGCTTTCATTTAATAAGATGTCGCTTATCTGAGTTAATTTATCACTTGTGATCAATAATTTACGCGTTTGTTTAATTTGATATCGCACTTAATTACTTTAATCTCGCTTGAGCCCCTTTTGGTGATGCTCGCGGTTAAAGTAATTACGTCTTTGTTAAATTAGATATCGCCTTTAACAGAAGAAATGTCGCCTGGTCTAGCATCTATTTTGTATCAGAGTAATTGCTATTGTCGCCTGTAGTAAAGATTTTACGCGTTTGCTAAATTTAATATCGCACTTTACTATTTTGATCTCGCTTGAGCCCCTTTTGGTGACGCTCGCAGTTAAAGTAGTCACGTCTTCATTAAATTTGATCTCGCCTATAGTCTGGATAATGTCGTCTGACAGTATTTTCACTATTTTGTCAAAATAAGGACTGTATGCTAACTTCACTGTCATTTTTTTTGTCTCAGGAGCATGGTCTGTCATAAGAAAGTGCAAAAACCAGAGAGAAGACACAACTTAGAGGAGAAATTGATCTCTAAAAGGATAAGGAAAGAAAATCGGGTACATTCTACCTTTGTTCTCAACAATAATTTAGAGAAAGAAGTAGAATTACATGCCAAATACATTGCTGTTGTAGATGCTTACAAACGAAAATATGTCTCATTGAATTGGGAATTTAGTCCTTAAATTTGTAAGAATTTTGCAAGTATTTTGGTAAACAAAGAATCAAAAGCATAATCAATTATATCATTTTTAGCTTTGATTTTGGTTTCCCCTCACTTTGTTTGTATTGTGCTGACTAGCTTGTTGGTGGAGGGAACGTTTTGCCAAGGTAAGAGGAGGATTTGGAGAGAAAAATGAAAAATCTACTACTTAAAAATGCGCCTAGCCTTTGCTAGCATCGTTTGAGGTATTTTTCTCATCAAGCTTGCACTTCCCTTAAATTGTGGCATTTTCAAAGTTCAAAACATAGTTTAATCATAAAAGGAAAAAATAAACACTTCAATTCTAAGAACCCCTTTGTCACGGGGTTGAAAAAGAACCAAATTTGATTGTGAGTGTTTGGGATAAGGGAAAAGCAATAGGGATATGCTCTTCACTCTTTGAGTGAATCAAATTCCCAAACTTGCTCTACCAAATCCATTTTTCATGCTTTTCAATGAATATGTTTAAAACTTAGTGGGCTCGCCTCCCGAGATTGCCTTAGAAGGGCCGGTGAGAGGGACAGCCCAAAGTGGGATACACTTGCTTTTTCCGCGAGAATCTGACCCACTATAAAATGAAACACGGGTATCCTTAATGGGGTACACGATAAAAGGATTTTAGCTCTTTTGAACTTCCTCTAGTAGTCCTAACGGATTGCGCAAAATCGTGCTTTTGTGCGTGTGGGAAGCCCCTTAACATAGTTGGGGGATGAAAAGCTAAGATCTCTTTTGAACGGAAAACTTACTACATAACGGTAAAATAGCAAAACTACCTATTAGAGCCATGTTTACGAACCAATTATGTGCTAGGTAGATTGTGTGGAAGCTATTCTTGTGTTAAACCTGTGAAAACGTTCAAAAATATACACATTAGAGCATTCTAGGGATATGGTACCCAATTGATGTGTGTGTTGAGATTGTTTTTATTTTCAAACAAGATATTCCAAAGTTATTGATCAAAACACCATTAAAATTTTAAACCATTTAAAATTGATCAAAAACTTTTACCTTATTCCAAAAATAGCTTATCAAGAGAAGAAAGTCAACATACCCTTAAAGTTTGTTCATGCCTGTTATTACAAGGTCACTCTCTATAAGGAAAGCATTACAAACAGACGGGACCTACAACGGAGAAGAGCTCCCATTTCCAAAGAACACTTTCATTACTTCACGAGTGACTGAAAATCCCACTAACGAAAAGGACATTAACAACATGTTTAGTGGTACCCTAGGAAATATCGATCCCACTAACCAAGGGAACAACATGAATGGGGGCATAGATCCTAATAACAACCAAGGGAACAACATGAATGGAGGTATGGATCTTAACAACAATCAAGGAAATTCTAATAATGGAGGAAGAGATCCTAATTCTCAAGAGGCAAATTCACAAGGCAACAACTTATTTCCTCCTCATAATACAAACTTACCCCCAACTGCAGAAGAAGCCACGATTGAAAGAGCATTAGAGGCAAGACAATGTCCTTATTTCATAGAACTAATGAAAAAGACCATGCTTATGGATAAAGAAAAACACTTCATGGACTTAATACAAATGGGGGTAAAGCTACCTAAAGATTTTGACATAGAACAATTAAAACCCAAGGAAATAGAAGACCCTATGGAAGCAATGAGGAAACAATTCAAGGCATTACAAATGGAAATTGACAATTTGAAACAAAATGGGGCTCCTAAGCCTTTCTCTATTGAAACATTATGTCCTTTTCCATTCGATAAGAGTTTGGTCATGGTGCCTTTTCCCATTAATGTAACATTTCCTAAATATGAGAGATATGAAGGAACATCTGACCCACATGATCATCTTCGGGGGTTTTGTGCATTGAGTCTTGAATTCATGCATGAATCAACCTATTTAATGAGACTATTCCCAAGAAGCTTGGGAGGAACAGCCATGGATTGGTTTTCAAAACTACCATCCGGCATAAAATCCTTTGAAGAGTTAGCATCTAAATTCGTGACTCATTACTCTTATAACATCAAACATGAGGTCACCATGATAATGTTATGTAACACGAAGCAACAAGATGAAGCCTTTCTCACATTCTTGCAAAGATGGAGGACTGCATTTGCTAGATATCCAAGAAGTGTACCGGAGAAAGAAAAAATGGATATCTTTATTAACGGTTTAAGAAGCGAGCTAAATTATAGACTAAGGATGCAATGTCCCAAAACCTTTCAAGATCTAATTGATAACAGAATTACAACGGAAGAAGTGTTGATTAAGAGTGGAGAGTTGAAATTGCACAAGGAAAATAAGAATAACTCTAACTCCAACAACAACAATACCAACAATAACAACAATCCAAATAAAAGTTGGTACAACAACAATAGCCGTTATGCTGCAAAGAATAACAACAAAGGTATTGTTAATGATGGTGTAGTGGAATCCAGCAACTTGAAGGTGATTCCATTTGCCCTTACAAAGACACCAAATCAAGTGAATAATGCTAATCAAGCATATAATGCACCTTCCAACAACAACAACAATGCCAATAAGAATAATCAAGGAAACAAGGATCAAAACAGCAAGTATGATAAGTATTTGAAACCCACTCCTGCAAGACACTTTACACCCTTGGGAGAATCACTTGAAACTGCATTAAAGGCTCTCATAGCTAACAATGTTATTGCATTACCCGCTATTAAACCTTATGAACCAGACCACAAGCCGGGTTGGTGGGATGCTAAGCATCATTGTGAATATCATAGGATTCAGGGGCACCCTACAAATGAATGTTTACAATTAAAGAATGTGGTGCAAGACTTGATAGATAATAACATAATCACTGTTGATGGACCCCAAAATAATGAAGATCATACGGCCTTCAAACAACCTTTTTACAAACATGATAAAGGTGAGTCATCAAATGGCAAGAAACAAAGTGCCAATAATCTCAACTTTGCGCCATCATATGATCATATTGTTAATGCTATCATCATTAATGAACAGCCTCAAAAGGAAGCAACAAATGTCATTACAAGAGGGCAGAATTCTAGAATGACTTTACAAGGGATAGTCCCTCAAAACACCAATATCCCACCATCCAACATTGTGGTCAAACAATCTCCTACAGCAGCAAGACCTTATAGTTTGGTAGACCAATTGCAACGTACTCCAGCACAAATCTCAATCTTAGAGTTATTGAAGTTGTCACCAAATCATAAAGAGATTTTGGAAAAAGCTTTGGAAGAGACACATGTTTCTACTACCTTAGGGGAAGAAAAGTTTCAAAATATGGTAGGACATCTAGTGGCTCCTCATTGTCTTTCATTTTCAGATCAAGATGACATGTCTATAACTCATCCTAAAAATTTGCCATTACATATAGAGGTTTTGATCGAAAGGCATAGAGTCAAAAGAGCCCTTATTGATGGAGGGGCTGGCCTTAACATATGCACATTGAGTCTTGTAAAATCCTTAGGTCTATCCGAGTCTTGCATTGACCCTACAAAGAAAATCACCATAAAAGCTTATGATGAGGCTGAAAGAGCTTCTAAAGGCATGATTGTGTTGCCCATCCAAGTGGGACCAGTTAAGAAGGAAACCAAATGTCAAGTGTTGGACATGAAATTAACCTATAACATCTTATTGGGAAGACCCTGGATTCATGAGATGCAAGCTGTCCCCTCCACATACCACCAATGCATCAAGTTCCCATACATGGGTGAAGAAATCACAGTTGGAGGAGACTCAAATCCATTTCAATATTGTAATGCACTCAAACCCTTGCATGAATTATACATTCCACATAATCGTGAAGGAGTTGTTCCAAGAATCACCAATGAAGATGCACAAAATCCTCTTCAAGCTAGCTCAACTACATCAACTAAGGGCAAGGAAAAAGTGAGCTACGAGGGTCCAAATGTGATGGAAAGTCCATATGTGGCACCTAAATTGGAAAAAGTGATCTACAAACCTACTAAAGAGGAAAAAGAACAAGCTAAAGCAGATCATTACCAATACATGAGTGAGATGATGAACAAATTTGACAAACAATGCAAGATTAGTTCAAAAGGGGTAGGAGAATATTCAGTTTCTCTATTTGACATGCCCATGTCTCCTAAATCACATGGAAAACCCTCAAAAGAACATCTTCCACATAAGTATAATTCTTATTTTGTGAGGGAAGATAGCAAAGCAACATGGGATAAGGAAGAGGATGATGTTCTCCAATGGCTTTATCATGATGAGGATGGTACCCTAGACACTCCCATGGAAAGAATTCAGCATGTTAATATACAAACAGAACAATATGGGAAAGGATTTGATATTATGCAAAAGATGGGATACAAAGGAAGAGGACCCCTAGGCCAAAGAAATAGAGGATTATTAGAACCTATTGAACCTGTTTGGAGGGCAAGTCATGAAAAATCCGGAGTAGGTTTTCAATATAAGGGAGAAAGTTCAAGTCCAATGCATGATTTTCATCCTCAAATAAATGCATTAGAATCCGAAGGAGATAGTGATGATTCTAGGGATTATGAATGGGATACTTTATCAGATGAGTCATGTCAAGATAAAGAAGTCATTGCTATACATACTTATGCAAAAATCCCAAAACAAGATGCTCCAATTAATGAAGAATCTTCTATTCAAAGGCCTACTATAGAACAAGCATCTAGTAGTGGAGCATGGATAGAAACATTTTGGACACCTTCAGAGGAGGGAAATTCAAATGTTAGTTTTAACCTGCTTGTGGCTTTTCCCACATTGTTTCCCGTAGAGGTCGATGAAGATTCAAGCGAAGGGGACTTTGACCCTGCTTCCATGGATCATCTTGAGGAAGCGCACATCATAGACCTAAATGATACAATGTATGAACCCTCAAATGAAGTCATGTCCATAAATCCTATTGATGATACCTTACCCAATAATTCCTTAATTTTGATACATCCAGACCTCATTGATTGGGATCAAACTGAACCACATGACTTACTTTACTTCCCAAATGACCAAGCCACAAACCAATACCTTAATGCGGTTGAACCCTCTTTCACCAACGAACTCAATACGGACATGATGACAACAGCAAGGGTCCAATCTGTTAGTCAAAAAAATAAAAAATAAAAAAAAATAAAAAAATGAAAAGTTCTATTGGTGAAAACCCAACTGTGTCACCATTAGAACCAAAAAAAATGAAAATAAAAGACGTTTCTTTTGGTGAAAACCCAACTGTGGCACCATTAGAAGAGAGATTGGATACTTTGCCTGAACATGAAGAAGAATGGTCATCTATTCTTATAGAACCAACAGAAAAAGTTAACATTGGCACGGAACTAGAGCCAAAGGTTGTACACTTGGCTGCATCACTTACATCTATTGAAAGAGAGGACTTTATCAAATTCTTCCAAGAACAACAAGTAAATTTTGCATGGTCATATGCCGATATGCCTGGATTGGATCCTGATTTCATAATGCATCATCTGAATGTTAGACCCGGAGTTAAACCTGTGAAGCAAAAACTAAGGAAAATGCACCCACATGTGGCTCTTCTAGTCAAGGCAGAATTGGAAAAATTATTAAAGGTGGGATTCATAAGAACAATAGCATATGTTGATTGGATCTCTAACATTGTGCCAGTTACTAAGCATGATAAATCTATCCGTGTATGTACGGATTTCAGAGATTTAAACCTTGCATGTCCCAAAGATGACTTCCCATTGCCAAGCATTGATACCATAGTGGATTTGACAGCAGGTCACGCAATGTACTCATTAATGGATGGATTTAGTGGCTACAACCAAATCAAGATTGCTCCCGAAGACCAAGAAAAGATAGCATTTACTTGCCCTTGGGGTACTTTTTGTTGGAATGTTATGCCCTTCGGTTTAAAAAATGCTGGAGCTACATATCAAAGGGCCATGAAAACTATTTTCCATGACATGATGCATACTTTTTTAGAAGATTATGTGGATGACATTCTAGCAAAATCCCACAGTAGAGAAGAGCATTTACAAATCCTAAGAAAAATATTCATTCGGTTAGAACAATTCAAAGTTAGACTAAACCCAAAGAAGTGTGCCTTTGGTGTCCAATCCGGCAAGTTATTGGGTTATATAGTGTCAGCAAAAGGCATTGAAGTTGATCCTGAAAAAGTACAAGCAATTCTAGAAATGGAGATTCCAAGAAATATTAGCCAAATGAGGTCACTACAAGGAAAGATTCAATCAATAAGGAGATTTATCTCTCAATTAGCAGAAAAGTGTCACTCCTTCACCAGATTGTTACACAAGGACACTACATTTATGTGGGATGAAGAATGTGATAAGGCCTTTGCTACTTTGAAAACTTATTTGATAAACCCACCTATTCTTATGTCACCTATCAAAGGTAAAGAACTGTTGTTATACATATCAGCCACAGAAAGGTCTCTAGGCATATTGTTGGCACAAGAAGATGAGCAAGGAAAAGAAAGGGAAATCTACTATCTTAGTAGAACCTTAATAAAATATGAACTCAATTATTCATTCATGGAAAGAGCATGTCTAGCAGTGGTTTTTGCATCTCAAAAACTAAGACATTATATGTTGATGCATAAGATCAAATTAATTGCCAAGATTGATCCTCTCAAATACTTACTAAGTAAAACTGCCTTAACAGGTAGAATAGCAAAATGGGTCATGATCCTAAGTGAATTTGACATTGAATATGTTGATAGAAGAGCAATTAAAGGACAAGTGATAGCAGATCACTTAGCAGATAACCCAATGGAGTCTACACAAACCATGCAAATTGAATTTCCAGATGCAGAAATTGTCAACATAGAAGTAAAGACATGGAAGTTATATTTTGATGGATCTTACACACAAGGAGGTTCTGGAGCAGGTATATTATTGGTTACTCCTCAAGGATACACCATTCCAAAGTCTTATAAACTCTTATTTCCATGCACCAATAACATAGCGGAATATGAGGCATTAGTCATTGGCATCAAAATGGCTTTAGAATGGAGTATTGTAGAATTACAAGTGTATGGAGATTCCCAACTCATAATGAATCAGGTTAATAATGAATACAATACCAAGGACATAACATTGATGAAATATAAAACCTTGATTGATGGATGGAAGAAGTACTTTGCTTTGATCACATTTGAACAGATTCCAAGAGAAAAGAATCGAGCAGCAGATGCCATGGCTACCTTGGCTTCATTGTTACAAAAACCAGATCAAAATGAGAAGTATGAGTTCTTGGTGGAAGAGTTGGTAAAACTGGCATTTAACCTTCCTGACACCCAAATTGTTGCTCTTTTACATGGACATGACTCTCCTTGGTATGGACCCATCTATACTTACCTTAAAGACCAAGTACTCCCCATAGACCAAACTCGTGCCCAAAAACGTAACTTCATACGCCAAGCCGCCCGTTACCTAATCCTTTCAGACACATTATATCGTAAGGGTCTTGATGGGACGTTACTTAGATGTCTAGAGGAAGAAGAGTCTAAGTTAGCTTTACGCGAGGTCCACGAAGGCATTTGCGGGTCACACTCAAGCGGTTTTAATCTAGCTAAGAAAATCCTTCATCTAGGGTACTTTTGGACAACATTAGAAAAGGATGCTTGTCAATTTGTGAAGACATGCAGCAAATGTCAATATCATGGTAATATGATACATGCACCGGCTCAAGAATTACACCCATTCATTACACCATGGCCTTTTTATCAATGGGGTTTTGACTTGATTGGAATCATATATCCTCCATCTTCAAACGGACACAAGTATATCATCACAGCAACAGAATACTTCACCAAATGGGTGGAAGCAGTTCCATTAACAACAGCAACCGGCAAACAAATTTCAATGTTCATTTTGAACCACATAATTTGCCGCTATGGTATTCCACATGCCATTATCACGGATAATGGGAAACAATTCAAAAATTAGGATATTGATGAACTTTGCATGACATTTCACATTACACATCATTCATCATCCATTTATTATCCACAAGGCAATGGACAAGCTGAGGCAACAAACAAAAATATCCTCAAAATATTAAAAAGATCAGTTAACAAATCAGGTAGAGATTGGCACGTGCAAATAAATCCCGCACTATGGGCTTACAGAACTAGTATCAGAACACCTACAGGAGCCACCCCATTCTCTTTAGTCTATGGAACCGAAGCAGTTCTACCATTAGAAGTTGAAATTCCATCTCTACGGGTTTCATTAAGAGGATTGATCACTGATGAGGATTATAGGATTGCCAGACTACAACAATTGGAATTGTTAGAGGAACATCAGACTCAAGCTTATGAGCATTTAAAAGGTTATCAAAACAGGATTGCACATAATTACAACAAACACATCAAACCAAGAACTTTTCAAGTAGGAGACTTGGTACTAAGAGAAAATCCCAAAAATCAAGTTGAAAGGGAAAAGAAAGGAAAGTGGGAAGCTAATTGGATAGGCCCATTTGTGATAGCGTCATCCTTTGGAACTGGAACATATAAGTTATCAGATTGTAATGGTGAAGAATTACAAGAACCCATAAATAGCATTCATTTGAAGAGATTCTACACCTAAAACAGATGAAAGAGTATAAAGAGTATCAGATGAGAGAGCATTATAATTATTGTACATAATTGAAAATGGAAAATACCAAAAACATTTGAAAATGGAAAATACCAAAAAAATTTGAAAATGGAAAATCCAAAAATATTGGAAAAGAAGAAAGATAAAAAATAGTGGAAAATTGAGCCTGAAGAAAGCAAAAACATTTGAAAAACTATCTCTTGGTGAAAACCTAGCAAATAGGCGCCAAGGTGATAATGAAAAATACAAAAAAAATAAAAATAAAAATAAAAATAAAAATACAAAAAAAAAAGAAAAAAAAAAAAGAGAATACCCAAAAGTGAAAACTTGGTAACAAGCGCTTTTGGTTCCCTTAAGTCATTTCCTTCCTAGCCACATGTGTATATAATGCATCTCATCATCCCATTTGTCTAAACCTTCATTGCATCCGTCATTTGTACATAGTCATAATAACAGTTTGTAGCACCATCCTTTGCATTGCCTAAAGTTGTCAAAATTGATACATCACATACTTGGGGGCAGCATAAATGGATTGGAAAGTGGGTACCTCAAAAGGATTCATATGAACAACATTCAGTCACAAGCAGAAAGGGATCAACATTTTCAGAAGAGAGATCAGATTTTTGTAAACCTTTGATTGATAACGAAAAAGTTGACTACCACAACAAAATCCTTGAAGCCTAAATTGACTTATTATTCAGGATTAAAAATAAAAAATCATGTCATGATCAAACACTTGGAAATATATTTTGTTGAAAATCAGAAAACAATGCAAAACACTTAGATAGATTCTTTTGAAAAGTTGGTTAAAAATCTGTTTACTTACATTCATTCAATTTGTATCAAGTCTTTTTAGCTCATCAATGATGTTTCGACTAGATTGGCAATGATGGAGACATGATATTTTTCTTGACTATGAAGTGACTGTTTGGAGGAAAATTCATTGCCTTATGAGAATTCATCTAAAGACATGGTCATCAAAGAACCATCGAGGATTATCTTATAAAACAATGAGTTAACCTTTGTTTGTTTACGCAACCGGATACCTTGGATATTTAGATTCTTCATATCTAAATGACAAAATCCACTTGCAACATAGAATCTGACAAAATCGGTATTCGTACTCTCATGATTTTTTTGAAATCAGTGATAGTCGTATCGATGAGACCGATGGGAAAGCAAAACGGAGGTTACCATATGAGCAGTAAATAAAAAGCGATATTCATATCATCATGTCAGTGGGCAGTGGTGATTGTATCGACTTTCCGGTCCCAAGTGCTCAATGATGAAAATATATCCTCAAGGCATTTGTTTGCTAAAAGCTAGTGACACTTAGCTGCATTCATAAAAAGGTTAAATGCATTCTCATGTTAGATTAATTGCAGGTGCATTTTTTTTTCCCAAGGGTTTTATTTTCGCATCAAAAAGGGGGTATATGACATCATTAACAGGGTTAAATCAACAAGGACAACATCATTTCAACATCATCTTTTCTACAAAAATAAAAATATATGAGATTATACTTTTTGCATTCATTCCATATCATTAATCATTACATAGATATTATCAAAGAAAAGAAGGAAATAATCATTTACATGTGCATACATACAGATTGCATACATGAGAAATAACATATCAAAACTGCAGCCATACATGAAGAAGAAATGCATCCATTTATCTATATCATACATAAGATACGTTGCATCCATAGCCAATATCCATCCAAAAACAAATGCATTAGATAAACACATATAGCAGCATCTAAAGGAAATCTCATATATCATCAAATAAAAGCAGGAAAGATCATAAATGTTCTCATATCACACGTCTACTCATAACTCAATATATCAAGTATAATAATGATGTCATAAAACTCAACTCTATAATCGCCCATCAACAGGGGCATCAATGTCAAATAAGTGTCAAAATACAACTGGAAAGGTGACACCAAGGTCACAAGACTATGGTACAATATCAAGTATCTCAGCATCAGTACATCAATGATTAATAAGAGCACTCATAGCTCAACTCTCATCACCACTGGGAGGAGGTCCTGGAGGAGGCTGTGGAGGAGGCTGTGATGGAGGTTGCTGAGGAGGCATCTGACCAACCATAGCAATAAGGAGAGGAACCAAGGGAGCCAAACCTGATACCAACTGCTGAATCATAGACGACATCTGTGACACCTCTGTCCATAATGCTCCCACATCTGCTCGTAGCTGGGTAGTACTAGAACTCTCTCCAACCTCATAGGTACTCTAAGGATCACCTGTATCTATAGGAGCTTTTCTCCGATCATGGGAAAAAGCTGCTGGCATCTGCTGTGCACCTGTATCCTGACCATCCACAGTAGCCTGCTGTAATCCTGCTCTCGTATCCTGTCCTGTACCTGGATCCTGTCTAGCAGCCCTCACATGATCCTGACGATCTATCCTCTGTCTCTGTGCTACTGCAGGACGAGGAGGAGGAGGTGGTGCCTGTACCTGTGCATCTCTCGCTCGTCCTCTGAGCCTAATCACTGCCCTAACTCGGGGTCTACCTCTGCGTCTCCTCCCACCACCAACATCATCACCATCATCATCTCGCCCAGGCACTGGCTCTGCAGGGTCTGTAAATCGAGGCATCGGATGCTCCATCAACCAAGCTAGATACTCCTGTGTGACTCCGGCATCTCTGATGTGTAACCTCATGTCCCAATCCATATAACCCAGTAATGATATCTGCTCTATAGCGTCATCATATGAAGGCATGTGACCCCAAGTAGCACGCTCTGCACTAGAACGAGCATATACTGCAGATTCCTGAGGCATAGGCTGAATCTGCCCAAACTGTCGTAGTACTCTCCCTGCCAAGAATCTCTCAAGAACAGAGTCGATCCTACCGATCATCCATCGAGGAGCAAACATATATGGTAACTCCAAGCTATCCTCTCTCCAATCCTCGACCTCAACATATGGTCTCCAATAGACCTCATCCATGTCATCAATCTGCCGTCGCCAATACTCCAAGTGACCCAAGTGATGCTGTGTCACCATACCAGTATACTGCCATGCAAAAGGATAGCCTGGAGGATGATCTCGATCTGATATAAGATGACTGACTGGTAAGTGCTCCCATATCCACAACTGTAAAATATGAATCCCAGCAGATAATGAGGCTGATCTCCTGTAAACCACCTCATGAAGATCGTGATAAAGCTGTGCCAGCACACAAGATCCCCAGTCAAAGCGTCGAGGATGATGTAGCAAATCCTCGATAATCCTGCCCCATCCCACTGAAAATTCATGACCTCGCCGATCAGGTAATAAAACACCACCAATGATAGCACCTAATAATGCTGGTAAAACAGGAAATGAGGCAAACTGAGGCCATAAGATACAATCATCACCAATAGACGGATCTCCGAATACTCGTCGACAATATGTCCCGTCATAGACTGCATCATAATATACTATCTCTCCATGAGTCAGGATCCGTAGCAATCTGTAAACATCCTCAGGTGTAATAGTCATCTCGCCCTGTGGTAGCCAAAATGTGTTTGTCTCAGAGTGCCAACGCTCTGCGACAGCAGTAATCAAACCTCGGTTCATCTGGAACCGAGGAAGCTCTAGTACGCATAGTAAACCGCAGCGCCTAATCACTCGCCTCTCGGCGTCAGTCAACTGGGTCCTAAGCTCCATCACCCAGTGTGGTACAGTCCGAAGGTACAGCACAGGGACATTCTCCTGTTTAATCAAAACAAGGGAATCACATGAGTAACTTACTATCAAGAAATCAAACAATCAATCATAGTCATCGATTTACATATACCTATCAGACTTACCAATCCTAACTCTAAGCATTGAGGAAGGACGATCCTAGTTTTATGTCTCTAAGCATTTGAGCATAAAATGAATAGACGTTTAGATCCATGATCTATCATTCGTGATGAAGATTGATTAACCTTATTCTTCGATATTATAGTTACATATGTTCTAATTCGTTGTTGAAATCAAACAAAGGGAATACCCTAACTAAACATTCGATTGAATTCATTGACGTGATCGATATCAATCAAGTTGACGCAATCGAGCAATCAGACGTCCTAGAAAAGTTTGAAATAAACAAATTTTTTACTTACGTGACTTTTCTTTCTGGCGTCATTTCTTTTACCAGAGGTGACATTTCTTTGTTCAAACGCCTGATTTTATTCACCCGCGTGAATTAATTTCACGGAGGCGGTATGCGATTTTCCGCAGGCGACATCTTATTATCACGCGACACCTGATAAAAATGATTAAACCCTAAGCGACATTAAATTATCCTTAGGCGACACAAGATTTTCTAAATGCGTGAGAATACCTAAGGGAGGCGACATCAATTTTACTGAAGGCGACATTTAAAATTTTTAGGCGATATTAAAATGCACGGAGGCGACATTTCTTTTCACGAACGCAGAATTAAAATTTTTAAAAGCATTAAATAAGGTCATAAATGCAACTTTAAAGACATGAGAAAAATTTGAATGACATACCGGAGGACCATCGGTCGCTCTCCGACTGAACCGGAGCGCTCTCTCAAACCGATGCTCGCGATGTGGGACCACCATCGTCTCCAAAAGGCTAAAATCAGAGCTAAAATCTCAAGAAGGAACGGTGCAAATGAATAGTAAAATGAGGGGTTTTACCCTATTTAAGGTGAAATTGGTCCTCATTAACACTTAAAAAAAATGCACTTTGAACCTATTATAGGACATTTTCATTAATCGGGGCATGAATCAAACTTGATTATTTCTTTCAAACGGTATCAGAAATCAAAACATATTCCAACTACTTAAAAATATTTTAAATCAAGGACTCAATATGTTTTATTTCTGAGGGGGCATCAGAGTATCAAATGGGCATCACATCAAAACCATTTATCAGTGGGGCATATCAAGTATCATATCATAGCAGTATCATATCAAGATAGCAGTATCATATCATATCAAGTATCATATCAGGAGGCAAATCAATTGCATATCAGTTTCATATCAAATCTGTTATCATATCAAACCTATCAACATATCAGCGATCAATCAACCCAAGACCTTTATCAGTGAACCCAGGACCTATCATCAAATCAGGACCCATATCATATCAGAGGCATCAGAATCATATCAGCACCATCATCAGAGGCACATCATCATCATCATCAGGAAGTACATCAATCAGAACGATCAGAGGCATATCAGAACCAGGACCTGAATCAGATCATCATACTAAGGAAATCTTTGAATCGGTGTTCTTCGTACATCGACTCAAAGAGGGGCATTTGTAGACATGGAAAATTGGCAAAGGCTTAAATCAATCAAAAAGGTGCATCAAATCATCAAAATAGCACTAAAAATCGATAAATGGAACAAAGGCAATTCAAATCAAAGGAAAATTCAATTAAATGATTAAATGATTAAATAAAGCTTGAAAAGGGGAAAAACACTAAGAAATTGATTAAATTCAATTAATGACATAGTTGTTGAAATGAAAAATCAAAATGAACCTCTTACCCTTCATGGCTAAATTTAATTACTTTAATTAATTAATAAATATGAAATTCTCTCAACAAAGGAAAAAGGAGACAAAATGGACACAAATCACTCACTTTTGTTGAAATGGTCCAGCCTTTTGAAACCATTTAAATGTTTGTCCCCCAATTTAGGAACAAAGCAAAGCCAATTGACCTTACCCAAGCATAACCATGGTTATCTCACTCTACCCCCTACCCTTGGGAAAATCTTATAAATAGAAGGCATTTTGAGGCATTATTCATCCACTCCATATCTTTGAATTGCAGCAAAGCTCTGTCAATTTGCATCCATATCACTCACTTATCATTTGTCATTGTTAATTAGCTTAAATTGCATTGATCATAGTAGATTGTTCATCAAATAGAGCTAGAATTTGATAGAATAGACCTAAATTTGCATATCATATAGCTTAATTCTCATCTTTAGAGTGTCACTAGTGAGGATCATAGCTGAGAGCCTCATTTACCACTTTATTTTAGAGATCCATGAGATGTTGATAGATTAATTGTGCATTTGTTAGATTATTTTGCTCTAATTCTTGTTGTTCTTAGTTAATCTTGTTATTTCATGAAGGTGTAAATCACTCACACACAGTTTTCTCAAAGCATTTGACAATCCAATGACATTTACTGGTACCCCTTATGAATACTACAACATACCAAAGACTTTCCTATACTTGTTTGGACCGACACTGTTAGACATGTCATGTGCTCTGGTTTAATGCATGAAAGTGACCAAACTTACAAAGGAAGTACTCACCAACGACCTCCTATCAAGTCCAACTCCCAAACAGTCTTTAGTTATGTTCCCAATTACTCAACTCCAAAAATAATTAATTCCAAGTGTTCTGTAATTCCCGAATCTCCAAATCTTGACTCGAACCCCTCTTTGCTAGACTTCCTCAGTGTTCGATTCCCACATGGTCCTGCATCCAATTCATAGTCGAGTCACCACTCAACCAAACTGTAACTATGTTTTCAAACATAAAGTTCACTCCATACTCGGTGGACTGTTTACGGCACCACCCGAGCCTCCCCTTTCAACACACTGTCATACGGTTCTCAATAGTGTTCACACTGTTCCCCACAAATCTGCATATGCAAAATTAGTCATATAATACACGTTAACAAATGGTCATTCCATGAATTAGGCCTGAGTATTCATGGAACGACTCCAAAGATTCTTTCTAAACTCTACTGCAACCAAGGATTAAGATATAGAACGCTATTTCAACCCAACTGGTGCGACAGTGAATTCAATAAAATGTCGAACACATTCAAATAACAAATGAAATGATTTGTGTACCCTGTCAATGCATTTGAAATTCAAACAATCAAACTGAGAATTGATAGATTAGGGAAATTGCAAAGTTTGAATAGTTTATTGTTTTACAAACTGGCGCAACAGTGATTTCAAAGCAATAGGAAATTCATTCAAAAGCGTCTGAGATAGTTAAAGAAACTTTTCAAGTCATATGAAACTCCAATAAATCAATACAACTTCCCACAACGAAAAGGATTGCAGAAATTGGAAAGTTTTTATTGCTCACTGTCACCAATCCGCATACACCAGTCTCCTCCTCCCTATTTTGTAACAAAGACCTTTTTTATCATAAACCGAAGACTCCCAATAACTTCTGAAACTGATCTAACCAACTCTTCACGATTGGGTTGGATAACTAAATCTTTTAAAAGATGACAAGCTACTAATGCCCTCCATAATCTAAATAGCCGTTCATAGTTGAAATTGTGACTTTTCAAAGGCTTTATTTAACAATTAACATCTTCTAATGTCTTAAACCTATCCCATGACCCAATATAGACTTTGTAAGCTAGATACTTATTCGTGACCCCTTGGAACACTAATGGTTCCTATTACAATTTTATTTAGGAACATGAAAAAGCCCATACATTGCAATAACATTAAAACATTAATGGTGCCAAAATTTGATAATTGATTTGATTTGAAGTCTTATTGACCTCCTTTGCATTATAATTCTCCTTAAATGTCTTCATAGGTTTCCTGTAGGTCCCTGATGCCCCTGCACCAGTTCCTCTTCTCAGTAGGTTTGGTCTTATATATTGAAGAACTAGAATATTTAGTAGGTTCTCCCTTGCTCTATCCAATATTTTTTCTGCTAGTGGAATTGTCCCTTCTTTTATCTAAATCTCAGGCTCTCTGGGTGATCAATTCTTCCCATATAATATAGGGGATTTGGAAGGAGAGCTATAATAGAATTTTTTGGGACAAAACATCCCCATATCAGGTGGTTGAGGAGAAAATTATTTAAGTGCCATTAGTGAAAATATCAATCTCTTTTAGAAGGAAGTTAAGGATAATATTTATTTTCAGTGTAGGGAGTTGGAACTTAGAATTGCTAGGGACTTGAACTTAACTATTGATATTACTAGAAATTTGGGAAAAATCAAGACGAATAGAGAAGGCCTAACCTGGTCTTTTACTCCAAAAGGATGGATTAAAATTATTTTTGATGGGGCAACCAAAGCTAAGCCAGGGTTAGATGAGTGTGTGTGTGTGTGTATGTTTTGGAATCTTAGCAACTCTTATGCTCATATAGGCATTATAGATTTTAAATAGTTGTCTATTATTTTATTAATTTTCATATTGGGCCATGTTGGGAGGCGTTAACCATGTAGGCATAATAATTTCTTTAGTAATGCATCATTTCTCTGTTATATGTTGGTTTTGTTTTGTGGTCTCTATGTAACAATGTTTTGGAGCCACTTTATGCTTGCAAGTGATTTCACACAAGATATTCACACATGCATTTTATGAATGGAAGGAGATCATTTCATATTTAAGTGTATTTTAATATACCTTAATTCATTGCAATGAATCTTTCTTTATGCAATTGTTTCTCTTATAAATGATATGATTTTTTTTCTTCTATGTCCATGTAGTTAGAGGTGTTAGATCTATTCTAGATTCTACTTATTCATACAATGGGATTGCAACTTCAAAAACAAAAATATTTTTATATTTCTATTAATGGGGTATGTTTGTTTGTTTATTTCTTATGTGTCAATCCTTATTCAAATGATATGTATAAAGAAGTTTCTTTTGCATTTCCTTAAGAATAGGAATGTCATTTATGACTTTCCTTGCATGTTGGTCATTTTGGAGTATAGAAAAATATAAACAGTTGTTGATAGGGGGATTTGGTTGCAATTTTGATGTTGCAGAGTTGATGAGGTTGTAGTGTTGATGTTACAGAGTTTTAATGTTGACAATTTGACGAAGTTGTAGTGTTGTTATTGTAGATTTTTGATGTTGTAGAATTGTTGATGTTGCATTATTCATGTTATAGAGTTGATGATATTGTTTCTATTGTATTAGTTTGTATGGTTTTCTTTGATGGAAAGTATTTGATGTTGTTGATGTGTCACTATGGTTGTCTTTTATGGAAACATATTTATTTGGTGGATGGTATTATGATTAGTATTTATATCTTGTTGATATGGTTTTGAAGTTCTATATGTTTGAATCTTGGTGCTCTAGAAAATGTGTTTCGGTGGTGTATTCTATGTTGTTTGTATTTGACTATACTCCAAATGTTTTTGTTGTTCTAGATATGGTTTGTGGTAATATGGTCTCATTGTTTTTCTAATTTTGATCATGTTGACAAGGTTTGGAGGTACAATTACTAATATTTTATTTCTTATTAGACTATGAGTATTATGGCATTTGAGTTACATGTTATTTGGCCAACTTAGTGTGTGTGGTGTGGTCCACTTTTCATTCCTTCACACCATGGGAAAGTTTAGTCTCAACCATTTCAAAATTATGTTGGTTGAATTGGTAATTTCAACATAGTATGAGTAAGATTTTTTTTGTTATAAATTGTAGAAAGTTTGTTGAGAAGAGGATCTAGTTGATATAGTATGAAGAATTGGAAAAAGTGTGAAGTGAATTTATGAGAAGAGTGGGTGTTGTTGATGTTGGAGACTAGAGGTAGTGAACCAAGGGTTTCTTTCGACAGTTGCACTATAGTGGTGAATTTCCTTTTTGTCACTTCTTTCTCAGGGTAGTGAGCCCTTTTGGATAGTGAGTCCACTCATAGTGACCATTTTGATAGTGAGCTGACCATGTGGTAATATATCCTTTGAAACATATTTATGTATATTTTGCACTCTCCAAAATGATTATATACAATTAATAAATAAAGATTAGTACTATATAAGAATAAACCATTACTATAAA
The DNA here is from genome assembly GCA_027943335.1 of Chamaecyparis obtusa. Taxonomy (NCBI): domain Eukaryota; kingdom Viridiplantae; phylum Streptophyta; class Pinopsida; order Cupressales; family Cupressaceae; genus Chamaecyparis; species Chamaecyparis obtusa. The sequence continues at coordinate 91,233 of BSBK01012106.1, read as the reverse complement.
ACTACTTAATAAATATTTTCACAAAATCTATCAATAGTTAAGAGTCCTTTAGATGGTACCAAATTAATGATTCTTAAATAATCGTTGACAAATATTTTCTCATTATAAATACAAGACAAAACTAAAATATGTTTTTATCATATATTAGTAGAATTTGATTCATCAAAAGTTCATTATAGTTCATCAATCCAAAACAATAGTAAACTTCTAAACCTAATATATCCACTCACAATGGTTTTCAATGAAAATGTTTTCCAATGTAAAAAAAATTGTAATGTGAATATATCCAAGTTATTCCCCATACAAAAAAAAATTTAACTCGCACTTCTTCATGAGAAAGTCAAGCTCAATTTTTTTAATATAAGCATGAAAATGAGCAACTTCAATTTTTAGGCCCAAAAATTCTATACTTGCTTTCCATCTGTGGATGTAGCAATTAGTACATGCCTTCAAATTAAATTATAGTACATGCCTTCAAATTAAATTATCATTTTACTTAGTTGAAAGTGTTATTTACCTTTTGATAAAATTATCCTTTTTTAAGATATAACTTTCATTTGTTTATAATGAAGAACTCTATCTTAGTTGAAATATTTTTCATTTCTTGCAGTCATTGACCAACTTATTTAAGAGTTAGATCAATGAATTTCTCAATTAGTTGAAGCATAGTAGAAACTCAAATGCCTCCTAGTGTATAGGTAATGCAAGTTTCATCTTAATGTTTGTGTACTTGGTCAATAATTTAATATTCTATAATAATTAAAATTTATTTTTTGGTCTAGTGTAGTCATATCCTTAAATTGTAGAGAATAATATATAGCTCCAATGTGTTAGTTTTCATAAGAGAATAAGGTATGTGCAAGATCATGGTATGACAATAAGTGGTGATGTGAAAAAGAAGTCTTGATTGATAGACTCTTTGAAAAATAACTATAACTTTCAAACAATATAACATTTTTGAAATCTCAAATAGTCATCACATTCTATGCTTCACCTAATACAATAATAATAAACAATTCTTTCAATTTGATGAAGTTTAGACTAAGTTAAGGTGGCCAGAAATGAGAGTTTTTATATTCAGGAAAATTTATAGCATAAAAATCATAATTAATTATTTACTTGGAAAAAAATATACATCACATCTGGAAATGAGTCTACTACTTTTATCTAGAATCTTATAATAAAATATTATCATTTGGTTTTGTTTACTGTGGTTAGACATACACCTACTTGTTATCTTTCTAGTCCTGATTGATAGACTTATTGAAAAATAGCTATAAATTTCAAATTGTATAACATTTTTGAAAACCAAAATATGTGTCACATTCTATGATTTTCCTACTACAAGAAAAATAAAAAAAGTTTTCAATTTGATAAAGTTTAGACTAAGTTAATGTGGTTAGACATGAGAGTTTTTGTATTATGGAAAAGTTGTAGAAGAAAAATCATAATTAATTATTTACTTCGAAATAAATTACAAAAAAATATGTGTCACATCTAGACATGAGTCTACTACTTATATCTAGAATCTTATTAAAAAATAATTATCATTTGATTGTATTTAAGGTGGTTAGACATACACCTACTTATTTTTTCCTAAAATTTTCGTACTACTACATTGAAATTTCAAATTTTCAACATATAGAATAAATTTTTTTCAAAAAAAGCCTAGTATCTTAGAAACTAAATTCAATTTTCTATAGATTCTCTTCTTATATATTTTTGATATAATATATATAACGTGTTTAATTTTTTAAATCAACTTGCCTAAACCTAATTTTCTAAATTTTCATTGCCACTTAAGGGCCTAGTTTGGCATAACATGATCCTGCACATACCCAATGCAAAATTCTCATAGCCACTTGATGGTGTACAAGTTGGATCAAGAAATTCAATGTCTCATTTCATGTTATTCTATATTCTAATATGATAACTGCATATCACTTCAAGGAAAGCATTGGATAGGGCAGCTAATAATTCTTCCATTCATGATTTATCAATACTTAAGATATGCTAAGGATGATATAATTACAAATATAAAAAGAAATAAATATCTACCTATTGTTAAGTCATGTAATTTTACATGAGTCATATATATAGAAAACTCTTAAAAATTCTTTTGATGAGAATGAAGTTAAATTTTAAAAGTTATGTCATATTATTTATAACGAATGACCCAAGAAGAAATCATAATGCAAGATGTGGAGAAAATAAGACCCTCTTCTATAATTATAAATATATATTTTAGTGTAAAATTAATCTTATGATTAATTTTCTCCCCCAAAGAAAAATATTAAGGATTTTTCTCATCCTCCAAATGTAATGAATCATAGTGGATTTGATCCTTATCCACCAAATAAAAATGAAAAAATAAAAATTATCATATTTTAAATTCAACATTCAACACAAGTCCTAATGAACAATAAATATGCTTCAAAAATATATATGAACTGATGAGGAGACAAAACTGATCCCCAAAGAGTAACAACAATGAACCAACTAATTTTTGCAATTAAGAAATAAAACCCTTAAGATTTATAGGTTTCTACCTTCATAGTACTACATGTTGTAAAGATTTGTACTCAACCTTTTAGTTGATTCATCAACAAACCCTTACACGAGCAACTTCCTAGGCCTAATCCTAGTAGCCCTGCAAAATGGGTAATCTAAGGTTTTCTAAAAAAATTATCAATGCATCAACCAAATAAACTACATATCATGATACCATTTTGGGAGAAATATGACATATGTCAAACTCAATGATAAATACTTTGGACCAATTGTCCAAACCAACACCGTGCACTATTCCAAAGAGCCCCAATTAGGCCACTTTTACAAAGGAACTACCAAAAATATGACTCCTCAATACCTAAGACATAAAAATAGTCTTGATTTAGGGTTCTTAATCAATGATTTTTAAGGTTATGAGTCTTTTTTCTTTCATTTATATGCCTAACCATTAAACCTTCCTATTTAGGTGCATAAAACTAGTGCTTCCTAGATCTAGGTATTCCAAACATTTCTAAAGACTGACCAATGGATCCAAAACCTTGTATTCAACATCCTTTGACATAAGCCATCATAAATTTTTTCCCTTATTCAGCCAAAAAACTCAAACCTATAGTTGGTCCCTCAAAGCCATATTCCCAATGCACACAAACTCCAACTTTGGGTGATCACCCTTCCTCAATCAATCTTCCTCTGAAAAAACATGGTTAGTAGCATATATATTACAATATATAGGACCCATTCCACAAGATACAATGGGAACAAAAAGTGAAATGCATCAAATAACAATGATGGACTTCAAAATTGAACAAAATGATGAAATTACAACCTACATGACAATCACAAATTGGATAATCTAAATGACTGATAAAACCTTAATTTTATTTTTTTAAAATATTCTTAAAATTTTTCCCTAATACATTGTAAGGGCATCCAATCCAAGTGCAAAATAAAGGCAATGAAATAGTTCATATTTGAACCAAATATGTAGACCAAAAACTGATTTCTTTATTCTTGTGTAACAGTCCATACAATGCCAATGACTTCCACCAAAAAAAAAAATATCTTGGAATGAAGGATGGTATATAGCATGTCTCATACCTTTTCCAATAATTTCAAACCAAAAACCAACCCTTAACTAATCCAAACTATTCAAAATCTCATTTTCCCAACTAGCTGTTACATTTTAAATTTAAATTTGAAAATTTCCCTCCTTTTTCTATTTATCCCTTTATAGTGACTCTAATGGATTTAAATGGCCTTGAACATTAAAAATATTATTTAAAACATAAAATCCCATGTCACTGTGCCCACAATAACATAAATTTCAAACTTTAGGTCCCATGACCCTTATTTTACCAAATTGGGCTTATTGGCATAATATCCCTAACTATTACAATATGATCCTCAAAGGCTTTTTTTCATCATTTTTGACCTAATTGACCATTTACACCTTGGCCATTCCTTAATTAAATCATTGATCCACCTGTTTCTTTAGGTGTTCCAGCACCATACTCCCCCTATGAAAATTCTCTTGTCACAAGATAATGTAGTGAATCCTTTGTCTTTGATCCACTCATCCTTCTTGAAGGTCTTCTAGGGGTTATCTATTGCAATAAAAAATCCCAAAAATGCCTAGTACATCTTTTCCACCTTCTACCTACAAAAATTTCATTAGACTTTGAAATCACATCATGACTTTGTTGCCTTTGAAAGTCACGTCTTGACTATTACTACTGCCTCTTAACGTATTGTTTAAGGCCCAATAGACATTTTACTCCCTTGGATAGTAAGGGGCCTTTTCGATCTACAAATCTTCAACCTATAGGATACTTAATGTCCCCAATAAGAACACTATAGACCAGTATCCATTGGTTTTCTTTCTACACCATCACATTGTTATCTCCCTAGTTTCTACTCACCCTTCTTACCTTTTTCCTTAGTTCCCTCTACCTTAGGAACATTTCCATCCAAGTACTCCTTCCACCCAAATAAAATGATCCTTGTGTCCAAAAATTTATCATCATGTAAAAGCATTAGAGTAAAGATTCTACCATCCTTGTTAAAAGTATGTGTATTTTGGAACCCATCATGAAAAGATCTCCTCATGTACTTCCATGGTATTCCCAATAGAATGTGACAAAAATCCATAGAGAGAATAACAAATAATAACTTATCAATGTATGCACCAATAGAGAATTCTACATATGTTTTCTATTTGATCAAAATATTTTGTGCATTGCTTACCCATGATGCTCTAGATAAGGCCTATTGTGGGGTAACCTCTCTAAATGAAGCTTTTTTACCATTTCATATAATTTAAACAAGTTATCATTAGAGCCAAAATTAATTATCATTCTACATAACTTACCTTGTCTCTTGCATTGGGTTCTAAAATGGATGTACCTTTGGTCGCACTTGCTACTGTGGTCCTCTCCTAAACATTAGCATTTCTCAATCAATCTCTGAATTTAGTTTCAAAAAAGGATCTAAACCTCCATGTGTTCTAATTTCTTGACCCTCTTCTTATACCAATTGGACTCATTTATCATCCCTCCTACCACCTTGATCATTCAATGGACACTTGGGTGATGTGTTCCCTACCTAATTTGATGTGTAGCACCTACTTGTGTTATGTTCCTCTACTTGAACCAAATATTCCTTCACCTCTATAGCCTCATATCTAATCAGAAAAAGGTTCCTTGCCCTTTTCATTTCTTCCTTTTCCTTGACCTTCATTATTAAGTCTCCTGCCCCCTCCTCTACTTACAACATCTCTATCACTTCCTCCTTGTCTTTCTTTCTTCCCGTGTACTAGAAAAAGTACCTTCATAGGATTAGTATCATCAATAACTCAAATAACAACTAAATTACCACAAATAGAAATCTAATTAAGCAAATAATTGACAATTAAGCACTCTATGGATCTCTATTTAGGGATGCTAATGAAAAAATCTCAACAAGCTTCCATTAGTGATAGTCCTAAAATGAGAATTAAATGATAAGAAAACTAAACATTCAATTCCAAATTGAAATTAAGCCTATTTAACTCTAAATTTTCCTTTCTAGCTATAAATTGCAAGAGGTTTGATGCTATTCTCAGATTTTATGAATGGTTATTGATATAATTTGTTGGACTACAACTGATTTGGAATCTGGTTGTAGAATATGTGATTAAAGATCACTGAGAAGTTTCTGATTAGATATGTAATATGATTAAATCAGTATTATGTTGTAATTGATGTCAACTAGTTTGACAACACTTATCTTGTAAGTTACTGCACCAAGACATCTGAAGAAACGTGGAAAAGAGATGAAGAACAGAGAAATCTACATGAGGAAAGATGTACATGATAGATGAGGATAAGGATCACATTGAGTAACTTGTTGATGAGTCTATGACTTGATGATATTGATTTTATTATGTTGCATTCATCTATAATGAAGTATAGAGCTGAAAGACACAAAGCAATGTTGTCGGTAAATGAAGCATTTTTAGTATACACCGATGGAGTGTAGTTTATACCGACTGTATTATTAACCAAGTAGTGTTCACTGATGCATTCTTTGTTAACTGAATAGAATAGAATGAATTAAATGATTAGTTTAGCTGATAAGATTGATGAGCTGGCAAGAGTATAACATCAAGGTAATAGATAAAGTTTGTTATGCAGATCAACGACTGAAAAAATTCAAAGAAGATTTAATGGAGCAAATTGAAATGTGTTATTGACACAAGTACCAATAAATTTTTAAGTGTCAAAATCTATGAATGAGGTTAAGCGGAAAAATCTGATGGTGGAGAAGAAAATGATTTACTCATCTATATAAGAGAACATAATTTAGTTATGAAAGAGAGCTGGAAGAAGAAGAAGCTATAGGAATTTTGCGTGAACAATATTTCATGCATTTTGATCATACTGGTTAGTGAGAACCGATTTGCAGAACAATTACTAAGCTACATAGAGCTATTACCGACAGACAGTAAGTTGATATAGTATTGAATCTGAAGTGAAATATTGATTAGAAGGATTTGTATGGACTAAATATTGATCTGTAATCTGTAATTGAAGTTGTATTAAGGTAGGTCATTTTACTGTTACATATTTAATCATTGTATACAGTCTAAATCTCTTAACTGAGTGGACTCTAAAAGTCTTATGATGTATCATTTATAGAATGAACATTGTTATCCTATCAACCCCATAGTGAATGTTGGTTGGATGATAACTTCTAGTCTAAAATCCTCTAACAAGGTCACACCTGACAGTGTGTTTATAACCTTTAACAGGGTTGGGTCTTAACCAACCTCACTTCAGAAGAGTGAACAATTTTGGGTTGCTGGTCCTAGGTGGTTTTTCCCTTTATAGGGTTTCCACGTTAAATCTTTTGTGTTATATGTTGATTGTGATATTTGTTTGTTATCATACTTTGCATGTTACATGTTAGATTTGATCGGTAAATGGTTATAAGTATTAGACTGGTAATCGGTAAAAGCATAGACAGTGAGAGTTATTATTGCTTACCAATGAGCAAAAATTGAAGAAATAGTTTTGAATTATACATTTTGATTTGGGACACTGGATAACTGATTCACCCCCCCCTCAGTTATTCTAACAATTGGTATCAGAGCACTGGTTTCTTGGAACAAAGTTTTAAGGACTTAAGCATAAAGGTCTCAAGATGTATGAGAGGGAAGTACCAAAATTAAATAAAGAGAACTTCATAGTATGGAAAAGTAGAATGAAGCTGCACATATCTGGAATTGGAAACTTAGCACTAGATCTGATGGAAAATGGCTACATACAACCGTCCACTAGTCCCCTAACTATTGATCAACTGAAGGATAAGCATGAACACAATGTTACTATGATGGAACTTGCCGCTACCTATACTGATGCTGAATTTGCAGATATCAAGTCATGCACAACTACCAAAGGAATGTGGGATAAATTAGCACAAATCTACAATGGAGATCTGAATGTCAAAAGAGCCCGAGCTGAAAGTCTGAGAGGAAGATTTGATGATATGAGAATGAAAGAAGGTGAGAATATTGTCCAATATTCAAATAGACTCAAAGAGGTGGTACATGCTATTAGAGCATCTAATGGACTAATTGATGATGAAATAGTGATAAGAAAGATTCTCAGAACTTTGCTACCAGTTTATGCAATCAGGATTTCTGCAATTCATGAAACAAGAGCTACATCCAACCTTACTCTTGACACTTTGATTGGTAAACTTACAACCTTTGAATTAAACAACTTTGATAACAGTTTTGTTCCTTCTATTGAATCCACTTTCATGTCTTCTTTGAAGATTGGAAAGTCTAGTAGGAATAGTAAGAATTGTGATAGTGATGACAATACCGATGATGAACTTGAAGAGCCTAAAGCACTTATGGCCAGAAGATTTCCCAAAGGAAAAGGAAGGTATAGAGGCAAGCTACCTTTACCATGCTTTAATTGTAAAGAAGTCAGTCACATCACTGCTAGATGTCCACAGAAGAAAGATGATGATAGATCCAAAGACTGATCTGATGGAAGCTATGGGAGAAGAGTCAATAGAGGTTACCGACACAATAACAGAGACAACCGAGATGAAAAAGGAAAAAAGGTATGTTACATAGCTGAAGATATTGAAACTAAATCTGATTCTGATGATGATATAGAAGTTGTATTTGTTGCTATGAAAGATGACTCAGAAGAGGAAGAGAAACATGAAGAGACAACCCTGATCTCTCAAGTAAGCAGGAATGATACGTGGATCATAGACAGTGGCTACACACATCATATGATCGGTGATGTAGAGAAGTTTGATCATCTTGTTGAATATAATGGAGGATCTGTGAGAATGGGAAATGATGCACCTTGTATGGTAAGAGGTAAAGGCTCATTGATGATCAATGATAGATTACAATGTGAAATGCTTACTGGATAGATGGACTAAACTATAATTTGATAAGTGTGGCTTAGTTGAACAACTCAGGCCCCCAACTGGCTTTTAAGAGAAAAAAGGTGAAGATTTATAATGATGGAGGAAGACTTGTCAGAACTGGTACACAATCCAGAGGTAATCTATTCTATCTTGATATGGATCAGTCTTCTTGTTTGTTAATTAAGGATGAAGATTCTTGGTTGTGGCACAGAAGGTTATGCCATGTGAACTTTGACAACTTGATCAAGATTAGTAGAAAGAAAAGAGTTAGAGGACTTCCTAACTTAACAAAACCTGATCATGCTATGTGCCATGAATGTCAGAGAGGTAAGATGACTAAGTCTAGTTTTAAAAGAAAAGACTACTCAACAAAGAAGATACTTGAGTTGGTTCATACCAATCTGTGTGGTCCTATGAGAACTCAGAGTTATTATGGTGATAAATATTTTATTATTTTTGTTGATGATTATACTAGACTAATGATTGTTATGTTCTTAAAAGAGAAATCTGAAGCTTTCAAAATGTTGAAGTGGTATAAAGCTAAGGTAGAGAAAGAAATTGGAAAGGAAATAAAATGTTTAAGATCTGATAGAGGAGGTGAATTTATCTCTGATGAATTTACTAACTTTTGCAATGAGCATGGAATCAAGAGGTAGGTATCTACACCAAGGACACCTCAGCAAAATGGCATTGCTAAAAGAAGGAATAGGTCTATAATTGACTGTGCTAGAACATTGATGATACAGAAGAATGTTGCTCAGACATATTGGAGGGAAGCTATCAGCACAACTGTATATGTTCTTAATTGAGTACAACTGAAGAAGGATTCCAACTGAACACCTTATGAACTATGGTTTGGACACAAACCAACTGTAAGTTATTTCAAAAAATTTGGAAGTAAATGCTTTATCTTGAAAGATGAAAGAAATGGAAAATTTGATTCAAAAGGAGATGAAGGAATATTTCTAGGATATTCCACTACAAGTAAAGCATATAAATGTTTGACTAAGGCTACAAATAAGATTGTTGAAAGTACTAATGTTCATGTTGATGATTTTGATGATAAGTACACAGAGGAAAGTACAAAGGAACCAGAAGACTATGGTAGATTCACTTACATTGAATATCTAGAGTATCTACCGACACCGCAGAGAGTGACAACTGGTCAGCAGGGAAATAATGCAGTACAATAGGCACCACAAACTGATGAACATGAAGAAGCTGGCGAGCTAGAAAATGACCCTGAGCAGGATGAACAAGAAAGGAGAAATCAAGTCTTGGCTAGTTTTGTCAGGAGACATCATCCTAAAACACAAATCATTGGAGACAAACATACTGGAATGCAAACCAGAAGCAAAACAAGACAAGGTACATGTCTAATTTGTGAATTTGAACCTAAAACTATGAAAGTTTCATTAGAGAATGAAGAATGGGTTAATGCAATGAAGGAGGAAATAGAACAAATAGAAAAGAACAAAACCTAGTCCTTAGTACCCCGACCAAAAGATAAGAATGTTATCGGTACTAAGTGGATATACAGGAATAAATTGAATGAAAATGGTGAAGTCACAAGAAATAAAGCTAGATTAGTATGTAAGGGATATGCACAGGAAGTAGGCATTGACTATGGTGAGACATTTGCACCTATTGCTAGATTAGAAGGAGTTAGAATGCTACTTACATATGCTGCACATAATAAATTCAAAGTCTATCAAATGGATGTGAAGTCAACATTTTTGAATGGTATACTTGAAGAAGAAGTCTACATTGAACAACCTGAAGGATTTGTTGATCCCAACAATAAAGACATGGTATGTAGATTACATAAAGCTTTATATGGACTAAAGCAAGCACTGAGAGCATGGTATGAAAGACTACATACTTACTTGTTAAGTATTGGATTTGTTAGAACAAGTGAAAACAACAATTTATATGTGAAAGGTGATACTGATGATACTATTATCATTGCTGAAATATTTGTTGATGACATTATCTTTGGAGGCTCAGATCTTATCTATGAGGCATTTGCTGATGAAATGCAAAATGAATTTGAAATGTCTATGTTCGGAGAGATTAAGTTCTTTCTTGGACTACAAGTGATTCAACAAAGTGATGGGATGTTCATCACACAATCTAAATACATAAAGGAAGTACTAAAGACATTTGGCATGGATGATGCTAAAACTGTGGGAACACTGATGGCTACTAGATGAAAATTGACAAAGGAGGATGAAACTATCAAGGTAAACTAGACTTTTTACTGATCCATGATTGGTAAGTTAATGTACGTAGTTCACAGTAGGGTAGATATAGCACATGCTGTAGGAATTGTTGCAAGATTTTTTGCTAATCCTAGAGAATCACATATTATAGCTACAAAAAGTATCTTAAGATACTTGAAGAAAATAGAGAATTATGGATTATGGTATTCTGAGGAAGGGAAGTTTGAACTAAAATTTTACACCAATGCTGATTGGGCTAGAAATGTGGATGACAGAAAAAGCACCACCAAAGGAGCATTTTTCTTTGGTGAAAGAATTGTAACCTGGACAAGTAAAAAGCAAGCTTATATTTCTCAGTCTACAGCTAAAGTAGAGTATGTTGTTGTTTCTACTAACTGTTCAAACATTGCATATATCAAACAAGTGTTGGAAGGAATGAATGAGGTAATCACTGATCCAGTGATTATATATTGTGACAACACTAGTGCAATTAATATTTCAAAGAATCCTCTGATGTACTCTAAGACAAAACATATATCTATTAAGTATCATTACTTAAGAGAACAAGTGCAAGAGAAGCAAGTTAAGTTAGAATTTGTTACATCTAAAGAACAACTTGCTAATATTTTTACAAAGCCCCTACCAAAGGACACATTTGAATACTTGAGGACTACACTTGGGGTATGTCCCCTATCTATCAGTCACTAAGGTGATCTAGATGTTGCATCAGCCTACTTTTATCAGAAGATCATTCATGGTGATGTAGCATAGTTCACACTTTGAATCATGTTCAAGGTTGTGATTAAGTTTGAGCACTTGAACCGATGAGATATTAGTATACAAAGATACATAGGAAGTACTGAACACCACAAAGAGTTACTTGGCTACTACAGAGCTAATTGTTTATTTGTTTCTTTGTCATTGTTGTCAAAGGGAGAGATGAACAATGTGAAAGGAATGTACATATATGAAAGGGAGAGATGAACAATATGAAAAGATCACAACTATAGAAGCAGGAATAGGAGAACTGAAAAGATCACAACTATAGAAAGGTTAAGCTATACTATTTAATGCTAGTTTAGTAACGTAGTGATTGAACATATTAAATCTATTTGACTTACATCATTTGTTCACAAAGTTGTAGAATGTATGTTTGGTATGTGTATGGTACATTTCATATTACTTGAGTTGCCATCAATGCCAAAGGGAGAGATTGTTGGACTACAACTGATTTGGAATTTGATTGAAGAATATGTGATTAAAGATCACTGAGAAGTTGCTGATTAGATATGTAATATGATTAAATCAGTATTATGTTGTCATTGATGTCAACTAGTTTGACAACACTTATCTTGTAAGTTACTACACCGAGACATCTGAAGAAAAGTGGAAAAGAGATGAAGAACAAAGAAATCTACATGAGGAAAGATGTACATGACAGATGAGGATAAGGATCACATTGAGTAACTTGTTGATGAGTCTATGATTTGATGATATTGACTTTATTATGTTGCATTCATCTATAATGAAGTATAGAGCTGAAAGACACAAAGCAGTGTTGTCAGTAAATGAAGCATTTTTAGTATACACCGATGGTGTGTAGTGTATACCGACCGTAGTATTAATCGAGCAGTGTTCACTGACACATTCTTTGTTAATTGAGCAGAACAAAATGAATTAAATGATTAGTTTAGCCGATAAGATTGATGAGCTGAAAAGAGTATAACATCAAGGTAACAGATAAAGTTTGTTACATAGATCAACGGCTGACAAAATTCAAAGAAGATCTAACGGAGCAAATTGAAACGTGTTATTGACACAAGTACTGAGAAAGTTTTAAGCAGAAAAATCTATGAATGAGGTTAAGCAGAAAAGTATGATGGTGGAGAAGAAAATGATTTACTCATTTATATAAGAGAACAAAATTTAGTTATGAAAGAGAGCTGGAAGAAGAAGTTGCAGGAATTTCACGTGAACAAGCTTTCATGCATTCTAATCAAACTGGTTAGTGAGAACCGAGCTGCAGAACAATTACTGAGCTACAAAGAGCTATTACCGATGGATAGTAAGTTGATATAGTATTTAATCTGAAGTGAAATATTGATTAGAAGGATTTGTATGGACTAAATATTGATCTGTAATCTGTAATTGAAGTTGTATTAAGGCAGGTCATTTTACTGTTACATATTTAACCATTGTATACAGTCTAAATCTCTTCACTGAGTGGACTCTGAAAGTCTTATGATGTATCATTCATAGAATGAACATTGTTATCTTGTCAACTCCATAGTGAATGTTGGTTGGACGATAACTTCCATTCTAAAATCCTCTACCAAGGTCACACCTGACAGTGTGTTTGTAACCTTTAATAGGGTTGGGTCTTAACCGACCTCACTTTAGAAGAGTGAACAATTTTGGGTTGCCGGTCCCAGGTGGTTTTTCCCTTTACAGGGTTTCCATGTTAAATCTTTTGTGTTATATGTTGATTGTGATATTTTTTTGTTATCATACTTTGCATGTTACATGTTAGATTTGATCGGTAAACTGTTATAAGTATTAGACTGGTAATCGGTAAAAGCACAGACAGTGAGAGTTATTATTGCTTACCGATGAGCAGAAATTGAAGAAATAGTTTTTAATTAGACATTTTGATTTGGGACACTGGATAACTGATTCACCCCCCCTCTTAGTTATTCTAACAATAATTATGCCTTTTTATTAATAGATTTTGGTAAGGGTAGGGGGTGTAGTTGAGTTGATCAAGGTTAGGTGAGAGTTGAGTCTATGGTTCTACCTCTGGAGACCATTTAAATATTATGTCCTCAAAGCTTGGGACAAGAAGACAAAATGAGTGGACAAGATGCATCCTCCAAGTGAGTGATTGAGATTCAATTTAGGCTTGATCCATGTGAGCTTGTTCCTCAATTCCTATTGGTTGATTCATTTTCCTCCCATTTGGTGGTTGAGAGAAAATAGGAATTAATTAATTGAATTTATTTAATTTGTTTAGCCATGTGTACCCCTTAAATGGGTTGATTTGATTTAAATTGAACTATGTAATTAATTAGATTAATTACACAATTGATTGGTTAATCATGATTTATTTGATTCAAATTAATTTAATGGCTTTTGATTTTCAATTAATTCAGATTATTAGCTTGATTGCAATTTTTCTTTGATTTTAACTTGTTTTGATTTAATTGCATTGATATGATTGATTTGCATTGATTTTTGCCTTGATTTCTCAGTTAAATGATCTTGTCCAATTTTTGGTGATTAGAAATGCCCCTCTTTGAGATGACAGGCGAAGCATGTCAATTCAAAGAATGTCTTGATTCAACTGATATGAGGTCTTGATTCCATTGATGGTCGATTGTGATGTTGGATAGAAGATGCCAATTCTAATGAAGTTTGATTGATTTCAAGTCCTAATAGTCGATTTGATGATGAATTGCCTGATATGATATTTGATTTGATCTGATTTGATGTTTAATGCCTCTTTCGATTGATAAGCGAAAAAATTTCTAATAAAAGATTACGCTTTGATTTAATGGTCATGCCCCTGATTTGATGATACTTCTGTTGTTTCTGATTATCTAAGTGTATGCCCCCTCAAAAATGAAATGAAATTTGATAGGCATTTGAAAGATATGACGGTTTAGGTCAGTTTTGTGTTAATTAGGTCAATTTATAAAGAACTTTGATTTCATTTCCAATAATGAATTTACATTCATTTGATGACTAATGCCCCTGATTTAGTAGAATTGGTGAAAATTTTGGGTCCATGGTCATTGATGCCCTTTTTAGGTCAAAATGGCCTATATAGGGGTAAAAATTCATTTTCACTTTGCTATTTGACTTTTCTCTCTAACTTCTCTGAGCTAATTCATTATGGCTATCCTGATTCATGAGCACCGATTCAAGCGAGGGTGTTCATATCTTTTTCCACCGACCTATGGACATCTGGTATGTACTCGATCAACTTGTTTTGTCAATTTAATGTATTTAATTTGAAAAAAATTGAATTTTTCTTGGAAAAACCCTTGTTTTTCTTTTTTCCAAATTAAATAGTGCTTTTAAGCATTTTAATAGCACTTTCGCATCTTTTAATAGTGCTGAAATTAGGGCTTAGTTTTCTTTTACGTTTTTCTCTGGTGCATACAATTTCAATTGTGCTTTTGATTTTTTAATTAGCACGTCTATGAATTCTTTTAGCACATTTAAAGTCTTTTAGCGCTTACAACTTAGAACAGTGCTTTCACAAATTTTACTTGCGCTTTCAATATTTTTAGCTACATTTTTGCCTTTTAGTGCTTTTAATCCTTAAAATAGTGCTTTCACCTTGTTTGGTAAAAAAATGAAAATGACTTAGTCAGTTTTCAGACTGTCTAGTGTCATTAATTAGTTGATTGGCTTAGGTAACAAACCGGATTTGGTAGCAAGTTGTAGGATGTCAGTTTGATTCAATTTAGTTTGAATTTTAGATTGTCAATATCAATTTAGATGATGGATGATGATAAATTTTCCGTCCTCTCTGAATAGAATCAAGAAAATTGATTATGGTTTGATAATTTTTAAATGTTTGATTGACTTAGGATAATTCAAAAGATATTGTTTTCAAAACTGATGTGATTTAAACTTACTTTTTGCAGGTTGAGCTTAAGTCACTCATCATTCGAGGTTTGTATCCTCTACCTTTTAGCACGATCGATGATTTGAGTGGTACGGATCACCGTCATATAGGGAGATACGATCTATCATTCTTTCTTGTCCTACCTCGATTCTAAGTGAATCAGGAATTGATTACCACTATGGCAGAGAGGTGACACTATGACCATAACACATTTTACCTGCCCATGGGAGAGATGACCATCACTCCCAAGGATGTGTACCACATCCTCCGCATCCCTACATGTGGATTGATGGTGTTCTACGATTAGGTTTATGATGGTGTAGCTTGTCGTCGGGTGTTTCAGGACCCAGTGATTGGTGATGACCATATTAAGTGCACTCAGTCTCCATCTTTCCAGGTTCTTCAAATAGTTTTGGGTGCTCTTATTAGTGTCTTCCTTCTCCTTGATCATTGAGGGTATGGATTTACAGTCAGTTGGGGGCACATTTTGGGGGATTTGATTTCTTAGCTCTGATAGTTTGATTGGGGTTCTTGTGTTTTAGCGAAGCTATACCATGAGTTGCATTTAGTTATTTATCATTGTTCTATGACTCTATCTTTCAGAGTCATTTTGCTACAGTTATGGACATGGGAGCACATCCTAGTTACTAGGCCTATCAGTGTTTGTCACCATGATCATGGGTGGCCCTTTGCCTAAATGTATGAGGGCATGGCAGTGCAAACCCATTTGGGCAAGTTGGATCACTGGCGTCAGGTGATCAATGATGTGGATTAGGTTGTATGGTGACCTTATATTGGATGTGAGGCTTGGCCAGAGGACAATTTTGAGCTTCCCTTCATGTGTTCCCCTTGATGGATGATAGGGCACACTCCTCATATTATTGAGAAATTTTTCTTCTTACGAGTGTTACGATAGTATGAACGGAAACAAGGCATACCCTAGGGTTTAGCTATGTATGTCCAGGTTCAGGTGGAGTGATCACTATGGGGGCCCCAGATTTATTATAGGATGGCTCAGTAGGAGGTATTAAAAGTACCTTCATAGGGTTAGTATCATTAATAACTCAAATAAAAACTAAATTACCATAAATAGCAATCTAATTAAGAAAAAAATTGATAATTAAGAACTCTATGGATCTCTATTTAGGGATGCTAACACAAAAATCTTAGAATTTTTCCATTAGTGAGAGTCCTAAAATGAGAATTAAATGATAAGAAAACTAAACATTCAATTCCAAATTGAAATTAAGCCTAGTTAACTCTAAATTTGCCTTTCTAGCTATAAATTGCAAGAGGTTTGATGCTACTCTCAGATTTGTGGATGATTATTGATTGAATTATGTCTTGCTTTTATAGATTTTTGCAAGGGTAGGGGATGTAGTTGAGTTGATCAAGGTTAGGTGAGAGTTGAGTCCATGGTTCCACCTTTGGAGACCATTTAAATATTTTGTCTTCAAAGCTTGGGACAAGAAGATAGAATGAGTGGACAAGATGTATCCTTGATGAAGGGTGCTCCCTTAGTACCACAAACACATAACAGAAATAGAGAAACAACAACAATAATATGCAAGAACAGAAAATTGGCTTCTTATTATCTCCACAAATGTGGAATTATAAACTTTTAGAATTACAATATGCAAAGCCACATGGGCATTCCCTTACAATATTCTGTAGGAAAAATCCTCGAATCAATACCCAGATCTACTACCCAGAACTACCCTAGACAACACTACGGGCCTTCTTTATATAGGCAATTTCCACCGCCGAGAAGGTTCCAAAAATTTAGCCCTAAGGGCCGACCCAACTTAGAATTATTTTATTTTTCAATTTATTACATCAAAGTCATCTCAAAATAACTTTTGAAACCCAAACAAAAACTTTGAAGGAAAATTATTTTCTGCCATTTTAGGTGGCCTGACTTCTGGAGACCATAAGTCATCACCAGTTGACCTGATTGACTATTATAACCCCATTTTAGAAATGCCACGAAGCACTCTACAGGCTTGACCTACACAAAGCACCCATCACCCAAATTTTCAACCTCATTCGGGGCCACTAAAGCCTTCAAAACTAAGTTAGAAGTTTCTGTACCCTGCTACCAATACAAAAAATCTTCAATATCTTCAAAACTACACCTGATCTAGCCATGAAACTTTGCTGGTAGGTTGATATGACCTCGATGAACCTCCATATGTAAAATTAGACATTCTAAGATCGTAAGACCAACTTACTAAAAATAGCAAGTTTCCATAAATAGCAACTCTGCACAAGATAGCCCTTATTGAATACAAAAATAGAAATATTTTTGGGTGATGCAAGATTGCTCTTACACCCAGGATGCTCCTGCATCAAATCGCTCCTTCCGCAAATGAACCATGACTTCATCTCCAACCTAAAATTCCTTATGCCTCCTTTTCTCATCTGCCTTAGCCTTATAATGTGCATTCATCTTGGTAATATACTTCCTCACCTCCTCATGGATGTTCTTCAAGTGTTCTGCAAAATCCTCAGCTTCAGCACTACTTATTTCTCCTTTATCTATCTTTCTCAATTCATATGCATTTCTTGGACTGCTTCCATATACAATCTGGAATGGCGATTTACCAGTGCTCCTATTGACAGAATTATTGTATGAAAATTCTGCCTGTGGTAAAATCAAATCCCATCCTGTTGGCTTATCTCCAACCAAACATCTCAGCAAATTTCCCAAACTTTTATTCACCACCTCTGTCTGTCCATCAATCCGTGGATGATGTGATGAACTGAACTTCAAATCTATCTTCAACTTCTTCCATAATGTCCGCCAGAAATATCCAACAAATTTAGTATCTCGATCTGAAACTATGGTCTTTGGCAAACCATGTAGTCTCACCACTTCTTTGAAAAACAATTCTGCTACATGAACATCATCATTAGTCTTCTTGCAGGGAATGAAATGTGCCATCTTTGAAAATATGTCAACTACTACAAAAATTGAATCATGTCCCCGCTGTGTCCTCGGTAAACCAAGAACAAAGTCCATACTGATATCCTCCCAAGGCTTTTCTGGTATAGGTAATGGATGATATAACCCTGTATTCTGCTTCACTCCTTTTGCCATCTGACATACTCTACAACTCTATACAAACTTCTTCACATCTTGCTGCAACTATGGCCAATAATAATTCTCACCAACCAAAGCAAGGGTTTTATCACTACCAAAATGTCCAGCCAATCCTCCACTATGCTTCTCTTTGATGAGATTCTCCCTCATAGAACTTCTTGGAATGCACAACTGACTCCCTCTAAATAGCATATCATCCTGGATGATGAAATCCAACCATTTCATCCTATCTAGAGTAACAGGTTCTGTACAAGCTTTCCAAGCTTCACCAAAATCAGGATCCTCTGGATACAAATTTTTGAGTTCCTTGAACCCAACAAATTCAATCTGCATCTCTGTCAGCAATAGTTGCCTTTTGCTAAGAGCATCCACAACCCTATTAGACTTTCCACTCCTGTGTTTCAAAACAAATGTATAACTTTGCAAAAACTCAACCCATTTCAAATGCGTCTGATTCAACTTTCCTTGACTATTCAAATATTGCAAAGCTTAATGATCAGTATATAAAACAAACTCCTTAGGAAGCAGATAATGTCTCCACTTCTTTAATGCCTGAACTATAGCATAAAATTTCTGATCATAGATAGAATATTTTCTCTTGGCATCATTTAACTTCTCACTGAAATAAGCAATAGGTTTACCTTCTTGGCTCATAATAGCTCCTATTACAGTACCACTAGCATCACAATCTACTTGAAACACCTTATTAAAATTTGGAAGTGCTAAAACAGGTTGTTCTGTAACTTTTTGTTTCAACAATTGAAAACTCTTTTCTACCCCATTAGTCCACTTAAACTCTTTTCTATCCCCTCTCATTATTTCAGTCAAGGGTCCACAAATACTGCTAAAATTTTTGATAAACTTTCTGTAAAAGCTAGCCAAACCATGAAAAGATCTTACCTTAGTAGCACTCCTTGGAGTAGGCCATTCAAGGATAGCATGTACCTTCTCTAGGTCCATTTTTAGACCTTCTGCTGAAACTACAAATCCCAAATACACTAACTCTTTCTTCACAAAACTACACTTCTTCAAGTTAATTAATAATTTTTCATCTCTCAGTTTCCCAAACACCATACGAATATGCATCATATGCTCCTCCAATGTCTTGCTAAAGATCAAAATATCATCTAGGTAAACAATGACAAACTTACCCAGAAATTCTTTCCGAACCTCGTTCATGAGCCACATGAAAGTGCTCGGTGCATTGGTTAACCCAAAAGGCATGACTAACCACTCATACAGTCCTTCCTTTGTCTTGAAGGCAGTCTTCCATTCATCTCCTTCTCTGATCTGAATCTGGTGATATCCACTCTTTAGATCTATCCTTGAGAAATACAGAGCTCCACTCAAACAGTCCATAATATCATCCATTCATGGCAATGGAAACCTATACTTGATTGTGATCTTGTTTATTGCTCTGGAATCTGTACACATCCTCCATTCTCCATTCTTCTTTGGTGCTAATACTGCTGGTACATCACATGGACTTAGGCTCTCTCAAATCAATCCCTTCTGTAACAACTCATGTACTTGTCTGTTCAACTCTTCACTTTCTGCTAGTGTCATTCTGTGTGCTACCTTGTTTGGCAAACTGGCTCCTAGAATCAAATCCATCTGATGACTAATCTTCCTTACCGGTGGTAGTCCATCAGGTACATTATCAGATACAATATCCTAAAACTTATTCAAAAAATCTGCAACCTCTACAGGTACATCCTCTACTTCTTCTTTACTAGCTTTTGGAATTAAAGAAAAACACACATGCTCATGCCTCATACCATCTAGGAATTTTCTTCCTTCAACAAAAGTTATTCTTGCACTACCACATACCTTTTCTTCAATCTCCTTCAATGGCTTTAGCTTATGTCACACTCCATCCTTTGTTAGGGAATAGGTATTCGCACGACCATCGTGTACAGCACATTTGTCAAACTACCACAGTCTACCCAACAACATATGACATGTATCCATAGATATTATATCACATAGTCACTCATCTTGGTACCTGCCGATCTTGAACTTTACCAGGCACTATTCACTGACCATGACCTTGTGGTCATCCTGCACCTAGGCAATCCGATATGGATGTGGGTGTTTCTGTCTCTTGAACTTCAACTTTGTCACCATCTCTTCTGAAACAAAATTGTTAGTGCTTCCACTATCGATAATCACATCACAACATTTACCCTCACACTTGCATCTAGTGCGAAACAGGCTCCTCCTTTGTTCAGGTTCATTCTCACCACTCAACAGGACTCTTCTGTTAATCAATGTTTCTCCTCTTTCAGCATCTTCAGAATTTGATGATCTAGCATCTTCATCTACATGTGCAACTCTGGCCTGGCCTTCATTTCTCCTGTCTGTTCTGCCTTAGTGCTGAGGACATTCAAATGCCCTATGACCTTCTTCTCCACAATGAAAACACGTTCCACGGAAGCCTCCTCTTCCTGAACCTTGTCCTCTTCCTCTTCCTCTCTGATCTCTATTATTCTGATATTGGAAATGATTAGAATTGTTTCCTCTCTGATTCTGGCTGCTACTGGCCTCATCCTTCTTTTTCGGATCTTCATTTCGGCCACCATATGACCATCCACCAGATCTTCCACCATGACGTCTTCCATTTTGTATGCTCTCAAACTTCTTGTTCAGCTTTTCCTCTACTTTTAGGGCAAACTAGTATGCTTCCTCAATACTATTCATTCAAACTAGATTCAACTCCTCCCGAATGCTTGGCCTTAACCCATTAAGGTATCAGGCAACTTTCTCCTTATCAGCTTCTGCATGGCCTGTTCTAATGAGGAGTCGATAGAACTCCTCTGTATACTCCTGAACAGATCTTCCTGCTTGCTTCAAACTTTGCATTTTCTTCATTAGGTCAAGCTCATAATCAACAGGAATGAACTTTCGCTTCAATTTATCCACCATCCGATCCCATCTTGTGATTTTATCTTTCCCTCTTCTATTTCGCTCCAATTGAATCTCTTGCCACCAAATCTTTGCATGACCTTTCAGTCTGGCCTTCGCAAATTTGACCCTATCAGGATCCTCAACATCTTCATACTCAAAATATTCCTCACATTCATTGATCCAGTTGATCAATTCCTCTGGGTTAAGATTTCCAGAAAATGTAGGAACCTCAATCTTAGGTCTTTTCCCAATCTTGGAAATCACCCGAAAAAGTCTTTCTTCCTCCTGGTTCACAACTTCAGCTTCTCCTTCTTGATATTCTTCTTCGGCTTCATCCTTGCTTTCATCTCTGACATTAAGATTCATTCCTCTACAAATCTCTTCTTGCAATGCTCGCACTTGTCTCTGCAGCTCTCTAACCTCAGGTGTCACAGCACCAGCTCTTCCGCCACGTTCTCTTCATGGAGGCATTTTTGTGATGCGCGCTGAAACCCTAACCACGATCCTAGTGCAAAATACCTCATAGTTGGCGATCTGTTTACACACTTAGGAATTCCTGCTCTGATACCACTTGATGAAGGGTGCTCCCCTTAGTACCACAAACACATAACAAAAATAGAGAAACACCAACAATAATATGCAAGAATAGAAAATTGGCTTCTTATTATCTCCACAAATGTGGAATTACAAACTTTTAGAATTACAATATGCAAAGCCACATGGGCATTCCCTTACAATATTCTATAGGAAAAATCCTCGAATCAATACCCAGATCTACTACCCAGAACTACCCTAGACAACACTACGGGCCTTCTTTATATAAGCAATTTCCACCGCCGAGAAGGTTCCAAAAATTTAGCCCTAAGGGCCGACCCAACTTAGAATTATTTTATTTTTCAATTTATTACATCAAATTTGGCTCAAAATAACTTTTGAAACCCAAACAGAAATTTTGAAGGAAAATTATTTTCTGCCATTTCAGGTGGCCTGACTTTCGGAGACCATAAGTCATCACCAGTTGACCCAATTGACTATTATAACCCTATTTCAAAAATGCCACGAAGCGCTCTACAGGCTCAACCTATGCAAAGTACCCGTCACCCAAATTTCCAACCTCATCCAGGGCCTCTAAAGCCTTCAAAATTGTGTTTGAAGTTTCTGTACCCTGCTACCAATACCAAAAATCTTCAATATCTTCAAAACTACACTTGATCTAGCCATGAAACTTTGCTGGTAGGATGATATGATTGAGATGAACCTCTATATGTAAAATCAGACATTCCAAGATCGTAAGACCAACTTACTAAAAATAGCAAGTTTCCATAAATAGCAACTCTACACAAGATAGCCCTTATTGAATACAAAAATAGATATATTTTTGGGTGATGCAAGATTGCTATTACACCCAGGATGCTCTTGCATCAATCCTCCAAGTAAGTGATTGAGATTCAATTTAGGCTTGATCCATGTGAGCTTGGTCCTCAATTCCTATTGTTTGATTCATTTTCCTCCCATTTGGTGGTTGAGAGAAAATAGGAATTAATTAATTGAATTTATTTAATTTATTTAGCCATGTGTACCCCTTAAATGGGTTGATTTGATTTAAATGGAATTATGTAATTAATTAGATTAATTACACAAATGATTGGTTAATCATGATTTATTTGTTTCAAATTGATTTGATGACTTTTGATTTTTAATTAATTCAGATTATTATCCTAATTGCAATTTTGCTTTGATTTTAACTTTTTTTGATTTAATTGTATTGATATGATTGATTTGCATTGGTTTTTTCCTTGAATTCTCACTTAAATGATCTTGTCCAATTTTTGGTGATTACACTTCCTATTTACTTTTTCCTCTTCCCTTATAGCCAACTAAAAATACTCACCAAGTGTCTTAGGAACACTCAAATCAATCTCATCGTGCAACCTTTTCATCCTCATCCTCTAACCCACCCCTTATTCTCAACTTGTATAATTTTTAAGTATAGGTCATCACATCAAGGTCTTTTTTCTTAAAGTTATTCCTCAACCTCTTTGGTTGGATTGTATAATCTGATGGAAGAAACTAATTCTTGATCATGGTCACCATTCTACTCCATATGGTGATATTTTTTCCACCCCTATAAACCCTTTACTCTTGCACACTACTCCACCATGCCAACTGTTTTCCTCTTAGCTTTATTTTCATAAATTTCACTTTCTTTTCCTCATCCATATCTTCATACTCAAAGTAATTCTCTAAGGTATCTATCCACCCCAACACATCTTCACTATCCATATTGCCTTGATAGATAGGTAAATTTATGTGTCTTTTAATTCCACCACCTTTTAATGCCTTCAAAATCCTCAACATTATCATTTCATTGGGATCAAGTGCCTCTTTTCTATTCCCTTCATTCTAATTCTCATCTTCTCCATTACCCTCTTCAGCATCTTCTCCCACATTTTCTACTTGTAGTCCTCCTCTAGATTATCTCTCTAAGGATTCCAATCTTGCCATCAATGCTTCATTATCCATTCTTCTTTGTATCATCTCCCTATCCCTTTCAACCTCTTGTTCTCTTCTTTCTCTCCTCTTTATTTCCAAGGTCTCTTTCAACTCTTGGTTCTCCCTTGCTATTTGTTGTTTAGGAGGCATCTTCACAATCTTTCTCAAACCTCCAACCCAAGTAACTACTTCATTATCCCTTCAAGGATATAATATTTGCACTAATTCAAATATGATGAAGAGATAAAACTAATCCACAAATAGTAAAAATAATGATCCAACTAATATGTGCAATTTAGCCTTCAAACCCTTAAGCTTACTTAACTTCTATGTTCACAATACTACGTCAAATCACCCAAATGTGATTCCCAATTCCAATGGTTCAATTCAAAAACTTAAAGGATCTTAAGATATTGCAACCAACATGTTGCAAATATTTTTACTCTTCCTTTTAATTGACTAATCAGCAAACCCTTACCTAGGAATCTTCCCAGGCCTAATTGTAGTATCCCTACAAAATGGGTAATCTAAGGTTTTCCCCAAACTTTCTCAAAACATAAACCATCTAAACTAAATATAAAAATACCCTTTTTGGAGAAAAATGACATAGAAAACTTAAATATAACTACTTTGGACCAACTATCCAAACCAACACCCTACACTATTCCAAAGAGCCCTAATTAGCCCAGTTTTACAAAGGAAATACAAAAATGTTAGGAATAAGGTGTCTCAACCTTGGATAATTCCTATTCTTATTATTTGTTTTGTAAAATGTATTTCTTGCAAATAATGTTGATGTGTCAGCATCTTGAATTATTTGTAAGGAGATCATGGCCAAAATGGTTATGACGGATTCCTATGACACGTAAGAGCTATGTCAGGAAGATTCAATGACAGGTGAAGACATGTGGCAACTGATAAATTTGAGTACTATACACTCTTCCCCAATCGTGAGGTTTAGGGCATTGACCTAAAATTTTTTTTGGGGTTCCTATTTTCTCAGACAATGGTAAAACCCTAATATGGTTATCTTTGGGAGTAGCCCTAAAAAGTGAAGCGCATGATATAAGCTTTTTTAGGGTTGTGAAGAGAGATGATGCAAGTGTATTGTTGGAATGTTTTATGCTACTGTGATTTGTCTTCAAGGTTTTAGAAATCTTCTAAAAGAACTTGCATTGCAAGTGTATTGTAAGCTGTAATAGTTTTGATCAATACATTGTGTAAGTTTTGGAGTGCTAGGGTTTTTACCGAAAGGTTTCCCCAAGGTATATCATTGTGTCATTCTCTATTTTTCTGTATGTATGGTATGTGGTTGCAATATCTTTGTTAAAGTAGTTAACGAATCTGAAATTGTAAGGATTTAAAAGAATTTGCACAATACTCTCCTATAGAGATTAGCATAGGAAGTTGTTTCCGCACCTGAGTTTCCTTACAAGTGGTATCAGAGCTTGATCAACTTTTGATCCTAGTTGTTGGGTAGGGTTTTTTTGAGCTGATCTCAAGTTTGAGTGGGAGTTTTTTGCAGAGCATTCTGAATCTTATTTGCAAATTGAGATGGAAAGTTCATCATATGGAAGAATGGAGGTGGATAAATTTAATGGCACTAATTTTGAGTTGTGGAAACTCAAGATGGAAGACATGTTGGAAGATCATGACCTATGGGAAGTGACTTCAAGTGCTACAAGACCAAAAACTATAGCTCAAGTAGATTGGGATATCAAAGACTGTAAAGCTAAGGGTCTCATAAGACTCTGTTTAACCGATGCAGTTCTTCTGAATGTTCTAGATGAGAAAATCACAAATAGTTTGTGGGAAAGACTTGCGGCCGTGTATCAGGCCAAATCTCTGGTGAACAAGTTGTTCCTGAGGAAGAAGTTATACTCTCTATGAATGGAGGAAGGTGGATCCTTAACAGATCATTTAAATGCATTTAATCTGTTGGCTGCACAGTTGACATTAGCTGGTGTCAAGTTAGAGGAGGAGGATCATTGCTACACACTTTTGTGTTCTTTACCGGATTCATGGGACCATCTTGTGATGGCTCTCAAAAGCATGTTAGTCACCTTCAAAATGGATGATGTGGTGTCTTCGCTGCTATCAGAGGAGATGTGGAGAAAGGCTTCCATTTCGAAAAAAGAAGCCCTTGCTATTCATGGGAGATCCACTGAAAGAGGGAAGAAAAATGACAATAAGTCTGACAATAAGGGTAGATCCAAATCTCATGGGAAGTCAAAGACTTCCAATAAGTCCAAGGCAAAATGTTGGAACTGTGATAAATTTGGGCACTTTCGTAAAGACTGCAAAGAGCTGAAGAAGAAGAAGAAAGGTTCAGATTTAGCTTCAAAAAGATCTCAAGAAGATGGTGATGAAATTCATCGCAGCTTTGGCAGCCCATGCATCTGATGATGTGTGGTTGGTTGACTCGGGTGTATCTTTTCACATGACCTCTCATAGAAACTAGTTCTCAAAATATGAAGAGTTCGATGGTGGAAAGGTGTACTTGGGTGATGATTCTCACATAAAGATAGTTGGATGCGGAAGGGTCACTATCAAATTTCCTGATGGATGAGTAAAGGGAATCAACAGAGTTATGCACATTCTGGGTTTGGCACGAAACCTATTATCTGTAAGTATGCTGAATGATGTAGGTGTGCAAGTTGTTTTTTTGAAAGAAGGATGCAAGATGATGAGAGGATCGATAGTGCTTGCAAGGGGTACTAGGAGAGGTACCTTATTTCAGCTAGATGCATGTATTCCTCTATGTAATAGTTCTTCATCCTCACCATCTGAACAAGTAGTGAAGAAGTCTGTGGCTATTGGTTCTGATGGTAGTGCAAACACTTTGGAAGGTAAGCTTCCTGCAGAAAAGACAATGTTGTGGCATATGAGATTTGGCCACATCGGTGAAAAGGGTCTCAGAACCCTGAAAAATAAAAATCTCATTGAGGGGTTAAATGATTGCAATCTTGAGTTCAACTTCTGTGAACACTGTGTCTATGGTAAACAAAATCATGTTCATTTTTACTCTAGTTCTCACAAATCTTCTGATGTTTTGGATCTTATTCATTCTGATGTATTTGGTCTTGTAAAAGTTCCTTCAATCTCCAAGTCTGTATTTTTTGTATCTTTCATAGATGATTACAGTAGAAGGACGTGGATTTATTTCCTTAAAAGTGAGACACAAGTCTTTAGTCAGTTCAAGGAATTTAAAGCTCTTGTAGAGAATCAGACTAGTAAGAAGATTAAGTGTGTGAGAACTGACAATGGTGGTGAGTTTTTCTCAGCAGAGTTTGAACAGTTCTGTAAAGAACAAGGTATCGAGAGGCATAAGATAACTCCTTATACCCCACAGCAAAATGGATTTGTAGAGAGAATGAACAGGACACTGATGGAGAAGGCTAGGAGTATGCTTAGTGGAGCTGGTTTAGAACAAAGGTTTTGGGCTGAAGCTGTGGCCACTACTTGCTATCTGGTTAACAGATCTCCTACATCAGCCCTTGTTGGTAAGACACCCATGGAGGTGTGGTCTGGTAAGAAGCATTCAATTAGACATCTTCATGTTTTTGGTTGTGAAGCTTATGCACATGTTCCAAAGGAGAAAAGATCTAAGTTGGAAAACAAAGCTGTTAAATGTATTTTCATCGGGTACAGTACTGGTGTGAAAGGATACAAGCTTTGGGATCCTGTGACTAGTAAGGTGTTGTATAGTAGAAATGTTATTTTTAGAGAGCTAACATCTTCTCCTATTGTGCTACAACCAGATGAAAAAGAAAAGGAAAAAGATGTTGTTCAGTTGCCTCCTACCCCTGAGAAGACTGAACAGAGAGACAATGTTGGGCCTAATGATGAGGAGAGCTCTAGCAGCTCTGATAGTTTGGAAGAAGAGGAAGAACAAACTCAACTGCAGCCCTTGAGGAGATCCATGAGAGAAAGAAAGCAACCAGAAAGGTTTGGTTATTCTATGTTAGATTCTAGTTGTGCCTTTGCTTTGATTACTAACACTGATGAGCCTAGATCTGTGAAAGAGGCTTTGGGCATGGAAGATGCAGGTTCTTGGATTGAGGCTATGGATGATGAGATGGCTTCATTGGAGAAAAACAAAACTTGGGACCTTGTACCTTTGCCTAAAGGGAGAAAATCTATTGGCTATAAATGGGTGTTCAAGAAGAAATTCTATGCAGATGGCAGTGTTGAAAGGTACAAAGCTAGATTGGTTGCAAAGGGGTATTCACAGGTAGAGGGAATAGATTATGGTGAAATATTCTCTCCTATTGCAAAGTTGACATCCATTAGATTTCTGTTATCTCTTACTGCATCTTATGATTTAGAGATAGAATAGATGGATGTGAAGATAGCTTTCCTTCATGGTGATTTGGAGGAAGAGATTTATATGTCACAGCCTGAGCACTACATTGTTAAAGGTAAAGAATCCTTAGTTTGCAGATTAAAGAAATCTCTATATGGTTTGAAGCAATCTCCTAGGATGTGGTACCTTAAGTTTGATGCCTTTGTGTGTTCAATTGGATTTGTAAGATCAAAATTAGATCATTGTGTTTATTTCAGAGTTGAAAATGATCCCCTTTTTATTGTTGCATTATATGTTGATGATATGTTGCTATTTGGGAAGGGTAAGGGTATGATTTCTGATTTTAAATCTCAGTTGTCAGCATAGTTTGAGATGAAAGATTTTGGGGTAGCTAGGTACATCTTGGGTATGGAAATTAGTAGAGACAGGTCTAACATAAAACTTTGGTTGAGTCAGAGTAAGTATGTGAAGTTTGTGTTTGACAGGTTTGGCATGGCAGATTGTAGACCACTATGTGTTCCTATTTCTGTGGGAACAAAGTTATCTATAGATGATTGTTCAAAATCTCCTAGTGAGGTGGAGGACATGAGTAGAGTACCTTATGCTAGTGCAATTGGAAATCTTATGTATGCTATGGTTTGTACTAGACCAGACATTGCCCAAGCAGTGGGAGTCTTAAGTCAATTTATGGCTAACCCTGGACGGGTACATTGGGATGCAGTTAAGTGAGTATTCATATATTTGAGGGGTACATCAGATTACTCCATATGTTATCATGGTAACTCTTCTAGATCTTCAAATTCAATTTGTATTCATGGGTTTGTGGATTTAGTTTGGGCAGGTGATATTGACAGCAGGAGATCCACCAGTGCTTATGTGTTCACTATGTTTGGTGGTGCCATTAGTTGGATGAGTAAGCGACAACTTGTGGTTGCTTTGTCCACTACAGAAGCTGAGTACATGGCTGCTACTCATGCTTGTAAAGAAGTCATTTGGCTTAGAAGATTGTGTTCTGATGTTGGTGTTGATGCAGAATAGATTACTATTTGGTGTGACAGTTAGAGCGCTATTTGCCTTGCAAAGAATCCAACTTTCCATGCTAGAACGAAGCACATTGATGTGCAGTTTCACTTTGTGAGAGATATGGTGGAAGATGGAAAGGTAAATATGGAGAAGGTAGATACTGTGAAGAATGTTGTAGATGCATTAACGAAACCAGTGGGCACTGAGAAGTTCAGATGGTGTTCAGAGTCTATGGGCCTTTTGGCCTATAGCGATTAGTTCCTGTTATGTTCCTGTTGCTCTTACAAGGTGTTCGACAAGTGGGAGAATGTTAGGAATAAGGTGTCTCAACCTTGGATAATTCCTATTCTTATTATTTGTTTTGTAAAATGTATTTCTTGCAAATAATGTTGATGTGTCAGCATCTTGAATTGTGTGTAAGGAGATCATGGCTAAAACGGTTATGATAGATTCCTATGACACGTAAGAGCTATGTCAGGAAGATTCAATGACAGGTGAAGACATGTGGCAACTGATAAATTTGAGTACTGTACACTCTTCCCCAATCGTGGGGTTTGGGGCATCGACTCGAAAAGATTTTTGGGGTTCCTATTTTCTCGGAGAATTGTAAAACCCTAATACGGTTATCTTTGGGAGTAGCCTTAAAAAGTGAAGCGCATGATATAAGCTTTTTTAAGGTTGCAAAGAGAGATGATGCAAGTGTATTGTTGGAATGTTTTATGCTGCCATGATTTCTCTTCAAGGTTTTAGAAATCTTTTGAAAGAACTTGCATTGCAAGTGTATTGTAAGCTGTAATAGTTTTGATCAATACATTGTGCAGGTTTTGGAGTGCTGGGGTTTTTACCAAAAGGTTTCCCTAGGGTATATCATTGTGTCATTCTCTATTTTTCTTTATGTTTGGTATGTGGTTGCAATATCTTTGTTAAAGTAGTTAACGAATCTAAAATTGTAAGGATTTAAAAGAATTTGCACAATACTCTCCTATAGAAATTAGCGTAGGAAGCTATTTCCACACCTGAGTTTCCTTACAAAAAAATGTGACACCTCACGACCTCATACCTAAAAATAGTTTTTCATTAGATTTCCTAATCAAGTATTTTCAAGCTTACAACTATTTTCTCTTTCATCTATATGCCTATCCATTAAACCCTCCTATTTAGGTGCATAAAACTAGGGCTTCCTAGATCTAGGCCTTCCTAAGATTTCCCAAGACCAACTAATGGATCCAACACCTTGTATTCAACATAACTTGATCATAAAAATTGGCCCTTATTTAGTCAAAAAAACTTAGGCCTATATCTTCTCCCTTAAAGCCATGTTCCCAATGCACACAAACTCCAAATTTGGGTGATCACCCTTCCTCAATCAATCTTCCTCTACAAAAACATGGTTAGTAGAATACATATTACAATATATAGGACCCATTCCACAATCCGTAGTGGAAACACAAAGTGGAATGGGTCCAATAACCATGATGGACTTCAAAATCCAACAAAACAATAAAATTGTAGCCTACATGACAGTCACAAATTTGATAATCTAAATGACTAATAAAAACTTCAAGCCAAATTCAAAATATTATTTAAACACTTCCCTAATACATTGTAAGAGAATTCAATCCAAATGCAAAAGAAAGGCAATGAAACACTTTAGGTTTGAACCGAATTTGTAGACCAAAAATTAATTTCGTTATTCTTGTGTAACAGTCCGTACAATGCCAATGAATTCTACAAACAACCATAGCTTAGCCTGAAGGAGGGTATATAACATGTCTCAGACCTTTTCCACCCTTTTTGAACTATTTTCAACCAAAAACCAACCCTTAACTAATCCATACTTTTTAAAATCCCATTTTCCTAACTAGTAGTTACATTTTAAATTTAAATTTAAAAATTTCCCTCCGTTTTCTATTTATCCCTTTCTAGTGACTCTCAAGGCTTTCAATGACCTTGAAAATATTAAATATGTGTGAAAACATCAAATCCCATATCACTATGCCCAAAATTACATAAATTTCAAAATTTAGGTCCCATGACCCTTATTGTGCCAATTTGGGCTTATTGGCCTAATATCCCTAGCTATTACAATATGAGCCTCAAATGATTTGTTTCATCATTTTTGGTATTAATTTATCATGTACACCGTGTCCATGTCTTAATGGAATCATTCATCAACGCATTTCTTTAGGTGCTCTTGCACTATGGACTCTACTCCATAAATATACAAAGAATGGATAAAGAGGGATATAACACACATTCCATCTATCCTAATTAAATTTTCTTAATGTGGTGCATTTTAATGTATTAAAATTATCTTACAATGGGAAGGTTGATAGAAACCACACAATTGTTGTGAGGATGAACCAATAAATTATAAAGTTATCATTTTTTGAGATTTGAATCTTAAATATTTGTGTTTTCTATGTGTCTATGTATATGTACATGTATGTACATAAATATGCATGAAACACATATACATACACACATAATTGTATATGTATACACATGTATATTCATTCATATTATTGAACAATATTTTATGATCATTTTATTTCAGGATTACAAGATCTTATGTCATTATCATACTCATATCTTCTCATTTTATTCTTGATCATTTTTGTGTATCCATGATTATATGTTTTAGAAACATCCATATGGTGATTTAATTTTCTTTTTAATGCTTATAATTATGACATCTAGGTGAATGAAAGGAATGGGGATAGAGTGAGGAAGTTTCTAGAAATTTTGGCAAAATTGAATTAATTTATGTAGATTTGATATTTCAAGTCAAAATCAACACCTAAAGTTTATAGAAAATATTTTCTAGCATGAAATCTAAGTAGACTCGATATTTGTATGAGTGTATTGGTATATGAGGTTTAATCAAACAAATATTTTATTAGTCCTTAAAAAGTTCAATTTGATTGATAGAGATAATAATAATATAGTATTCAAATATTTCAGGAAAAAGTTGATTTTGTAGAATAACATATCTAGTTAAAATTTAAATAACAAATACATTAAACTTGATACCTAATTTATAAATTATTTTAGTTTTTAACACTATATTAGGTCATGAAGAGATAAATTATTCCATACACATTAAAAATTAGAAATTTTATGGCTACACTAGTTTTAGATGTTGTAGATTAGGGGTTTGGTTTCTTTCCTAAACCCAATTGAATAATTAATAAAGAATATATTTGATTAAATAGTATTTAAAATCTATTCTCCTTCTATATTAATATTTATCATGTTTTTTACCAAACGTATTTAAAAAAATTAGTTGGATTTACAAATCCTTATGTTATATATGTAGAAAATTTATTGCATTTATAAAAGTGATATATTTTAATAAATAGAACCTATTTTCACTACATGTGAAATTAAAAATATTTCCATCAATATTGAATATTGTACTTTTTTACTCAAACTCATTGAACTAATTTTTATGAGTAAAAGTTCACAAGTATAAAAATCTGATTAGAATTAATGAAACACTTATCACTCATTACATTTGAATGTTTCTCACAAAAGTGAAGCACTGAGGCTTTCAAAGAGGTCATTCATCCCAAAGCATTCTTAACCATTGCGTTTCTCCCAAGGTTAATCACACTTGGCTCACTAACCCATTTGTAAAAGACTAACACATGATATGTCATTATTAGATTTTTTTACATGAATTAAGGCTATTTAGGTATTATTTTATTAATTTTGGGAGTTATCATGTGTTTTATGCTCATCTAGTTCTTGTGATTCTAGCAAAGGGTAATTAAGAGTCATAGAAAAATGGCATCCTTGTAAATTTTACTTGGCTATATATTTTTCCTCATTCTCATGGACTAATACCTAAAATAGAAACACTAAGGGTAGATTAACTTGGAATATTATCATAGACATTGTTTGTTAGGGTTTCAATAGATATGAGCAATGGCCAATATTAAGATAATGGAAAAATTAAAGAAGACAAAAATACAATAATATAAATATTTCATGTGGCTCACCCAATATGGGATACTATTAGGAATGAATGCTAAATATATCCTATGGGAGTATTGGTAGCCATTCTGTAGCAGTTGTTTTTACATTCATGACTATGATTGTCATTGATGTCAACATAGTGATCTACTAGAGATTAGTAGAGGAGCAGACAATGTTTTGATTAGCACACGTGGGATATTGTAGAACAAGCTATGCGATATTGAGGATTTACTCTTTGATATGTTATATGTTCATGGTTAAGAGTGCAAGAATTAATTTATTTATTCATGAAAGTTATGAGCATTTTGGTGGAAGCATTGTTCAGGCAGTGTTCCTGAGTAGTGGTTTGTGAAAATCGGATGATATCTCCTAATCGGGATGGAATATAGTTTTGTGTAGTTAAAGAGAAGTTGAAGACATATTGTTAGTGACATGGATGATAGCACAAACTTTGAGGTTGCATGAGTGAAGAATTATTCTAATTGGAAGCTGACAGTTTTGTGTATTTTTTTATGTAACATGTGGAAACTTTTATTTTGTAATTAGATGTCGACTCATTTGTAATTAATTGAGTGTGGTATAAAGGAAGGAATTTTTTTCCTTGTTGTAATAGAGATGAATGATTGTGAAAGATAATTTATGAAAGAAGACATGCGAGGTACAAAGATCTGAAATTGAGATCTGGTGTAGCAGTGAGTGCAGTTTGGAATAGTCAGAGAAGAAGTAACATATTGTTGAGATCAGTAATGATTTGATATTATTTTTTTGAATAATCTAGAGATCAGTTGGATAGTGTGTTCAGTGATCTTGCCATTGAAGTTGTTTGGGTAGTGGGTCCTTCTATCTTCCATAACTCCTAACAGAGTTAGAATCTTTTAGCAGGGATTCAAAATCTCCTAACAAGGATTCATATGAACTAAATGTATTTCATAAGACTCCTAACAGAGTCCATCCTTTCACAAGGAATATTCATATTAGTGCATCTTTTGTGGGCATCATTCCCACCAGGGTTTACTCTTTGATCAAGAGGTTCCCTAATCAACTGATGGAATATGGATGAAGTGACTGAGAGGGGGGGGTGAATCAGTCAACCATAAAACACTTCACAATTAATTCTTTCTAGATCCCTTAAGATATCTTAACAATGTTATCTATTTTAGCACTCGGTAAATAGATTGCAGTAACTTTGAAGATGTAGAAAGTATTAGCAAAATTATCTTTAGATATTCATCAGCACATGTATATGATTGAGAAAGCAATTAAGAACACAAGAGACACAAGATTTAACGTGGAAACCCAATATGGGAAAAACCACCAATGTATCTAGATACTGATTTTCACTTTTCTGAAGTGATGCCCGGTTAGAAGCCAACCCGGTAAAAGGTTACAAAACACACTGTTAGGTGTGACCTTGTTAGAGGATTTAATCACCCTGCTAGGAGTGGCCTGGTAAGAGGTCTTGAAAACAATTCAATGGAATTGTCACCTTGTTAAAGGATTTACAATATGGTTGTTAAACCAACTCGGTTAAGAGATTTAGAATTCACTGTTACAATGATAAGAAGGTAACAATGAAAAATGACCTGTATAATAATGCAACTGTCTTGCTGATTACAGATCTCTATTCTGCATAAGTTTGATCCTTTCTAATCGAATAAATCTCTGCTGCACCTCAAGGATATCTGAACATCCTTCACAAATTCGCACACACCTTTCCTGTCTTTCTTCTGTAAATCTTCTGCTATATTTTCTTATTCATTTTTCACATTTGACCTTTTATTTATATGATTTTAGATTTGTCAAATCGACATTATTTAGTATAACAGTCGACTGAATTAAGAAAACTCTATTTGCAAAAATCCTTCAAGGGCCGACAGTGCTTGGTGACCATAAATTTCTATAATCTTTCAGAGACCGAGGGAACTCGGTAAACACCGACAATCCTTTACCTTTGATAACCGACTGAACTTGGTAAACACTAAATTTTCTTCGACAACCGACTGAACTCGGTAAACACTAACTTTTCTTCGACAACCGACTGAACTCGGTAAACACTAACTTTTCTTCGACAACCGACTGAACTCGGTAAACACTAACTTTTCTTCGATGACCGAGTGGACTCGTTAAGCACTAATATTCCTGTCTGGCAGACTGACTGAGCTCGGTAGTAACTGGTTGCTGCGGACTATGACATTGTGTGACATCAAAGACAATACATAATTTGAGTAGCAATTTCCTTCAGACAATTGTTTCCAACAATCTCCCTCTTTGGCATTGATGGCAACACAATATGTCATATCATAAGAAATCTGAAAGAGTTAGCTCGGTTCAGATTCAAATCTCCCTCTGTCAGCAAACTTCATGTATCCTAAAAATTCTTCCTTCTGACTATTGAAAATTTCTTGAAGTAATAGAAAAGACATAGCAAACACTCCCTCTTTGACAACACATGCCAAAGACAATTCACATATTACCGGTGAAAATTAATGTACCTCAAGTACTGATTCATATGCAATGATTCCTTGAATATGCTGCATCAATTGGTTGATTTTCAATCATGTTCTGGTTGATGCATCACTAAAACTGTATTTAGTGAGCCTCAGATAGGGGAATGACCCCTAACTTACTTCTTAGATACACAAATGCATCCTTAGGTAATGGTTTGGTAAAAATGTCTGCAATCTGTTCTTTTTTATGAATATATTCTAATCTGATTTCCTTATCCTGCACCAATTCTCTGACAAAGTGATATTTAATAGCAATATGCTTGGTTTTGGAATGCATCACTAGATTCTTTGAAATGTTTATTGCACTGGTATTGTCACAAAATATAACAACCGGTTCTTTGATTTCAACCTTCATACCTTCTAATAACTATTTAAACCAAACAATATTTGAACAGTTTACTGCAGCAGCAACATATTCTACTTCAGCTGTGGATTGAGATGTGCAATTTTGCTTTTTACTAGTCCAAGATACCAGTCTTTTTCCAAGAAAAAATGCTCCACCGCTTGTGCTTTTTCTATCATCAATGTTTCCTGCCCAATCAGCATCAGTAAACACTTTTAAGTCTAGATTGCCTCCAAATTTATACCACAAACCATATTCTTCAGTTCCTCTTAAGTATCTTAAGATTCTTTTGATTGCCATCATGTGATTTTCCTTAGGTTTTGCTGAGAATCTAGCTACTATACCGACTGCTAAGGCAATATCAGGTCTTGTATGTACTACATACTGCAATTTTCCAATCATAGATCGGTATAGGGTTTGATCAACTTCTTTTGAATCATCATTTTTGGTAAGTTTCAATCCAGTACACATGGGTGTACCAACTGGTTTTGAATCTTCCATACCAAACTTCTTAAGTATTTCCTTAATGTATTTAGATTGAGTAATGTATATACCATTCTTGCTTTGCTGAATTTGAACACCAACAAAGAATTTTATTAAACAAAACATAGACATTTCAAATTCTTTGTTCATTTGCTCTGAAAATTCTTTGCACTGATCCTCATTCCCTGTAAATATAGTATCATCCACAAATATTTCTACCAATACAATTTTGTCATCCGGTCCTTCTTTAATATACAGATTGCTGTTATCATTAGCTCTTTTGAAATTAATCTGAATCAAATAGTTATGGAGTCTTTCATACCATGCTCTAGGAGCTTGTTTCAAACCATTCAATGCTTTGTGTAACCTGCAAACCATGTCCCTTTTATCTGGATCAACAAAACCTTCAGGTTGTTCAATGTAGACTTCTTCATCAAGAATTCCATTGAGAAATGCAGATTTTATATCCATCTGATATACCTTAAATCCTTTGTGTGCTGCATAATCAAGTAGACTTCTTACACCTTCTAATCTTGCAATAGGAGTGAAATTTTTTCCATAATCTATACCTTCTTCTTGAGAATAACCTTTACATACCAGTCTAGCTTTGTTTCTAGATACTTGACCATCTTCATTTAGCTTATTCCTGAATACCCATTTTGTTCCAATTACATTCTTATCTTTAGGTCTAGGTACAAGAGTCCAAGTTTTGTTCTTTTGTATTTGTTCTAATTCTTCATTCATTGCTTCAATCCAACTTTCATTTTCCAATGCATCTTTGATATTTCTAGGTTCAAAATCAGTAAGCAGACATGTACCTATTAGCTTGCTTCTTGTCATAGTACCATCTGATTTGTTTCCAATGATTTGATCTAGTGTATGATGTCTTCTGACATATTTGGCTAGTATAGGTTCCTTGCCTTTTGAATGATTTATGATGTTGTCTTCTAGGATCTCTTCTTCAGGTTGCTCGGGCTCGGTAGATATTTGCTCGGTAACTTCAGGCTGAGACTCGGTCTGAATTTCTTCCTGTGACTCAGTTTGCACTTCTTCCTATGACTCAGTTTGTGACTCGGTAACTGTGCTCAGCTCGGTAGATATAGTTTCCTTACTGATAGTTGTGTCTTCCAATGTTTCAGGTTCAATGTAAATGAATCTTCTGTAGTTCTCAGGTTCCCTTTTGCTTTCTTCCTCAGTCTTTTCTGCAAACTCATCAAATTTTACATGTATACTTTCTATGACTTTGTGAGTAGATAAGTTCAGACATTTGTATGCCTTTCTTTTGCTAGAATATCCTAGGAATATTCCTTCATCACTTTTCACATCAAATTTATTTCTTCTGGATTCTTTTAAGATATAACACTTGCTACCAAATATTTTCATGTAACTTACATTGGGTTTATAGCCATACCATAATTCATAAGGAGTTTTGAATATGTCTTTCTTCAATTGTACTCGGTTCAAGGTATGAACTGCAGTGCTGATAGCTTCCTTCCAGTACTTTATAGCGATGTTATTTTCTATCATTAGAGTCCTTGCACAATCCATAATAGATCTGTTTCTTCTTTTTGCTATTCCATTCTGCTCAGGAGTTCTAGGAGCTGATACCTGTCTTTTGATTCCTCTTTCAATGCAAAAGTTGTTAAAATCATGGGAGATGAATTCACCACCTCTGTCTGATCTTAAGCATTTCAATCTTTTCCCTGTTTCCTTTTCCACTCTTGCTAAGTACCATTTGAACTTTTCAAATGCTTCTGATTTTTCTCTTAAATACATAACAGTCATCATTCTAGAATAATCATCAACGAAAAGAATAAAGAATTTATCTCCAGTATAGCTTTGTATTCCAATAGGTCCACATAAATCAGTATGCACAATTTCCAAAATTTCTTTAGACTGATAGTTCTTACTCTTGAAACTAGTTTTACTCATTTTGCTAATCTGACAATTCTTACATAGACCAGTGTCAGGTTTCTTCAAAGTAGGAATGCCTCTAACCTTCTTGAATTTGCTTATTTTTATCATGTTATCAAAATTCACATGACATAACCTTTTGTGCCATAGCCAACTTTCTTCTATTTGAGCAATAAAGCATGAATATTCACTGAGATCAAGATAAAATAAGTTACCTTTTGTTTGTTTGCCTGATCCAATGAGTTTTCGTTTTCCATCCAACAGTCTTGCTTGACCATTCATGAATTCAACCTTGAAACCAGTGTTGATTAGCTGTGCTACACTTAGAAGATTATGTTTTAGTCCTTCAACCCAATAAGCATTATCACATATGAGTTCTTTGGTTAAAGAGATTCTTCCTTTTCCTTTTATACAACAAGGTTCATTGTTTCCAAATCTTACATTACCACTATCACAGTCTTCTAGATATTCAATTTTTTTCTTGTCACCAGTCATGTGGTGTGAACATCCACTGTCTATTATCCATATATCATCTTTTCTTATATGAGAAATAAGTGCCATCTTATCTTCATCATCATCAGATTCATCTTTTATAGCAATAAAAACAATTTCTTCTTCACTATCATCAGAATCTTTAGCCATAAAACATGTTTTCTTACCTTTATCCTTGTATGATTTGAAATTCTTTTTGCCATAGTACTTGTGACTTCTCTTCTCTTCCTTGACTTGCTTGTTTGGGCACCTAGCTGCAATATGTCCAATTTCTTCACATGAAAAATAGATTAAAGGATTTTTACCTTTATATTTACCTTTCCCTCTAGAGTACTTCTTTGCAAGTAATGCTTCTACAATTTCAAGATCACTATCAGAACTTTCTTCTGATACTTCTTCACTTTCTGACTGAACTTCTTTAATTTTCTTGTTCTTCTTTAGTGAAACCTTGGCCTCAAATGTTGATTCAATATTTTTGGAATTTGGAACATAGTTATCATAGTTGTCTAATTCAAAAGCTGTCAATCTTCCAACTAAAGCATCCAAAGTTATATTGTGGTTTGTTTCACATCTTCTTTCTTGAATAGCTGATACTCTTATTGCATAGATAGGGAGTAATGTTCTGAGTACCTTACTTATAACAGTCTCATCTGAGATTGTTCCTCCAGAAGCTCTAATTGTACTTACACTTGCTTTGATTCTTTCAACATATTTTGCAATGTTTTCATCTTCCTTCATATTCATCTTGTCAATTTGTCCTCTTAGGCTTTCTGCTTTGGCTCTTTTCACATTTGCATCACCACCATATATTTTCTTCAGTGCCATCCACATTTCATATGTAGTAGTGCAGTCTTTAATATCATCAAATTCTTCATAGCTGAGAGCAGATGCAATGTCTATCATCATGGTGTTGTGAGTCTTTTTATCTGCAATGTCTTCAACAGTTAATGAGCCATTAGGAATTGTGTATTCTTCATCAATGTATTTGCATCTTGAATCACCAATGGAAGCCAGATGAAGTCACATGAGACCATGCTGAAAAGTTATCTCTATTGAGCTTTGGAATTTCCCTCTTGTAAGACATCTTGATCTTTAGCTTAGGTCCTTGAAACCCTTCCTGCAAGCACCAAAAGCTCTGATACCAATTGATGGAATATGGATGAAGTGACTGAGAGGGGGGGGTGAATTAGTCAACCATAAAACACTTCACAATTAATTCTTTCCAGATCCCTTAAGATATCTTAACAATGTTATCTATTTTAGCACTTGGTAAATAGATTGCAGTAACTTTGAAGATGTAGAAAGTATTAGCAAAATTATCTTTAGATATTCATCAGCACATGTATATGATTGAGAAAGCAATTAAGAACACAAGAGACACAAGATTTAACATGGAAACCCAATATGGGAAAAACCACCAATGTATCTAGATACTGATTTTCACTTTTCTGAAGTGATGCCCGGTTAGAAGCCAACCCGGTAAAAGGTTACAAAACAAACTGTTAGGTGTGACCTTGTTAGAGGATTTAATCACCCTGCTAGGAGTGGCCTGGTAAGAGGTCTTGAAAACAATTCAATGGAATTGTCACCTTGTTAGAGGATTTACAATATGGTTGTTAAACCAACTCGGTTAAGAGATTTAGAATTCACTGTTACAATGATAAGAAGGTAACAATGAAAA
This sequence comes from Chamaecyparis obtusa, assembly GCA_027943335.1. Taxonomy (NCBI): domain Eukaryota; kingdom Viridiplantae; phylum Streptophyta; class Pinopsida; order Cupressales; family Cupressaceae; genus Chamaecyparis; species Chamaecyparis obtusa. The sequence continues at coordinate 50,700 of BSBK01012106.1, read as the reverse complement.
ATGACCTGTATAATAATGCAACTATCTTTCTGATTACAGATCTCTGTTCTGCATAAGTCTGATCTTTTCTGATCGAATAAATCTCTGCTGCACCTCAAGGATATCTGAACATCCTTCACAAATTCGCACACACCTTTCCTGTCTTTCTTTTGTAAATCTTCTGCTATATTTTCTTATTCATTTTTCACATTTGACCTTTTATTTATATGATTTTAGATTTGTCAAATCGACATTATTTAGTATAACAGTCGGCTGAATTAAGCAAACTCTATTTGCAAAAATCCTTCAAGGGCCGATAGTGCTCGGTGACCATAACTTTCTATAATCTTTCGGAGACCGAGGGAACTCAGTAAACACCGACAATCCTTTACCTTCGATAACCGACTGAACTTGGTAAACACTAACTTTTCTTTGACAACCGACTGAACTCGGTAAACACTAACTTTTCTTCGACAACCGACTGAACTCGGTAAACACTAACTTTTCTTCGACAACTGACTGAACTCGGTAAACACTAACTTTTCTTCGATGACCGAGTGGACTCGGTAAGCACTAATATTCCTATCTGGCAGACTGACTGAGCTCAGTAGTAACTGGTTGCTGCGGACTATGACATTGTGTGACATCAAAGACAATACATAATTTGAGTAGCAATTTCCTTCAGACAATTGTTTCCAACAGTCAACATATCTTGTGTCATTGTGTTATTGTGTATGAATATCTTTCTATGGTTGGTAATTATATTGCTTACATGGTCAAAATCTATTGAAGTTGATAAAAGTTATAATTATTAGATAACTGATTCACCCCCCTCCTCTCAGTTATCTCGGTGGACTTTACATTCTAACAATTGGTATCAGAGTAGCAGGTCCTTGAAAGAAAATTTTAGCAGCTTAAGGAGATCCATGGTGAATTTCAGGAAAGAAACCCTAAGTTTGATGGAGTAAATTTTGACAGCTAGAAAGAAAAGATGAAGACAAATCTACTATGTTTAGGACTAGGTTATTGGTTGATTACAAAGAATGAGAAGACTATCATTGATGAGGATAATCTTGAAACATGTTCTAGTGATGAGAGAGATCTATTCATGTGTAACATACTTGCCAGAGAAGGACTTTTGATAGCCCTTCTAGAGAATGACTATAGTTAGGTAAAATGTTTGAAAACATCTCATGAAATTTGGAAAGCTTTACACTCTACTTTTGAAGGTGATGAACATGCAAAGAAAGTTAGATTACATAATTGGATATGTACATTTGAAGATATAAGAATGATGGAATATGAATCTATTAGAAGCTATATTGGTAGAATGTCATAAATTGTTGCAGGCATAAAATCTTGTAGAGGAACAAAGACAGAAAATGAAGTTATATGGAAAATTTTGAGGACATTGACTCCTACGTTTAAGTAGACAACACAGCTGATTGAACAAGTTATACCTTGTACTTCAAACTTTACAAGAGAGACTCTTCTTGGAAGATTGGAAGCAGTAGAAATGAACCTGAGGTTATCAGGAGATTTGCCTAGAATGGAGATAGCATTCAGTGCTCTTAGTGTTTGCCCTACTTTGACAAGAAGCATCAGTGTGATGGAGATTATGTTGGCAGCATCAGATCTATAAATGAAGAAGATAGGAAGATTGAAGAAGGTATTTCCTTACTTGTGAAGAGAGAACTAGATGGTAAGAAAATTTTTAAATGTTGGACTTGTCAAGAATATGGTCATTTTGTATCTAAATGTTCTAAGAGAGTTAAAAATTATAGAAACAATTTCAAGCCTAGAAGATCTAAGGAATGTTATTATGCTAATGATGAAGATCTTGAAGCTAGTATAGAGAGAACTTTAAGTGAAAGTGATACTGAGAATAATGATGACATAGGATTGTAGCAATTAAAGAAGAAATCCTGAAACAGATGTTAAGGAAGAAAAAGCCCTAGTTTCTCAAGTTGAAAAGAAAGATGATTGGATTATAGACAATGGTTGTTCACATCATATGACTAGAGACATGAAAAAATTCATAAAGTTTAACAATTATGATGGAGGAGTTGTTAGAGTTGGAAACAATGCACCTTGTTTGATTAAAGGTATAGGATCTATTACTCTTGATGGGAAGACTAATACTGATGATGTTTACTTTGTGGATGGTTTGAAACATAATCTTTTGAGTGTTAGATAGTTATTTGATAGGGGATATCAAGTTTGGTTTACTGAGAAAACTTGTGTGATAAAAGATAAATATGGAAATTTGATTGGAACTGGATCTAGGACCAAAGGTAATGTATTTCAGTTGAATCCTACTAAGATGACATGTTTGATTACTAAGATTGATGATAGTTGGTTATGGCACAGAAGATTTTGTCATATAAATTTTGATAACATTGTGAAAATAAGTACTACACTTGCAGTAAGAGATTTGCCTAAAATTATGAAGCCTACTAACATGATTTGCAAGGAATGTGTGATGGTGAAACATAAGAGAAGCTGATTTCCTAGTAAGCAATTTACATCTGCAGAGAAGTTGGAGATTGTTCATATAGATTTGAGTGGTCCTACAAGGACTAGAGGATTCTATGGAGAAAGATATTTTATGATTCTTGTTGATGATTTTACAAGAATGATGTGGATTGCATTTCTTAAAGAAAAGTCTGAAGCATTTGATAAGTTTAAGATCATTAAGAATAAAGTTGAGAATGAATCTGGAATGAAAATTAAATGTTTAAGATCTAATAGAGGTGGAGAATTTACTTCTAGAGAGTTTAACACCTTTTGTGAAGTGAATGGTATTAAGAGATAGTTTTTAGCCCCTAGAACACCTGAACAAAAGGGTATTGCAGAAAGAAGAAATAGATCGATGATTGAAGCAACAAGAGCTATGTTATTTGAGAAGATATTGTTGAAAATTTTAATTGAAACAATTGTTGTATTGTCATTGATGTCAAACCTTAACTGGTAAGACCGTTGCTACTTAGGAAAGTACTATATCTATTTGAGTGTTGCTAAGGGGATAGGCAAGGTTGGTAACAATAGCACCTAAGGAAAGGTTGAGTTATCTTGATACTACAAAGTGCACTTGACTATGTTGCATAATGATTAGACAATATATTGTTTATCTTAGTAAAATTGAAGACTAAACTGGCAGGCTTGACCGAGCAAAGAATGGAAAAATCATGTTTTAGCCAAGTAATGTTAGTGTCGACCGAGTCAATGTATGCCGAGAAAAATTATAGTGTCGACTGAACAACAGTTAATTGCCGAGGAAGACAGTGTAAGCCGAGGAAACATTTTTAGTAATGACCGAGCTTTCTACATGGAGACCGAGTAGTTGATCACAGTGTTGACCAAGCATCAGCAATTTTATATTTGAAGAGAATTTAGTTTTGGAGCCAACATTGTTGAATTCTTGGATTATGTAAAACATGTTGACTTTATTTATTGATTGTTTGAAAGCATTAAATGCACTGTAAAATGTTTTATTGTAAATCTTTAAGAGATTGGAGATGATTCTAGAAAAGGAGCCAAAGAACATGAAGCAGGTAGATTCAATGAATTTGACCTAACCCTAAGATCTATGAATGAGATTGAGTGGCATAAGATGAGTTAACCTAATTGATGAAAGTATAAAGGGAACCTGAGCATTTGGATTTGAAAGTGCATGGGTGAACAAAGAATGCTAGAAGATCAGTAAAGTTTTATTCACTGAATAAGCATAAAAGGCTGAAGGAGAATTGGGGTGGTTGCTTGAAGAAAAGTTTTGAGCAGATCAAAGATGGAGATGGAAAAGTTTCAAAGTCAATAAACCAACATTAGTGTATGGAATTGGATCTAATATTTGCAAAGTGAGTTGTATATTTTTCAGATAAATATTGCTGCTACTTTCTAACCATTCTAATAGTCAAAATCCTTTTAATAGAGGTTGACCTAATAGTCATATGTTAAATCCTTTGAACAAGGTTGCATTCTAATGGAGTGTATGTAAGTCCTATGACTAGGCTCACTTTTAACAGGGTGATTGAAATCCTTTAACTGGGTCACACCTGATAGTGTGTATTGTAACCTTTGATAGGGTTGGGTTTTTACCGAGCTCACTTCAGAAGAGTGAAAATAATAGTAGCATGTTATAAAGTGGTTTTTGCCAAATTGGGTTTCCACTATAAATCTTGGTGTTAATACTTGTGTGAATGTTTTGGTTTGAACATTTCTATGTTTTACAAGTTAAGTTATAGCTGGGTAGTGGATTGCATTGTTGTATGTTTCTATTATTGAATCAGTGATGATCGAGTTTGTTTTGGTTAGTGGATCTGATTTAAAGAAAAAATTTTAAGTTTTTTTAATACACCAGGACCTGAGAACAAATGATTCACCCCCCCCCCCTCTCTGTTGTTCTAAATCATATTAACAGATATTCTAGAGAGAAGCAGTGAATGCAATAGTGTATACAATGAACAGAGTACAAATCAGAGAAGACATAGACAAGACACCCTACGAATTATGGTTTGGACATGCACCCTCAGTTAAGTATTTTAGAATTTTTGGAAGTAAATGTTATATAAAGAGAGATGATGATATTGGAAAGTTTGATCCTAGAAGTGATGAAGGTATATTTATTGGATATTCTTTGAAGAGAAAAGCTTATTGATGTTATAACAAGAGAACTAAGACCATTGTTGAGAGCGCAAATGTTAAAGTTGATGAAAATTTCAAAATTTAGGAAAGAATGCTTGATTATGAATCTGATGAAGGAACTCATCCTAAACCTAACATTGAAACTATTGAATTATTCTATGAAACTAACAGTGACTTGTTGAATGAAAGCCATAGTGAAATCATTGAAGAGCCGACACGTGAAGTGAGATCTAAGATAGTGACACCTAACGGGAACTTATCAAGGAATCATCCCATTGAGTAGATTATTGGAAGCATAGACATAGGATTTCTAACTCAAAATAAGGTACAAGAACAATTATGTTTGATTTCTCAAATTGAACCTAAATCTACTAGTGAAGCTTGTGAAGATGAACATTAGATTAAAGCTATGAAAGAAGAACTAGATCATATTGAAAAGAACAAGACATAGGAATTGGTCCCTAGACTTAAAGATAAGAATGTTATTGGAACTAAATGGGTATTCAGAAACAAGATGAATGAACAAGGAGAAGTAGTAAGAAACAAAGTGAGATTGTTATGTAAGGGATACTCACAGCAAGAAGGAATTGACTATGAAGAAACTTTTACACCAGTAGAAAGAATTGAAGTAGTAAGAATGTTTTTGGCCTATGCAACTTTTAAGAAATTCAAAGTATATCAGATGGATGTGAAGTTGGCATTTTTGAATAGAGAATTGGAAGAAGTCTATATTGAGTAGCCTAAAGGTTTTCCTTTGACTCAAGAAGGAGACATGGTATGTAAACTGAAGAAAGCCTTATATAGACTAAAGTAAGCACCAAAAATTGGTATGCAAGATTGGATAAATATTTATTAAAATTGGGATTTACAAAAGGAACATCTGATAGCAACCTGTACACAAAAGAAATTGAAAATGGTTTGTTAATTATAATTATTTTTGTTGGTGACATTATTTTTGTAGGAGAAGATGAAGCTAGTGATAAATTTTCTGATGAAATGAAAACTAAATTTGAAATGAGTATGATTGGTGAAATGAAATACTTTTTGGGATTACATATAACAAAAAATAGTGATGGTATCTTTGTAAGCCAGACAAAGTACTTGAATGATTTGTTAAAGAGATTTGGAATGGAGAACTGTAAACCAGTTGGAACACCTATGGTAACTAGACATAAATTATCTAGCACACATAAGACTCCTATAGTTGAATAGAAGAATTATAGATCTATGATTGGAGGATTGCAGTACTTGACACATACAAGACCTGATATAGCACATTCAGTTGGAATTGTAGCAAGATTTCAAGCTGAACCTAGAGAATCACATTATGCAGTAGTAAAGAGGATACTAAGATATTTAAGAGGCACAATGGACTATGGATTATGGTATGAAAATTTTGATGATTTTACCCCATGTGCATATACAGATGTTGATTGGGGAGGCAGTGTTGATGATAAAAAGAGCACTAGTGGTGTAGCATTTTTCCTTGGAGGAAGATTGGTTTCTGGGCTAAGCAAGAAGTAGAATTGTATTTCACAAAGCACTGTAGAAGCAAAATATGTAGCAACAGCAAACAATTGTAACCAGATAATTTGGATGAAGCAGATGCTAAAGGATATTGGAATAAAGTTTATTGAACCTGTTGTTATACATTGTGATAACACCAACACAGTTAGTATGTCTAAGAACCCTATATTACATTCTAAGACAAAGCATATAGAGATTAAGTATCATGTAGTAAGAGATAAAGTTCCTAAGAAAGAAGTTAGACTTGAGTACATAAGCACAAAGGAGCAAGTAGCAGACATATTTACAAATCCTTTTCCTAAGGATACATTTGTGTATCTGAAAGGTATGCTTGGGGTTATGTCCCAGCCTACTTTTGAGAAGTGATGTAGATTGGTTGCATCCATCTAGTGGTATATGAGCCTTATCTTTCTTCTAGATTGGATGTTGTTACTTCCTCTATGGGGGAGTATGTGTATCTGAGTTGAGTCATGAGGACTCTAGTGAATGTATTTTCTGAACAATGTCTTTTGACATTAGAGTTGTTGTTGACATAATGATGAAATTTCTGTCATTGATGTCAATGGGGGAGAAGTGTACATGAAAAACCATTTGTACCATCTATTGGAGAGAACTAAATAAGAAAATGAAGCAATATTTGATTGATGAAGATGATTAAAAAATATTTTTTCAGAGCAGTAGAATTGCAGTATTGGATTCATGGAACATTGGATGTTTTTCATCTATGTTTCCATCAATGCCAATGGGGGAGATTGTTAGGAATGAATGATAAATATATCCTATGGGATTATTGGTAGCCATTCTATATTAGTTGTTGTTGCATTAATGACTATGATTATCATTGATGTTAACACAGTGATCTACTGGAGATTAGCAGAGGAGCAGACAGTGTTTTGATTAGTGCATGTGGGATATTATAGATCAAGATATGTGATGTTGAGGATTTACTCTTTGATATGTTATATGTTCATGGTTAAGAGCACAGATAGTAATTCATTTATTCATGAAAGTTATGAGTAGTTTGGTGGAAGAGTATTCGGGCAGTGTTCCTGAGTAGCAGTTTGTGGAAATCGAATGATATCTCCTAATTGGGATGGAATCTAGTTTTGTGCAGTTAAAGAGCATTTGAAGACATAATGTTAGTGACATGGATGATAGCACAAACTTTGAGGTCACGCAAGTGAATAATTATTCTAATTGGAAGCTGACAGTTTTGCGTAATTTTTGATGTAACGTGTGGAAAATTTTATTTTGTAATTGGATGCCAACTCATTTGTAATTACTTGAGTGTGGTATAAAGGAAGGAATGTTTTTCATTTTTTTAATAGAGATGAATGGAATTGATAAAGTGAATGATTGTGAAAGTGAATTTATGAAGGAAGGCATGCGAGGTACAGAGATCTAAAATTGAGATTTGGTGTAGCAGTGAGTGTGGTTTGGAACATTTAGAGAAGAGGTAGCATATTGTTGAGATTAGGAATGATTTGATATTATTCTATTGAATAATCTAGAGATCAGTTGGACAGTGTGTTCAGTTATCTTGCCATTGAAGCTATTTTGGCAGTGGGTCCTTTTGTCTTCCATAACTCCTAATAGAGTTAGAATCTTTTAGCAGGGATTCAAAATCTCCTAACAGGGATTCATATGTACTGAATGTATTTCATAAGAATCCTAATAGAGTCCATCCTTTCACAAGGAATATTCATATTAGTGCATCTTTTTTGGGCATCATTCCCACCGGGGTTTACTCTTTGATCAAGAGGTTCCCTAGTCAACATATCTTGTGTCATTGTGTATGAATATCTTTCTATGGTTGGTAATTATATTGCTTACATGGTTAAAATCTATTGAAGTTGATAAACTTATAATTATCAGATAACTGATTCACCTGCCCCTCTCAGTTATCTTGGTGGACTTTACTTTCTAATAGATACATCCACCAAAGAAATAGTCATCCACTTATTTTATTATCCAATAAAGAGAAAATTATAATCTAATGATTTTCCACACCATAACCACTTATTTATCAAGTCTTTTTTGAGGTGGTTTAAAATGTCAATTAGTGAAAATAGGCCCTAAACCCTAGCAAGGATACATGGAAACTATACAATACTTTTCTAATCAATCACCACAAGCTAAGAATCTCCCACACAAAGATAAATTAGGCTCAACTCTAAATAATATCACACTTGGAGACTTGTCCTATAGAAACACCTCTACCCCTAAACCTCGCATTGGATTGACATACCTAGAATTGATCATTTCTCATTTCCACTATGATAAAGCTTTAAGACCCATATAAATTGAATAGGAAGTCAGTTTATCTCAAATTACTACCTTGGTCAACATATCTACAAGATTCTTTTAGTGTGTATATTCTCCAAGTTCAACCACCCATCCTCTAAAATTGAGTGTATGAAATGATAGTGAGGCTGGATGTGTTTGGTCGTAGAGTGAAGGGTTGTGCTCTTTGCAAGATGCATAACACTCTAAATCTCTTTGCACAAATTGTTATTCTCTTACATCTTTCCTAATTTCTCCATAAACCTTTATAACCAAATCATCTCCTTACTAGATTCTATAGAGACAACATATTCTTCTCCTGTTGTTGAAATTGCTACAACCTTTTGCAATCTAGAAATCTAGTTGACTGTTGTGCCACCTACAATAAAAATATATCCTACAGTCCTTATCCTTCTATCAATATCTCCTTCTAAATTTGAATCAATATAGGCTTGTAAAGTTGAATGGGAGCCTCCAAAAACAATACTAAATTGTTAAACACCTCTCAAATACCTGGCAATCCACTTTACTACATTCTATTAATGCTCTTTTACAGGATTGTTCATATATCTTCTTACAAATCCCACTACATGTGCAGTTACTAGCCTTGTATACACCATGAAATACATCAAGTTTCTAAATGATAAATAATATGGAACCTTAGACATATAATCCATCTCCGTGTGTGTCTTGGGGATCATCTCTTTAGACAATTTAAAATGACTAGGGAAATGTGTACTAATTGGTTTTTCATCTTGCATCTGAAATATTTTCAACACCTTTTCTAAGTAATCACTCTAAGACAATGTTAGTCTATGATTATTCCCATCCATATTTATTCTCATACCAAGGGTTTTTTTGTTGCACCTAAATACTTCATAGAAAATGACTGTGCTAAAATATGTTTAAGATCATTTATATGCTACAAATTAGACCTAACAAAAAGTGTATCATCAACATATATAATAATAGGATAATATAGCTACCATTACCCAATCTCTTAAAATAAACACAATGATCACAATGACATCTGTTGTAACCTTATTTAGCCATAAAGCTATCAAATTTACAATACCATTTCTAGGGTGCTTGTGATGAAGGGTGCTCCCCTTAATACCACAAACACATAACAGAAATAGAGAAACAACAACAATATGCAAGAACAGAAAATTAGCTTCTTATTATCTCCACAAATGTGGAATTACAAACTTTCAGAATTACAATATGCAAAGCCACATGGGAATTCCTTACAATATTCTGTAGGACAAAGCCTCGAATCAATACCCAGATCTACTACCCAGAACTATTCTGAACTGCCTAAGACAATAATACAGCCTTCCTTATATAGGCAATTATCCACCGCCTGGGAAGGTTCCAGAATTTTAGCCAATAAGGCCGACCAAACTTAGAATTATTTTATTTTACATTTTATTACATCATAGTCGGCTCAAGATAACCTTTGAAACCCGAACAGAAATTTTGAAGAAAATTATTTTTCGCCATTTCAGGTGGCCCAACTTCCGAAGACCATAAGTCATCACCAGTTGACCCGCTCGGCCACTATAACCCCATTTTGGAAATGCCACGAAGCGCTCTACAGGCTTGACCCACGCAAGCGCCCGTCACGCAAATTTTTGACCTCATCCGGGGCCTCTAAAGCCTTCAAAACTAAGTTCAAAGTTTCTGTACCCTACCGCCAATACCGAAAATCTTCAATATCTTCTAATATACACTTGATCTGGCAATGAAACTTTACTGGCAGACTTATATGACCAAAATGAACCTCCAAGAAAGAAATCAGATCATTCTGAGCACATACAAAAATTACCAAAAATAGTAACTTTCCATAAATAGCAGCTCTGCACAAAATAACCCTTATTGAATTCAAAAATAGAAATATTTTTGGGTGATGCAAGATTGCTTTTACACCCAGGATGCTCCTGCATCAGACACCCAGGGTAATTTGAGAAGTGACCCTGTCACGACTCAGGTGTGCAGAGGAAAACCAAGACGGTTAACCTCCTCCTTTGTTAGCCACGATGAATCTTCTACAGGTCGTCCTTTCCATTTGACCAAATACTCTTCATATGTCCTATTCCTTGTGCTTCTACCAACACGACTGTCCAGTATGTCTTCGATCTCCTTAGTGTCTGAACTAGTTGCTGGAATACTCCACTGTGCTGCTGTGATCTCATCTTCAACACCTCCTTCATGATACTCTGTCAGATCTGAAATGTTAAACACTGGTGAAATATTTAGCTCACTAGGCAATTCTACCTCATATGCGTTTCCTGAATCATATTTCTTCAATATCCTGCATGGTCCAAACTTCTTCATTTTCAACTTGTTATATGTACCAACTGGAAACCGCTCCTTCCGCAAATGAACCATGACTTCATCACCAACCTGAAATTCCTTATGCCTCCTTTTCTCATCTGCCTTAGCCTTATACTGTGTGTTCATCTTGGTAATATGCTTCCTCACCTCTTCATGGATTTTCTTCAAGTGTTCTGCAAAATCCTCAGCTTCAGCACTACTTATTTCTCCTTTATCTATCTTTCTCAATTCAGATGCATTTCTTGGACTACTTCCATATATAATCTGGAATGGTGATTTACCAGTGCTCCTGTTGACAGAATTATTGTATGCAAATTCCGCCTGTGGTAAAATCAAATCCCATCCTGTTGGCTTATCTCCAACCAAACATCTCAGCAAATTTCCCAAACTCCTATTCACCACCTTTGTCTGTCCATCAATCTAGGGATGATGTGATGAACTGAACTTCAAATCTGTCTTCAACTTCTTCCACAATGTACGCCAGAAATATCCAACAAACTTAGTGTCCCGATCTGAAACTATGGTCTTTGGCAAACCATGAAGTCTCACTACTTCTCTGAAAAACAATTCTGCTACATGAACAGCATCATTAGTCTTCTTGCAGGGAATAAAATGTGTCATCTTTGAAAATCTGTCAACTACCACAAAAATTGAATCATGTCCCCGCTGTGTCCTCGGTAAACCAAGAACAAAGTCCATACTGATATCCTCCCAAGGCTTCTCTGGTATAGGCAATGGCTGATACAACCCTGTATTCTGCTTCACTCCTTTCGCCATCTGACATACTTGGCAACTCTGTACAAACTTCTTCACATCTTGCTGCAACTGTGGCCAATAATAATTCTCACTAACCAAACCAAGGGTTTTATCACGACCAAAATGTCCAGCCAATCCTCCACTATGCTTCTCCTTGATGAGATTCTCCCTCATAGAACTTCGTGGAATGCACAACTGACTCCCTCTGAATAGCATATCATCCTGGATGATGAAATCCAACCATTTTGTCCTGTCTAGAGTAACAGGTTCTGTACAAGCTTTCCAAGCTTCACCAAAATCAGGATCCTCTGGATACAAATTCTTGAGTTCCTTGAACCCAACCACTTCAATCTAAATTTCTGTCAGCAATAGTTGCCTTCTGCTAAGAGCATCTACAACCCTATTAGACTTTCCACTCCTGTGTTTCAAAACAAATGTATAACTCTGCAAAAACTCAACCCATTTCAAATGCCTTTGATTCAATTTTCCTTGACTATTCAAATATTGCAAAGCTTGATGATCAGTATACAAAACAAACTCCTTAGGAAGCAGATAATGTTTCCACTTCTTTAATGCCTGAACTATAGCATAAAATTCTTGATCATAAACAGAATATTTCCTCTTGGCATCATTTAACTTCTCACTGAAATAAGCAACAGGTTTACCTTCTTGGCTCATAACAGCTCCTATTGCAGTACCACTAGCATCACAATCTACTTGAAACACCTTATTAAAATCTGGAAGTGCTAAAACAGGTTGTTCTGTAACTTTTTGTTTCAATAATTGAAAACTCTTTTCTGCCCCATTAGTCCACTTAAACTCTTTTCTATCCCCTCTCATTGTTTCAGTCAAGGGTCCACAAATACTGCTAAAATTTCAGATAAACTTTCTGTAAAAGCTAGCCAAACCATGAAAAGATCTTACCTCAGTAGCACTCCTTGGAGTAGGCCATTCGAGGATAGCCTGTACCTTCTCTGGGTCTATTTTTAGACCTTCTGCTGAAACTACAAATCCCAAATACACTAACTCTTTCTTCACAAAACTGCACTTCTTCAAATTAATCAACAATTTCTCTTCTCTCAACTTCTCAAATACCATACGAATATGCATCATATGCTCATCCAATGTCTTATTAAAGATCAAAATATCATCTAGGTAAACAATGACAAACTTACCCAGAAATTCTTTCAGAACCTCATTCATGAGCCGCATGAAAGTGCTCGGTGCATTGGTTAGCCCAAAAGGCATGACTAACCACTCATACAGTCCTTCCTTTGTCTTGAAGGCAGTCTTCCATTCATCTCCTTCTCTGATCCGAATCTGATGATATCCACTTTTCAGATCTATCTTTGAGAAATAAACAGCTCCACTCAAACAGTCCATAATATCATCCATTCGTGGCAATGGAAACCTGTACTTGATTGTGATCTTGTTTATTGCTCTGGAATCTGTACACATCCTCCACTCTCCATTCTTCTTTGGTGCTAATACCGCTGGTACAGTACAGGGACTCAGACTCTCTCGAATCAATCCTTTCTGTAACAGTTCATGCACTTGTCTGTTCAACTCCTCACTTTCTGCAGGTGTCATTCTGTGTGCTGCCTTATTCGGCAAACTCGCTCCTAGGATCAAGTCCATCTGATGACTGATCTTCCTGACTGGTGGTAATCCATCAGGCACGTTATCAGATACAATATCCTAAAACTCATTCAACAAATCTGCAACTTCTATAGGAACATCTTCTACTTCCTCTTTACCAGTTTTTGGAATTAAAGCAAAACATACATGCTCATGCCTCATACCATCTAGGAAATTTCTTCCATCAACAAAAGTTATCCTTGCATTACCACATACCTTTTCTTCAGTCTCCTTCAACGGTTTTAACTTATGTCGCACTCCATCCTTTGTCAGGAAATAGGTATTCGCACGGCCATCATGTACAACACATCTGTCAAACTGCCAGGGTCTACCCAACAACATATGGCATGCATCCATAGATATGATATCACACAATACCTCATCTTGGTATCAGCCAATCTTGAACTTCACTAGGCATTGTTCATTGACCATGACCTTGTGGTCATCCTATACCCAGGCAATCCGATATGGATGTGGGTGTTTCTGTCTCTTGAGCTTCAACTTTGTCACCATCTCTTCTGACACCAAATTGTCAGTGCTTCCACTATCAATGATCACATCACAACATTTACCTTCACACTTGCACCTGGTGCGAAACAGGCTCCTCCTTTGCTCAGGTTCATTCTCACCACTCAACAGGACTCTTCTGTTAATCAACGTTTCTCCTCTTTCAGCATCTTCAGAATTTGATGATTTGGCATCTTCATCGACATGTGCAACTCTGGCCTGGCCTTCATTTCTCCTGTCTGTTCTACCTTGGCGCTGAGGACATTCAAATGCCCTATGACCTTCTTCTCCGCAGTGAAAACATGTTCCACGGAAGCCACCTCTTCCAGATCCTTGTCCTCTTCCTCTTCCTCTCTGATCTCTATTATTCTGATCCTGGAAGCGATTGGAATTATTTCCTCGCTGATTTTGACTGCTACTGGCCTCATCCTTCTTTTTCAGATCTTCATTTCGGCCACCATATGACCGTCCACCAGATCGTCCACTGCGACCTCTTCCATTTTGTCTGCTCTCAAACTTCTTGTTCAGCTTTTCCTCCACTTTTAGGGCAAACTGGTATGCCTCTTCAATACTGTTCATTCAAACCAGATTCAGCTCCTCCTGAATGCTTGGCCTTAACCCATTAAGGTATCGAGCAACTTTCTCTTTATCAGCTTCTGCATGGCCTGTTCTGATGAGAAGTCGATAGAACTCCTCTGTATACTCCTGAACAGATCTTCCTGCTTGCTTCAAACTCTGCATTTTCTTTAGTAGGTCAAGCTCATAATCAACAGGAATGAACTGTCACTTCAATTTATCCACCATCCGATCCCATCTTGTGATTTTATCTTTCCCTCTTCTATTTCGCTCTAATTGAATTTCTTGCCACCAGATCTTCGCATGACCTTTCAGTCTGGCCTTCGCAAATTTGACCCTATCAGGATCCTCAACATCTTCATACTCAAAATATTCTTCACACTCATTGATCCAGTCGATCAGTTCCTTTGGGTTAAGATTTCCAGAAAATGTAGGAACCTCAATCTTAGGTCTTTTCCCAATCTTGGAAATCGTCCGAAAAAGTCTTTCTTCCTCCTGGTTCACAATTTCAACTTCTCCTTCTTGATATTCTTCTTCGGCTTCATCCTCGCTTTCATCTCTTACATTAAGATTCATTCCTCTGTGAATCTCTTCTTGCAATGCTCGCACTTGTCTCTGCAGCTCTCTAACCTCAGGTGTTACAACACCAGCTCTTCCGCCACGTTCCCTTCGTGGAGGCATTTTCGCGATGTGCGCTGAAACCCTAGCCACGGTCCTGGTGCAAACTGCCTCACAGTCGGTGATCTGTTTACACACTCAAGAACTCCTGCTCTGATACCACTTGATGAAGGGTGCTCCCCTTAATACCACAAACACATAACAGAAATAGAGAAACAACAACAATATGCAAGAACAGAAAATTGGCTTCTTATTATCTCCACAAATGTGGAATTACAAACTTTCAGAATTACAATATGCAAAGCCACATGGGCATTCCTTACAATATTCTGTAGGACAAAGCCTCGAATCAATACCCAGATCTACTACCCAGAACTATTTTGAACTGTCTAAGACAATAATACAGCCTTCCTTATATAGGCAATTATCCACCGCCTGGGAAGGTTCCAGAATTTTAGTCAATAAGGCCGACCAAACTTAGAATTATTTTATTTTACATTTTATTACATCATAGTCGGCTCAAGATAACCTTTGAAACCCGAACAGAAATTTTGAAGAAAATTATTTTTCGCCATTTCAGGTGGCCCAACTTCCGAAGACCATAAGTCATCACCAGTTGACCCACTCGGCCACTATAACCCCATTTCGGAAATGCCACGAAGCGCTCTACAGGCTTGACCCGCGCAAGCGCCCATCACGCAAATTTTTGACCTCATCCGGGGCCTCTAAAGCCTTCAAAACTGAGTTCAAAGTTTCTGTACCCTGCCGCCAATACCGAAAATCTTCAATATCTTCTAATATACACTTGATCTGGCAATGAAACTTTACTGGCAGACTTATATGACCAAAATGAACCTCCAAGAAAGAAATCAGATCATTCTGAGCACATACAAAAATTACCAAAAATAGTAACTTTCCATAAATAGCAGCTCTGCACAAAATAACCCTTATTGAATTCAAAAACAGAAATATTTTTGGGTGATGCAAGATTGCTTTTACACCCAGGATGCTCCTGCATCAGCTTGTTTCAGCCTATACAAGCTCTTCTTCAACCTACACACTAATGCCTCCTTACCTATGACCTCCTATCCTTATGGTTACTGCATGTAAATATCTTCCTCCAAATATCCATGGAGAAAATTTTTCTTGACGTCTAAAGCAAACCTTCCATGGACAAAAGACATAAAATAGTTTATATTGAAGTTATTTTTAAAATAGGAAAAAATATTTCCTCAAAATAAATGTTACCATAACTAATAGTAATATTGAAGATTGATTATTTGATGGAGCTGATGATGAAGACTAAAAAGATTAGGGGAATACATGATATTATAAATATTAGATCAAATATTATCTTGTCATTGATGTAAAGCAATTGATTTCAGTTTTATATTATGTTTCCATATCATTTGGTAATGATATAAGATGAATGGGTTAAGGATAAGAAGACATAAGAATTTAAGGATTTGAAGAAATTAATAGGGAAACTGATAAATATTAGAAAATGATTATATTATGTTGATATAATTATTTTCTACCTAACATATGATTATGTTAAGTCGGTAAAGCATGGTGACAAAGATTTGACAATTTGGTAAGTTAAATTGTTTTGGCTACTGAGAAAAAAAGTCACTCGGTAAGATAAAGGTAAAAAGAAAGGTCACTCAGTAAAGAAAAAGGAACTCTAGACACCGTGAGATGCAATTAAAATTATAATGAAGAACACTGATCGAGGAACAATATTATTGAATAAGGATTGAATCAACATTAATGATTGGCTATGATTAGCTGGATGATCAGGATGATGAGGAAAGTTACTTACAAGATATATATAATGCATTAAATGATCAAGATTGATGCAAGGTATAATGCATTAAATGATCAAGATTGATTAAAGGAAAATGTAATAGATGCGATTAAGAGGCATACATTTTTCTATATAAAGGATGATCTTGTATGGACAAATGACTGGCAAATTGAATAGTTAAAGGGTTACCAACTATTGTAGAGAAGAAGGAAAAAAAAAATTTGATGAAGTGTTGATGCCAGTGGATAATGAAGAATTGAACTGAAGATAGAAGAGAGCATAAGGATCTGATTGAGAAAAGATAGTTGCAAATCTACAGGTCAATTTTATTACTATTTCTTACTAGCATTTGTAATAGATAAATCTATTAACAGAGTATACCTAGATCAATCTTATTGTAAAATCCTTGAGAAAGGTGACATTCTAAAGAGTGTTTAAATCCCTCTAACAAGGTCACTCCTAACAGGGTGAAGATCCTAACAGATTTGAGGTAAATTTCTTAGCCGAGTCACACCTAACAATGTGTATTGTAATCTTTAACCAGATTGGCTCTTAATTGGGCATACTACAAAATAGTATTTTCTTAGTGGGTGACAATTCCCACAGTGGTTTTTTCCAAAGCTTGGTTTTCATGCTAAATATTGGTGTAACATGTTGTGATTAATTTGTCTAAATGATCTATTGATTTTAATAGTTTATTTACTACTTTTAGTAAATGGTGAATTGTGTTTCTACTGAGATGCTACTGAGTTTATCAAAGAAAAGTTATTAAGGTATTTGGGATCAAGGATTACTGATATTCACCCCCCCCCCCTCTCCATAATCCAACAAATCAATACCTTTTATCTATGCAAAACCTTTTACCACAAGTCTATCCTTATACCATTTCTTCCCCCATTGTTGTCTCTTTAACCTATAAAACCATTTTTTTAGGCAATGCTATTTTAGCTTCAGGAAATAAAAATAACTCCCAAGTTTGATTTTATATCAAGGAATCTATCTCCTCTTTCATTGCTTACCCTCACTTCTTTCTAGTTTTATTATCCCAAGTTTGAAACCTACCAATTTTTAAACTTTGATATCTACCCCATTAATAGAAATTATATTGATAGATTAATAATTAGCTCATTCTCATGTTAATTGGGGTTATCGAGTTTTTATTAAAATTTGGAAACATAAAAAATCTCCAATGTTTCTCAATAGTCCCTATGTTAAGTTGCCCCTCAATCCACTATATTATTGGACATTTGGTAAATTTGAATCAAGTTCCAAATTTCCAGTTTTGAGCAATCCCCCAAGATTGAAAGTTCTCTATCAGGATGTTGGGTCTTCTCATTCCATTTTTCAAAAGTGTAAAGGTTATGAAGTCCAAAGATCATCTTATTCTTTGATATGTCTAAGGGTGATAATTCCATCTACTCTTAACCAGGTTGCAAGGCTTGAATTTTCATGCAAATATCTATTGGAAATATTCAGGGATTAACCGAGTTACTGAGAGGGGAGGGGTGAATCAGTAACTTCAAATTTTCTTACAATTACAGATGTATTAACATATAGTTCACTTTTTCCTTATGCATATAGAAAGCATGAAACTTAAAAGCATTCACAACAATGACACATAGATTTGGTTACCCAGAAACCTTCCAAAAAGAAAGTAAAACTGGGGTGGGGATGAAACCCACAAAGCTTTAGTACTGTAGAATAAAGTTGGCCGGTTAAGGCTTACAATTTGATCACTTTTGATGATCTGCCCTGTTAGGAGCAATAAGGATTGCTAAATCCACCTTGTTAAAGGATTTACAAACATACAATGAAGTATGCACTCGGTAAAGAGATTTTACAACAGACTGTTAAGTCTACCTGGTTAAAGGATTTTAGTACTGATTCACCTATTAGGATGAAATAGTAGATCTCTTGCTTTGCAACTGGATTGCTGATTGAGATTCGCTGAATGTACTGATCACCTTCTATGATGAATTTGTCTTTGTTGTTCCCTATACTGTCGTAGCCCTTTGTAATTCGCTTATCTCTTCCTTTTCTTTTTATTCACATACATGCTCATATAATTACATCTTGACATCTTTACAACATTGTTTATATACAAGTCTAAACAATTAATTACAATTACAAAGTTGGCTTGACAAATAAACATAAGTGCCACTAAGTCGGCCCAAGTATGGTTACACGGTTCCTGCAAACTAACTCGGTGACTTTCTGATACTCGGCGTCCACTGCATTACTCGGCATCGTCATGCACTCGGTAGAAGTGAAGGCACGGTTCATACTAACCACTTGATAGGTTTTGAACTCGGTAAATACTGGTGACTCGGTAGACATAATGTTATTCGGTTTGCATTGTCCTACTCGGTTTGCATTATCTTGATCGGTTTGCACTGTCTTGCTCGGTTTGCACTGTCCTTCTCGGTTTGCACTGTTCTACTCGGTTTGCACTGTTTTTCTTGGTTTGCACTATTCTGCTCGGTTTGCACTGTTCTTCTCAGTTTGCACTGTTCTTCTCGGTTTGCACTGTTCTGCTCGGTTTGCACTGTTCTTCTCAGTTTGCACTGAGAATGCAAATAAGTGTTGTCACTAGTGGCAATTCTGCTTAATGCCAACAATCTCCCCCTTTGGCATTAGTGACAAAAACACTTATTGCTCAAAACTTTTATACATGAATCATACTGAGATTTATTTTGATTTTTTTTGAAAATTGTCTTTGTCATAGAGCTTTATAAATTATCTCCCCCTTTCAATGTGCTAACTTTTTCTATATACAAATCTCCTTCTATACATATCTCCCCCTTTTTGACGATAATGCCAAAGGTGTATATACAAGTGATTTACAGAGAGAATCCAAAATTTGATAGAAAATCAGAATGTACCTTCATGATTAGTGCCAGGGTTCTGTCCCAATTTTCTTGCAGAATCTTGCATGTTTGGATTGCAATTTGGACTTCTGCAGAGAGTTCAATCATGTGATCTGCTATAGAGAATTTATTTTCATGAATCAATGTTTTGGAATGTTCAATGTGCTTATACAATGTATTCATGATGGGAAGGATCATGTTCTGGATGTCTAGCAGTGTGGACCGGATCCTTGTGTCTTCTTTTAGTAGATCTGACTGCATATTTGATAGGTATGAGACTTTCATGTGATGAGCAGAGCTTGAACTTGGTTCAAGTTGCAGCTTCTGTATGCTAATCTTCATATTCTCATCCATTTTATTCATTTTATCCTTAACATCCTTTGTGAACTCGGCAATATTGCACAGTCTGGCCAAAAGAGAGGTGACATTTGAATAGGTAGATTCAATATTTGACAAATCTAAAGACAATTCCACTTGATTAATAGCTATGTGCTGAGCAATGTGCTCAAGCACTTTATTGTTGAATCTCTTCTCGGCTCTTTCAACTAATTTTTCTGTCCCAGATGAATCCTCATTGTATTTATTTACTGCTTCAACTAATTGTAGCAAAACATGTTGAGAGGAGTCTAATTTAATACCTAATGCATCAGACAAAATGTCTTTAGCATCCTTAATGATTTGATATTCCTTGTCTCTCTCCTCTTTAAGCTTCTTTTGCTTTGCTTTCCTTTGGAGGATTTCACCTATATTTTGCATTTGGTCCGCTGATAGATTTGCAAAATCTAATGTTGGAATCTCTATTTCTTCATCTAGGTCTATATCCTCTACTATATTCTTACCCAAAAATTTTATACTCGGTAGAGCCTTAGGCTTATCTGTACTTAATGCCTTAGTAGTAGTGACAATAGACATAGTAGGACTGGCTATAGAGACTAGCACACTGTCTACTGGAGAACTTAAAATATTTACACTTGTGGAATCAAAAATTGGAATACTTACTGCTGGAAAACTTGATGAAATTGGAGACTGCAACTCGGTAGAAGAAATGGTGGTTGCTTCTGTTGTTGCTATAGGTGATTGGACAAAATTTGAAGTTGTCACAACCATGCTTGAAGGTGTCTCCAGGCTAGATGTAGAAACTTTTACTGGAGAGGTAGGAAGTGATGCAATGACTTCTGCTGCTATCCTCACAGTATCATCTACCTCAGTGGCTTCTTCTTGTTCATCACTGTCATCTTCAATATCTTTTATTATTACTATTTCAATACTTGGTTGGTGAAGATGGTATATGTTCTTCCATGTGGCATTTGCAGCCTTCACAACCGATTCAATATTATTGATCAGAATCAAATAAGTATTGAACCTTAGTGTCATCTTACTTTCATTTTCCTTTAATACCTTCTTTACTTCATCATTTTTCAAGCTCGGCATTAACTGTCTCAGGGTTTGATCAAATATGTCTATCACAGTTTGCTTTGCATTGCTCCATCTCATTTTTATTGGATTTAATAAGACTGCTGGAACCTGTGGGGCTATTTCATCAGGAGAGTATTTCCACTGTCCCATCTTTTCAATAACAGCATCTTCTATTTCCTTCTATTCTGTTTCCGATCTGGTTTCATATTTAAAAGATTTTATGTTACTTACTCCAGATCCTGATCCGTCTCTAAAAAGTTTGATCCTCTCTTGAAAGTTTAGAGGAGGCCTTTTGAATACTATATCTTTGTCTGCCTTATCTTTATCTACCTTACCTCTTGCACTTCTCCTTGTAAATACAGTAGTGGGAGGCTTAGGTGCCTTAGTGATAAAAACCTTTCCTTTCTTCTTTGTAGGTTCTGGTTCCTCTGTTTTCTCATCCTTTTCCTTTTCTTCTTCATCGATATCTTCTTTGTCCTCGGTTAGCATTTGCATTTTGGCTATCCTCTTCTTTCCTTTGTTTACCGCATGTGGAAGTTTTATGCTTAATTCAATTCTTACCTTTTCTTCATCATATGTTCCAAAATATGGAGCTTTGGGATTAACAAGTCGATTAAGAAGGGCTTCAATGATATTCTTGGTTTCATCAATATTTACCTCATAAGGAAGAGGTTTTACATATACAATCCTCAGTTTAGCTGCTTGAATATATACATTGTCACAGTCTACCATGAAACAAATGTCATCCTTGTAATCCTCCACCAACTTCTGTGGAATCCAGAATCTGTCATTCATTTTCTCTTTGAAAGACTCAAAATAACTGTCCATGATGCTTTCAAAATTTTCACCCATTTCTGAGATGTATTCATTTATCTCATAAAGTATTGGCACATCTTTTCTCCATACAACCTTTCCTTTGGAAGGGAAGAATTTTTGAACATAGAAGAATAAACAGACTAGTAGGGATCCAAACTTACATGGATTTTTTTGGAAGTTTGAATGCTTTCCATGTTCTTGTTAAACTGTTTTAACAATAAATCTGCAAGGTCAAATGATAAGTTGTTCTTGACCACTTTGTATGCTAGGTCAATAGCTTCACAGGAGACACTATTCTATCAACTTGAACTGTATATTTTATGGGCAATTATGTGTGTACCAAACTTTAGTTCAGCATCGGTAATGCTGCTAACTTTCATGCCTCTACAATCCCACTCGGCTAGGGTTTTCTTTTCTAGTTCCAACCGACCTAGGGTTTTGGTAGTTTTTGCTTTGTTCAACATGGGAAGACCGGTGATTTGATGAATCATCTTCTTGGTGATCTCTATGGGTTGCTCAAGCCAAATCTTGCCATCATGTATACGGCTGAGAATGTATCTAACCCATTTTTCTCAAACATTTCGAGGCAAATGTGCAATGTGAACTAATCCCTTATCTTCCAGATGTTTGTGCTCGGGTTTCAGAATACCATCTACACATAGTTCTTCATGCACAATATCTAGTTCTAGGTTTCCCATTTCATGAATTGCATAGTTGAAATGATTGCGAATATCATTAATAAGTAGTACCTTAGGAGGAATCTGAGATTGAGCTCCGTTCGGGTCTAGGGCTGCTGCAATTGCGGGCATGATCTTGAAATCTGGTGCTTTCCATTCCCCTTGGACTAACATTTTAGATCCTTTCTTCACTGAGGTGTTGGATGATGCCATGGTAGCTCACAGAAAATTCTTTTCACAAAAGGTATTTGAGTCACTGGATTGCTCTTGAAGTTTTCTACTCTCAAAGTGCTAAAATTCGCGGTGAGAAATGAGTTTGATTTCTTGCCTTTTGTTTACAACTCTGTCATTAATGCTCAGTACAAATTAGGGTATGAATTCTGATAGACTGTCACCCACTAGGAATTAATTGCTCGGTGAAGACTTTGCAACTCAGTGAACTCGAGAATTCATATTGCTCCGACCTCACTCGATAAAGACTAATACTGACCTAGTTCGGTAAAGACTAATACCGACCTTGTTCGGTAAAGACTGGTACCGACCTTCCTGTGATCTTACTGCATCTTGTATGCTGATTTAGATTTTTCTTTTAATTCGGTTCTGGAACTGCTTGAAGTTTGTCTAGGAGAATACAATTTCAGTGCTTTCTTGGAAATTTAGTTTGAGTCGGTAGAGCCACCTATTCCATTACTTGGACTGGTTTGCTTGGTAGATTTAGGAATCCACTTTTGTCTCACCTGTTTCCTGACCTTAGTTGCTTCATTCTTCTTTCCATCTTCAACTTCACTAGCATTCATGCAGTTTCTGGCTATGTGACTGAGTTTAGTGCATTTGAAGCATCTTACGGTAGTATCTCTTTTCCTTAGATGATGTTTTATGCAGTTCATGCCAATGTGTCCATATTCTCCACAGTAATGACATATACACTAGGTGTTGTAGTCCCATCCAAACATTGCTTTCATAATTTGTTCTGCTGGTTTGAATGTCTTGGATCTGCACTCGGATGCTTTGTGACCTTGTTTGTTGCACTTGTGACAATTACCTCTGAATCTTGGTTTTTCCTTGCATTCATTTTCTTTGTGACCATGTTGATGGCAGTTGTAGCATTTTCCATTGAATTCTGCTTTTTCATTGTTCCAACATTTATTTGAAGTATGTCCTATTTTACCACAATGATTACAAGTAGGTTTTTGATTTCTTTGAGTACCTTGCTTAGAAGATTCACCTTCTCTTTTGTATCCAAGTCCTGCTTTTCCTTTCTGCCTATGTAGATTTTTCTCATACAGCTGATTCAAGTCTTCTTGGCTTTTCAGCATTCCTTCATTGATTTTTTTTTCGGCGTTTAGGTCATCCACCAATCTTAGATTTATTTCCTTTTCAGATCTTAGTTCTTCTCTTGTGTTTTCTATTTCTGATCTTAGATTCAGAATTTCCTCATTTGTATGGGAGATCTGATCAATTAGGTTTTCTAGCTGAAGGGTTTTATTTTGGACTTCATTATTCCTTCCATCTAATTCATCTTTCAACTTGTTTCTTTGTTCTAAGATCTCACAAAATCTTGTTGAGTGTAGCTCTTGTTCTCTTTTTAATTTTCTCACTTCTTCCTGCAGAGACCCATTCTTTTCTAGGAGTTCTTTGACAGCATTGTTTGCTTCATCTGAGCTATTTGGGGGAAAAAGATCTTCAACCTTTTCTTCAATGTAATTCTGATCATTCATCTGATTTGCAAGTTCCTTCCTTCTTCTTAGGGATTGGGAAAGATGTTCTTTTGCTTCCTTAAGTTTAGCTATGGCCATTTCCAGATCTAGCTTTTCATTTTCAATCACCTTGTTTAGTTTGAATACCTCCATTATCCTGGATCTTTGCTCAAGCTAGTTAAGCTTTATCTTGAGAACCAACAAAGCTCTGATACCAATTGTTGGAAATATTCAGGGATTAACCGAGTTACTGAGAGGGGAGGGGTGAATTAGTAACTTCAAATTTTCTTACAATTACAGATGTATTAACATATAGTTCACTTTTTCCTTATGCATATAGAAAGCATGAAACTTAAAAGCATTCACAACAATGACACATAGATTTGGTTACCCAGAAACCTTCCAAAAAGAAAGTAAAACTGGGGTGGGGATGAAACCCACAAAGCTTTAGTACTGCAGAATAAAGTTGGCCGGTTAAGGCTTACAATTTGATCACTTCTGATGATCTGCCCTGTTAGGAGCAATAAGGATTGCTAAA
The DNA here is from genome assembly GCA_027943335.1 of Chamaecyparis obtusa. Classification (NCBI taxonomy): domain Eukaryota; kingdom Viridiplantae; phylum Streptophyta; class Pinopsida; order Cupressales; family Cupressaceae; genus Chamaecyparis; species Chamaecyparis obtusa. The sequence continues at coordinate 26,017 of BSBK01012106.1, read as the reverse complement.
TCCACCTTGTTAAAGGATTTACAAACATACAATGAAGTATGCACTCGGTAAAGAGATTTTACAATAGACTGTTAAGTCTACCTGGTTAAAGGATTTTAGTACTGATTCACCTGTTAGGATGAAACAGTAGATCTCTTGCTTTGCAACTGGATTGCTAATTGAGATTCTCTGAATGTACTGATCACCTTCTGTGATGAATTTGTCTTTGATGTTCCCTATACTACCGTAGCCCTTTGTAATTTGCTTATCTCTGCCTTTTCTTTTTATTCACATACATGCTCATATAATTACATCTTGACATCTTTACAACATTGTTTATATACAAGTCTAAACAATTAATTACAATTACAAAGTCAGCTTGACAAATAAACATAAGTGCCACTAAGTCGGCCCAAGTATGGTTACACGGTTCCTGCAAACTAACTCGGTGACTTTTTGATACTCGGCGTCCACTGCATTACTCGACATCGTCATGCACTCGGTAGAAGTGAAGGCACAGTTCATACTAACCACTCGGTAGGTTTTGAACTCGGTAAATACTGGTGACTTGGTAGACATAATGTTACTTGGTTTGCATTGTCCTGCTCGGTTTGCATTATCTTGATCGGTTTGCACTATCTTGCTCGGTTTGCACTGTCCTGCTCGGTTTGCACTGTTCTGCTCGGTTTGCACTGTTTTGCTCGGTTTGCACTGTTCTGCTTGGTTTGCACTGTTCTACTCGGTTTGCATTGTTCTGCTTAGTTTGCACTGTTCTGCTCGGTTTGCACTGTCCTGCTTGGTTTGCACTATTCTGCTCGGTTTGCACTGAGAATGCAAATAAGTGTTGTCACTAGTGGCAATTCTGCTTAATGCCAACAATATCTTCAAATATAACATGGTACAACTCCTTAAATGTTGAAGTGTAATTGAAGGAACTTATTGAGGTGGAAATACATGTTTCTAAAATGAAATTACCATCATCTATTGTCAAAATTAAATAAGTTTAAAATCTTTTTTATCAAGAAAGGTGGTGGTATTTTTTAGTACATTCCTCTCTAAAAAATATAAACTCGTCCTCCTTAGAATGGCACTCCTAGAAATTGTAGAAGAGTGGAATGAGGAACTTGTGCCTATGGTAGAATTGAATTTGAATTGGCCCAAGTTAGACTAGCTCAATATCATAGCCGGTTTACAAGGACATCTTTGTCTAGGAGGAAGAATAAGTGAATGCCAAGCTTCATCAACTTTTATGGAAACTTACTTGGAAGTGAAACACGTTCCTACACTTAAAGAATGATAGTTTTATTTATTTTAGCATACATGGAATCTTAACAATTTTTGGGTTGGTAAAATATTTTCCATTTCAAAATTTCTTTCTTGATACATGTTTTTTTTTGAGACTGTTACTTTCATAATTGAAACAATTTTAGCTCTTTTTCTATGTATAGGCCTTAGGGAGGCTAATAAATTACAGAAGGATAAATTATGAAATATAGAAATTTTTAGTAGAGGAAATAAATAAAACATTGTGTCGTGAATTTCTCTATAGTTATCTTGATTAGGAATGCATGCCTTCAAATCTATGTATATGTGATGTTCTTCCTTACTATGAATCAAATTTTGTGTTATGATAGTATTCTATGATGTTTTCCTACTAGAAATAGTTATCATGCTCTCATACCAGAAAATTTGTGTTCTTTTTAGTGGATGATTCTTCCTTTGTCATTTCATAGTAGATTATGAGTGAGTTCAACTTTGTGTCAAATAACCACTTTCAAATCTTCTCTGGAATCTTTTGTTACATCTATAGTATAGTTATGTTTAGATGTTAACTTGCCTCTTTCTCTTTCTTGTGAGAAGAATACCCAAAAAATCAAAATTAAATCATAAGAGGGAGTTGTACCTCTAAAATTCAAAGGAAGATCATCAGTTCAACATCCAACAATTAGTTTTCAATTTTTTCTTTTATTTTGGGTTTAAGGAGTCAATTTAAAGGTTATTTTTGAAGGGTAAAAATATGAACTAATAGGATTTTGGAGACTATACTAGGGAGGAATAAAAATGACTTGTTTATTTTATTGTTTCAACATCTAATGATGCTTTCTCAAAAATAGTAGTTGGCGATTCTGTATAATTTGAAAGATCTCAGAAAGATGGTTCAAGGCTAGACCAAGCCAAGTAATCAATTGTAATCTAGAAGGTGTAATCCACCAAATTTACAAGAAATAATAGCCAAGGATAACCAAATCTCCATTTATTTTGGGATGTTATTAGAGAAAGTATTTGTTAAGTCGAGGATAAAAATTTAAACCCATATGAAGATTATTGGTCTACATTCTTGTTAGAGGGTGTCCATCAAAGATGTCATCTACTCTAGAGTCTTAAACAATTGTTGTCCATAATAGAAGAATAATTAGTAAATAAATTATCTTATAACTTCATTTTTCTTAGTGAATTAGACCTTATTTTAGCATTTGTAGAGTCATTAATATCTTGGATTCAAAATTAGCGACAAGATAGAATTTTCCATTTTTAAGACAAAAAATATGAATCTTTTTTATGATGAACTACAACTGATTGAATATATGAATGAACTAAAGGAACAATGATTAGAGATCACCGAGCTACCGAAATGAAATGTAAGATGATTAAATCAGTCAGTATGTTTTCATTGATGTCAACTAGTTTTGACAGTACTTATCATGTTAGTTAAAAACATTTGAACATCTCTTGAAGGAAGAAAAGATGAAGAACTGAGATATCTACATGAGGAAAAGATGGATATGACAGATAAAGATAAGGAAAACATTGGGTAACTTATTGATGAGTCTATCGCTTTATATTGTTTACTTGAGCATGTTACATTAATCTACTATTAAGAAGAGATTTTAAATTGAACATGCTAATGTGGTCGGTAATTGAAGATTTTTTTATACACCGAGCCAGTGCAATTTATACCGACTGATAGTGTTAATCGAGCTAGTTTAACTAGTTATCGCTGATGTATTTCTATATCAACTGAGTATGGATGAAAACATTAAATGCTAAGAACAACTGACTAAATTTGATGAGCTAGAAATTGTTATGATTCGCGATTAAGGATAAAGTTTGTTATGAGATCCACAACTAACAAAATTCAGAGAATATCTAAAGGATGAGATTGAAACATATTAATGACACATCTACCGAGGAAGGTTTAATAGGAAAAATGGACGAAGGAGATTAAGCGAAAAAATCTAGTGGCTGAAATGAAAATGGTTTACTTGTCTATATAAGAGATATTAGTTTCATTATTGAAACATGCTAGAAAGAAGAAGACTGTAGATATTTCACGTGAAGACTTTATTCATGCATGCCCGATCAAATTGGTTAGTGAAAGAACTGAGACTTCAGACATTATCGAGCATTAGAGAACCATTTACCGAGTGAAAGTAAGTTGAGAAATATTGAGGAAGTGAATTGATTAATGATCAGAGGATATTTGTATGGGTTTAGCATAGATCTGAATATTTTTAATTGAGTTGTATTTGAATCAGATTAGTATTGTATCGGTTTAACCATTGATTCAGAAAATCTCTTAACCGAGTGGACTTAAGAGTCTTATGTTCTACCCTATGACATTCATTGAATGTAAAGTGTTATCTTGTTGACCCCATAGTGAATGCTAGTCAAAAGTTAACTATTAGTGATAAATCCTCTAACCAGGTCACACCTAACAATGTGTATTGTAACCTTTAATAGGGTTGTCTCTTGACCGAGCTCACTTCAGAAGAGTGAATTATTTTTGGTTACCGATCCTAGGTGGTTTTTCCCTTAGCAGGGTTTCCATGTTAAATCATTGTGTTATGTGTTGTTTGTGATGATTTTTTTTCTATGATACTTTACATAATACATAATTGATTTAGTCGGTAATCACAATTGGATAATTACTAGTAATCAATAAACTGGATAGACTGATTGATATTTTATGTTACCGAGCTGCATAATTTGTTGGAATTGTTTCATAAGGTAAATCTTTGTATTTGGTACTGTAGGATAACTGATCTATCTAATTTACCCACCCTCTCAGTTATTCTAACATATTCAACATACACGCAAATGGAGAAGATTGGGAAACCTGGAAAGAGAGTGTTAGAATAGCTGAGAGGGGTGGTGAATCAGTTAAATCAGTTATCCTACAATCCCAAACTCTTATATGTACTTTTCAAACCTTTTTCAATAATTCAAATAGCTTGGTAAGATAAAGAATTAATCTTTCTATTCATTTACTCAATACCACTAATTATCCAAACTCTAATTACCGATTAAATCAAATATGCAGTATGTAAAGTAGGATGGCAAAACAATCATATAAAATAACACATACTACAATGATTTAACATGGAAACCCTAATAAGAAAAAAACCACCTAGGATTGGTAACCCAAAATATTTCACTCTTCTGAACTAAGCTTGGTTAGGAGCCAACCCTGTTAAAGGTTACAATGCACATTGTTAAGTGTGGCTTGGTTAGAGGATTTATCACTAATAGTTAAATTTTGACCAGAATTCACTATAGGGTCAACAAGATAACAATTAACATTCCTTGAATGTCATATGGTAATACAAAAAGACTGTTAGGTCTACTCGGTTAAGAGATTTTGTTGAATCAATGGTTAAACTTATATAGTATTGATCTGATTCAAATACAACACAATTGAAAATATTTAGATCTATGCTAAGCTCATAAAAATCATTTGATCATTAATCAATTCACTTCCTCATATTTCCCCAACTTACTTTACTCGATATAGATATCTCTGATGCTTGGTTATGCCTGTAGCTTGGTTCTGTCTATAACCAGTTTGATCAAGAATGCATGAATAATGTCTTCACGTGAAATATTCTATAGTCTCTATTTGTCTAACATGTTTCAAAAATTAAAATAATGTCTCTTAAATAGACAAGTAAACCATTTTCATATTAGCCATTGGATTTTGCCTCTTAATCTCCTTTGTCCATTTTACTGCTTAAACCTTCCTTGGTAGATGTGTCAATAAGACATTTCATTCTCATCCTTTAGATCATCTCTGAATTATGTTAGCTTGGATCTTATAACAAACTTCATCTGTAACCTCAAAATCATAACAATTTCTAGCTCATCAATTTCAGTCGGTTATTCTTAGCATTTAATATTTTCATCCATATTGGTTAATATTGAATGCATCGGTGATAATTAACTCAGTTATTACTTTCACTTGGTATACACTATACTACCTTGGTGTATACAAAAATCTTCAATTACTGACCACATTAACTTGTTCAATTTAAATCTCTTCATAATAGAATAATGTAACATGTTCAAGTCAACAATATAAAGCCATAGAATCATCAATAAGTTACTCAATGTATTACCTCATCCTTATCTGTCATATCCATCTTTTCCTTATGTAGATATCTCATTTCTTCACCATTTGTTCCTTCTATAGATATTCAAATGTTTGTAACTATCATGATAAGTATAGTCAAAACTAGTTGACATTAATGAAAACATATTGACTGATTTAATCCTTTTACATATCACTTTAATAGCTCAGTGATCTCTAATCACTGTCTCTTTAGTTCATCAAGATATTCAATCAGTTCTAGGTCATCAATCTCTCCCTTTGGCATTGATGGTAACACAAACAAAATGAAATATGTCATACACATACCAAATATGTGTACTACAACTATATAGATAAAGGTTGTAGCTTGGTAAGCTCTCCCTAGCTTGATATTTAATATGTTTAATCACTAAAAACAACATTCCATGCAGACTCTCCCTGTGGATTTTTTTTTTTCAGTTCTCTAATTCTTTCTCATGTTCTCATCAACATATATTTCATATGAAGTCCTTATCTCCATTTGGAAACAATGCCAAAAGAAAATATACAACTCTACAGTAGCTAAGTAATTCTCTATTGTTCAGTCTCGATCAAGTACCTTCATGTACTGATTAAAAATTTTATGTTCTAGCTTCTACAATCTTTCACAACCTTAGGAATCCTAAAGTGTGAGCTTTATGCATAAACATGAATGATTTTTTGACAAATTATCAGTTGATGCAACCTCTTGATCACCTTAGTGACCGATAGATAGGGGAAAAACCCATAGTCTAGTCCTCAAGTATTCAAAAGTGTCCTTCGGTAAGGGCTTGGTAAAAATATCAACAAGTTGTTCCTTAGATTTTGAAAATTCCAGTTTGACTTGCTTCTCTTGCACTTGTTCCCTCAAATAGTGATACTTAATAGATATGTGCTTTGTTTTTTAATGCATCAATGGATTTTTGGAAATGTTTATAGCACTTTTGTTGTCACAATATATAATCAGTAGACCAGTGATCACCTCATTCATTCCTTCCAACATGTTTTTTATCCAAATAATATTTGAACAATTTGCAGTAGCAACAACATACTCTGCTTCAGTAGTAGACTGAGAAATACATGCATGTTTCTTTCTTATCCAAGCCACAAGCCTTTCTCCTAAGAATAATGCTCCACTAATTATGCTCTTCTAGTCATCAATGTTTCCAGCCCAATCTACATCAGTGTAAACTCAGAGTTCAAATTTGACTTCCTTTGTGTACCATAAACCATAGTCTTTAGTCTTCTTCAAATATCTCAGAATCCTTTTAACAAAAACCACGTGTGAATCTTTAGGATTAGCAGAAAATCTTGCTACAATCCCAACTGCATGTGCTATATCAGGCCTACTATGTACCACATACATTAGTTTTCCAATCATTGATATGTACAATGTTTGATTTACCTCAGTTGATTCATCATCCTTTGTTAACTTACATCTTGTTACCATCGGTGTTCCTACCCATTTTGAATCTTCCATGCCAAAAGTCTTTAACACTTCCTTTATGTATTTTAATTGAGTGATGAAAATCCCATCGTTCTATTGTATAATATGCAAACCTATAAATAATTTAATCTCTCAAAACATTGACATCTCAAATTCCTTTCTCATTTCATCAACAAAAGATTTGCAAATCAAATCATTTCCTCCAAAGATTATGTCATCAACAAAAATTTCAGCAATCAAAATATTATCATCAGATTCTCCTTTCAAGTACAAATTACTATTTTCACTTGTCCTTACAAAGCCAATACTAATAAGATAAACATGTAGTCTTTCATCTACCATGCTCTTGCTTCTTTCTTTAGTCCATATGGAGATTTGAGCAGTCTACATACCATGTTCTTCTGATTTAGATCAACAGAAGCTTTTGGTTCTTCTATGTAGACCTCCTCCTCAATAATTCCATTTAGAAATGCTGATTTAACATCCATTTGATATACTTTGAATCCCTTATGTGTAGCATATGCAAGTAATATACGAACTATTTCAAGTCTTGCTATTGGTGAAAATGTTTCACCATAGTCTATACCTTCTTCTTGTGCATACCCCTTGCATACAAGTCTTTCCTTATTCCTAGTGACCTCACCATTCTCATTTAACTTTTTTTTGAAAGTACACGTAGTACCAATTACATTTTTATCATTCAGTCTTAGTACCAATTACATTTTTTTTTGAATCAAATTAAAACTGTATCATTTTAACCATTGATTCAACAAAATTGCTTAACCAAGTAGACCTAACAGTCTTTTTGTATTACCATATGACATTCAAGGAATGTTAATTGTTATCTTGTTGACCCTATAGTGAATGTTGGTCAAACGTTAATTGTTAGTGATAAATCCTCCAACCAGGTCACACCTAACAATGTGCATTGTAACCTTTAATAAGGTTGGATCCTAACTAAGCTCACTTCAGTAGAGTGAAATATTTTGAGGTACTAGTCCCAGGTGGTTTATATACAGTCCCACTTAAGTGTATATAAACCACTTGGGACTGGTACACCAAAATATTTCACTCTACTGAAGTGAGCTCGGTTAGGATCCAACCCTATTAAAGGTTACAATGCACATTGTTAGGTGTGACTTGGTTAGAGGATTTATCACTAACAATTAACGTTTGACCAACATTCACTATAGGGTCAACAAGATAACAATTAACATTCCTTGAATGTCATATGGTAATACAAAAAGATTGTTAGGTCTACTTGGTTAAGCGATTTTGTTGAATCAACGGTTAAACTGATACAGTACTGATGTGGTTCAAATAAAAATGTAATTGGTTAGGCCTATAGCTCGGTTTTGTCTATAATGAGTATGATCAAGAATTAATGAATAATTTCTTCACGTGAAATCTTCTATAGTCTCTATTCATCTAGCATGTTTCAACAATGAAACTCATGTCTCTTAAATAGACAAGTAAATCATTTTCATATTAGCCATAGAATTTTGCCTCCTAATCTCCTTCATCCATTTTTCTGCTTAAACCTTCCTCGACAGATGTGTCCATAACATGTTTCAATATCATCCTTTAGATCATCTCTAAATTATGTAAACTGTGGATCTCATCACAAGCTTCATCTGTAACCTCGAAATCATAACAATTTCAGCTGGATATTCTTAGCATTTAATTTTTTCATCCATACTTGGTTAATACTGAATGCATCGGTGATAACTAACTTAGTTATTACTATCACTCAGTATACACTGGACTGGCTTGGTGTATATGGGTAAAAGCACAATTGAGTGTCACCTTTTCGGCTAACTCAAATGACTCAGCCCAGTTAGACTTGGCTGAGTCTAATTGGACTGAGTACACATAGGCTCCATGAGGCACCGAATGGCATCTATGTGGCTCAGTAGACTCGGTTGAGTGGTACTCGACCGAGTCTACATCATATTTTTAATATAAAAAACCATCTCAAGCCCCTCATTTGCACACTATTTTGGCTATTTGTGTGGGCCTGACCCCATGGGGGCTCGGCCAAGTCAGACTCAGCCCAGTTAGACTCAACCCAACTAGACTCGACCGAGTCTACCTAGGTGGCATGCCTTGTTGGCAGCCAAATCTCCAAAAACACAAAAAAACCATAATTTTGCACTTCTACTGTAACTTTCTTTGATCAAAATAGAAAATGTTAAAAAAATAAAAGTACCCTTTTGTAGATCTCGAAGGTATGATTCTGGACATATAAATTTTATATTCTTTCAACAACAAAACATTAAACAAATTTGCTAAAAACTACATGTAGGTATATTAAACTTTGAGAAGACATTGATTAAGAAAATATAGAAAAATGCTAAATCAATTAAGAATTTTTTTAAAATCATATAAGACACTAGACAAGAGAGTCCTCTTCAAGAATATGTAATTTATTTGGTTTTTGACATAGTTTTGATAGGGAAAAAGTGACGGGAGAAAAAAACTATTGATTTCAGGTAAGTTTGACTTTGAATGCTTATAACGGGTAAATTATAGATCGAAAACACTTCTTTCTTTTTTCCTACACTAGATATACATGTCACCTAAAACATATTCTAAAATTGGAGGGAAAAATAATGTTTTACTTATAATGATTTGATGGGAAGTAAACTCCCTGATTTGTAGTATTTTTCTGGATATGAAAATTACACCTAAAAAATTAAAAAAACATATTAATTTTTTCTCAAATCAATTTTTAAAAATTATAGGCATAAAATTCATCCTATTTTACACATTTCATTAGTTTACATCATCTTCAAATTCTCAACAGAAATTTGACTTTTATGCCCTTGAATTTTTTCAATTTTGGTGTTGTTAGCCTCTTCCTTTGTAAAAGGGTGACAACTTATTGTGCTTTTACCCATACAAAAATCTTCAATTACCGACCACATTAACTTGTTCAATTCAAATCTCTTCTTTATAATAGAATAATGTAACATGCTCAAGTCAACAATTTGAAGCCATAGTATCATCAATAAGTTACCCAATGTATTACCTTATCCATATCTATCATATACATCTTTTCCTTATGTAGATATCTCATTTCTTCACCATTTCTTCCTTCTATAGATATTAAGATGTTTGTAACTATCATGATAGCTATAGTCAAAATTAGTTGACATCAATGACAACATATTGACTGATTTAATCATCTTACATATCACTTTAATAGCTTGATGATCTCTCATAATTATCTGTTTAGTTCATCAAGATATTCAATCAGTTGTAGTTCATCAGAGAGAAGCATCAAATGAGAACAAGTTTATCTCAGCCCTAAGATGGTTCTTACAAGGTTCAAATGATGATTTTGAGAGTGGAATCAAATATGAAAATGGCCACATTGTTGAAGTTGGGATTGATGTGTTCACTGATATCTTTGGTGACATGAAGGAAGGTATGAATCATATTACACCTGCACCTTCATCTTGTGAGTTAGAAGTTTCCACATTTGATTCTTTTAAAACCAATCTAGAAAAAAGGATAATGTCTTTTGTGAAGCTATAAAAGAAACTTTAAATCATGATCTAGAATCATAAGTTTTTGTTTTTGAGGATACAATATAATGTCTATTAAACTTGAAAGGAAGTTTGAGAACCTATTGGATATTGTATGAATCAGTCAATTGGGTTTTCATATGGTGTATCTTGAATATTCTTCTTTCATTTTTCTTTACTCAGAAGTAGACAATTAAAACCAGTCTAAATATCATGCAAATGTTGAAGAGCAAGATGAAGGAAACGACCCATTTGTCAATGAAAAAATATCTCACATGCTACCTAATTTTGATACATTGAGAGTTGGTGATGAAAATTAAAAAGATAAATTATTCTTAGAAGAAATTTTAGCAACCATCCCATACTGGAATCCTTTTATTTTGAAGGTGGACCTGATGGTGTATATCTTGGGAAAAAATATTCAAAAGATTTAAATTAATAGAAGATGGATTTCACAAATCATCCTCACATTCCTTGTGAAGGCTTCCCTATTAGAGACACAATTTATTGTCTAAATAATCACATTAAAAAATAATGATATTTCTGATACGAATATAAATTAGGTTACACAACATCATGTCAACACATTGCATCTGGAAGTTTATGATGTAGAGTGGCTTTTCAAACTCAATATTTTACTTGGAAAACTGTGGTAGAAAATTAATGTTGAGACCTTTCTCACAATGTTCATAGGATGGAAATTGAAAATGAAGCTTCTTTCTGACCAATCACTTTTTTGCACTGGCATATATTTCTCTCAACCCATTAGTGGTTTTACATCAATAGTCTTGTTCGTTTATTGTGATAAAGGGATTCCTTCTATTTATCTTTATTTTTTTGGGGGGGTGTTTCATAAATTTAGGTGGCTTGTATTTCAACTTTTATCTTGTTGATTGTAGTTATTGCTCATTCTCCCCTCTACCCTTTTGTAAGTATCTCCCTATCTCCTGTCCCTCTTTGACTATGTAGCTCAATGGAACTAGGCATTGGTCTCTATTTGGGAGTTATGGATTCTCTTCATCCTTCAAGTCCTTGTCCCCATTCAAAGCCTTTTACTACCTAAATTTTGAAACTTTACAATTCTCAAACTTTCAAATATTCCCCATTAATATCAATCATATCGCTTGATTAAGAATCAAATCATTCTCGTATTTAGTCAGGTTATCGTGTTATTATTGAAACATGGAAAGATAAATATATTTGAACTTGCTAAAAAATTCCTATGTTAAGAGGCCACCTAATCCAATATATTATAAGATATTTCATAACTTTGAATCAAGTTCAAAAATTTCAGTTTCCAATGATCCCCCGACATTGAAAGCATTTTATCAAGATGTTGGGTTTTCTCATCCTAGTTTCCAAAAGTGTAAAGGTTCCAAAGTCCAAAGATCATCTAATACTTTGATATGTCTAAGAGAAATAGTTCCATATACTCTTGAAAAATTTCTAAGGCTTTAATTTTCATGCAAATCTCTTCAAATATGACATTCAATATAGTTCCTTAAATGCTAAAGTGTAATGGAATGAATTTAATGAAGTGGAAAAACATTTTTCTAAAATGAAATTACTATCATCTATTGTAAAAATTAATTGAGTTTGAAATCTTGTTTATAAATAAAGGTGGTGGTATTTTAGAGTTCATTCCTCTTTGAAAATGATAAATTGGTCCTCCTTAGAATGGTTCTCCCACCAATTACAAAGAGGTCAAATATCACAAGGATATCTTTATCCTAGAGGAAGAAGTGGATGTGGAGTTTCATCAATATTTTATAGAAATTCAATTGTAAGTGGAATGAGTTAATGCACTTTAGGAATGATGATTTTCTTTATTTTAGCATGCATGGAATCTTAGTAATTTTTGGGTTGGTAAAAATATTTATGTTTTAAAATCCCCTTTTTGATACGACTCATTTTCAAGACCATTACTTTTGTAATTGAAATAGTTTTAGCTCTTTTTGTATATATAGGCCTTAGAGAGGCTGAAGAAAGATATACATTTTAGGGGGAGGAGGTGAAAATATAGTAAGAAATGACATAGGTATTAATTATGAAATGTAGCAATTTTTAGTAGTAAAAATAAATTGTACTTTGTGTTGTAAATTTCTCTCCAATTATCTTGAATACAAATGCATGTGTTTAAAGCTATGTATTTGTCACAATATTCCTTACTGTGAATTCAAATAAATTTCTTATGATAGTATTCTATAATATTTTCCTAGTAGAAATGGCTATCATGATTTTAGACTAGAAACTTTGTGTTCTATATTGAGGAAGATTATTCCTTTGTGCTTTCATATTACATTATGAGTGAATTAAGATTTGTGTCAAATCACCCATTTCAAACCTTGTGGTAAATTTTTATTTTCATCTATAGCATAGTTATATTCAGATTTTAACTTGTCTTTTCTACTTTCTAGTTAAGAGCATCTGGGTAAGTGCACCAAGATGGTGTGGAAAAGGGGGGGTATAAATGGCCACTTTTTTTTCTTCCAAAATTAGGTAAACTTAAATTTCAAAGAGGAATTTGAGGGTCATGCACTCAAAATTAGGAGTTGTGAAAAGAATAAGAATTGTAGTACTTTGAATCTAGTTTCTAAATGACTAAATTATTTTAAAAATTGATAAGATTAAGAGGGTCCAACCTCTTACACATTAAAATCTATTCTTTCTTTTTCAAAAAGACATAACGTATCTAATTTCATCCTCTTCACAAAATATATGGTTAGATTTAGTATTTTTTAAAACCCTTTGGTAAGATGATAGGTAAGAGTGAGATCTAGAAGTTGTTAATATTTTTGTAATTTTCTATTGACTATTTTTTTATATATGATTTTTTGAAGTAACTACATCCCTAAAATCTGGCACCTATTCGAGCATTGGGCATAACTTCCATCAAAATAATAAAAAATATAAACATTTTTTAAAAAAGTGTATAGGATCTAGTGTAGAACGTTAATATGTAATTTTTTTATTTGGTCAAGTAGATCAAAAGTTATTAAAAAAATGGTAGACATATGTCTATGAAGACTATCAAGGCATTGATAAAGAGAAGTAAAGTTTACCATTCTAACATTGTCAAAAAATAGAAAAAATTATATGGTCAGAAAGATGAGAACATGTGTGAGATTATGGTGGTAATTTTAGAGATGCCCATTTGATCATTTGTAAACTTGGTGATGATGAAGGTGAGAAATCATGTTGGAAGATGCAAAAACATGTTAAGAGACAAAAATGGAGGGGAAAATGGGTTTTCAAGCCTTAGGGTCATTTTCCAACCCTCCTACCAAGCTAGAACCAATACGAGATTTGATGTGCAAAATAACCCACTTGGGTTTTAAAAATAAAAATTACCATTCAAAGTTTTACATAACCTGTATGGGTTATGTAGAACTAAAACCATAATTTTGGGTTTTACAAAACCCGCAAAAGTTATGAAGATATAAAAATGTATGCTTGTAAACATAGAATTTACTACACATATGTATAGACATATATATAGAATATGTGTTTATATATATATATATATATATATATATATATATATATATATATATATATATATATATATATATATATATATATATATATATATATATATATATATATATATATATATATATATATATATATATATATATATATAGTTATATATACATATATTTATATAGATATATGAATATATGATTCTATACATGCACGTCTCTCCTTATTTCCTCTCTCTCTCATCTTCCTTCCTTCATCACTGTCTCTGTCTATTCTAATCTACAAAACCCACGTGTGGGTTATGTAGAACTAAAATCTTGCATAAGTTTTATTTTTATAGAACCTGCACGGGTTATGAGGAATAAAAAATATTACTATAAGTTTTAGTTCTTCATAATCCATGCAGGCTATGAATAAATTTTTTTAGTTCTTCATAACCCACACAGGTTATGCAAGATTTTTTTTAGTTCTTCATAACCTGCATAGCATATGAAGAATCTGTTAAATAGTTCTTCATAACTCAGATAGGTTGTGTTATCTCTATTGAGCATTAATGATTATCATTAGTATCAAAGGTTATCAAAGACATCGGTCGGTTACATATATGAACCCAGTCAGTAACTATAAGCAAAATAGGCCAGTCGGTTAACTATATACACCGAGCATCAGACAGTTTATTGAGCATCAATAGACACTGCTACTGAGAGACAGTAAACACCGAGCATCAGAATAAACACTGAGTAGTTTATATAGTGTTTACCGAGGATCATAGGTAACGACATATTAATCAGGAATGGCACATTCTTCTATGCAAATGATTACAATAGATCAAAAAATGTTTTACCAAGATTGAGAATAATTTATTGTTGAGATACGATGAAGATCTTATGTAATAGTTTAATCTAGGTTATTTTTGTACAACGCAGATCTTAGGGTTTTGTCTAAGATTTGTAAACCTAACTTTGTATAAGCGACATAAAGTTGTATGCTATATATTTGTATGTTAACATCATTTTTGATGTGAACCGATGTATGAGAAAAAAGACACACTTGAAGCACTAGCCAACCATCAAGATTATCAGTTGACAAAGCAGATCAGTATTCAGAGGAAATCATATTAAGCAAAATCAGAGTAGGCTAACCGAGCAGTTCAGAGTAGAGATTCATCATAGTAAAGGTGATATTTTATCAGTACTTTATTGATTTGTATCAGTCAATTAAGTTGTCATTAGCAGATAGATACCTATTGCTTTCTAATCATTGTAATAGAGTTTTGTAAAATCTCTTAACAAAGTAGACTTGACAGTCTTTTGTAAATCTCTTAATCGAGTGCACACTCAAGTAGTGTTGCAAAAATCCTATAACTAGGTAGATCTAGCTGATCTAATATGTTACTCCTAACAGGGTAAGATCACTAGAAGTGATCAAAACTTGTAGCCCTAATAGGAAAACCTTTTCTATCTACATTAGTGAAGAATTTGTGGGTGTCATCCCCACCGTAGTTTTTACCTTCTAACAAGGGTTTCTGCATTACCAAAATACTTGTGTTATGGGACTATTATATTGTTGATTTCATGTTGTTTACTTTCACAAGTTGAATGGATGAATGATGCATGCATTAGATACAAGTTATTTTGCAAGGTTACTATTGTTAGTTGTTGTAGATCTGAAAGGTTGATGTGTTAAATTTTTTGTGGCTATTGATTCACCCCTCCCCTCTGAGTACTCTATATCTCCTAATTCCAACAATTGGTATCAGAGCTCAGTTGTCTTATTGGGTAGTTTAATCACTAAAGGGTAAAGATCTAAGTCATGGAGAGGTATAAGTTAGATAAGTCTATTGAGAATCAAAAGATTCAGATGTAGATGTTTGTTGAATAGTATAAGCAAGCCAAGGAAGGACTGAAGAAAGTACTAGTTGAAAGGAAGAACATAGCTATTCTACAAAATGAGATTGGCTACCATGAAGAAGCAATTGATGATATATTTGATCATATTGGATCTAGTTTTGGAAGTATTTCTAATGGATCTGAAAGCATGATCCCTAATTTTTCTGAAAAGAATAAGCATTTAACTGAACAAGTGAAAGCACTGCAAATCGGTCAAGAATCTCAGACGGTGAGAATGGTTGAAATAATGAACAATGCTAGACAGGCTGAGCAAGAAAGGAATCTGGTTATTGAAGATCGAAGACAAATAACTAAACAACTATAAGCTAAAGAGAGTGAGATACAAAGACTCACCAATCGTCACTTTCAAGTATCTAATCAGATGATGACTGTGAATCAAGAAGTCAACCGAGTGAATGGAGAATTGTCTAGAAAACTTGAAGATGTTGCAATACTCAGAGAAGAGAATGAAAAACTAAGAAATGAAATAAAGACACAAAAACAACATAATGAGATGATGAGGCTAGCTGAGAACAATTCTAAGAAGATTGATGATTTTCTGGTTAATCAAAGAAGATTTGGGAGTAGAGATGGAATAGGCTATAGCGGTGAAGGAGAATCATTACAAAAAGTTGAACAAGTCAACAACAATCAAAATTAGAGACATAAAGTGTTGACATGTTATCACTGTGGAAAACTAGGACATACATCTAATGTGTGTAGAAGCAAAGCACAAGGTAAACCTCCTGTCACTCCTAAGTTCAATGGTTATTGCTATTATTGTGGTAAGTATGGACACCAAGCTTATGAGTGTAGAGCTAAACTAAATGATATTGCTAACAATACTACTATGGAGAAAATATGCTATACTTGTAATAAACATGGACACATTGTAGGAGAGTGTAAGGCTAAGGTGAAACAAGTATGGAATCTATCATGCCCCACAAGGGAACCAGGAAAGAGAACAAAGATTCTCTTTAGAAAAGAAAACCTAAGTAACGAATTATGAAAAATTTGGAACTTTAAAAGATTTGCATGAACAATCCATAAACATCATTTAAGTTACAATCCTTGCAAGGTTCCCTTATAGTACATTTATAATTATTTTAAGATCATTAAGTGTACTAACTCTTAAAACATAACCTTTGAAATTCTTTAGAGAGAAATATAAATGCTATCATTTCATTAGTAACCAATTGATTCCATCAATATTCCCTAAACCTTATTTCATAAACATTTAAAGCATAATCTTTGTAAAAGAATTTATCTAGGAGTTAAACTATTTCTCATATCAAATTAACACATTGGTTTTACTAACTTTTCTTGAACAATAGTAATAAGAAACATGCCACTTTGCTTGAAACATATATGAAACTGCTTCTACTTTTCCAACAACACGATATACATAAAGTTCATCATTCCCTTTTCTTTTCCCTAAATCTACCCATCCAAATTAAATCAAATTGAAATATATTAAATGCTTCATTACATTCATTTCCTCTAGGAGGTAATAATAGCTTTACATTGAAAGATAAATACAAAGTCTTCTTCCTTCAAAACTAGAACAATACACAAGAAAAAATCCATAAGCTCTGCAACTGTGAAAGGTACCTCGATAAAATATTTACCACCCAACCATGTGGATACCAAAAGGCCCACTCCCCCGTGTTGGGAGATAAACACCAAGGTCCACAATGAAGTGATATCTAGGTCATACCTAGGATTGGAGTAACCTTTCTCAAATAACAACTGAAAAGGAAATTAAATTACAAACCCTTTCCCAAAAGGTTCTAATGCTAGGTGGAAACTCTAAGTGACAAGCTAGGTTTCCAACCCTTACCAAAACATCATAAACATGTAACACTAAAATTCAGAGAAATTTTAGAGGGTTTGGTGGGTGGAAAAGAGAGAGAAATAAAGTTTTCTTTGAATACAATGAAAAGGTCTACAACTTTCTTGTTCTCTGCCATGAGGTTATAGCCAGCCCTTTTGTATTTGAATAAACTCCATTGCAATGTAAATGTGATTATAAATGGATTGAAATAGTATTAGATTCTATTGCTAACCATTTACATACAAGTTTAATTTATTTTTATGAGGGTTTGAATAGAGGAAGTCCTCATTTACATTGACTATCCCTATTATTGATTTGGTGCAATCGGTCAATTGTTTTGAAGTTTAAATGAGCACATAGGCTCTCCAATTCCTTTGGTTATTATAGATTATGGGAGAATTCTATTACTATATAAGTATGTTCCATTAAGTGTTTGAATGCAGGGATATACAAGAGTTTGAAAATAGAGATCTCTGATTGACAAACAATACAATATCAGAAAAAATGATCCTCAGTGAGGGGTCCATAACTTTCAAACCAAGAGTTGGATCTTGATGAGCTTGAAATATGTGTTGAAAAACTTAATTATGCCCATCCTCACCAAAGCAATTGAGGATATATGTTGGGACTAAAAAGTTATTTACATTTGAGTACGAGTCTATCTAGAGGGCATAAATATGTCATGTTAGGATAGCCATAGATAATATGATTGTTTAAATAAATTTGATCTTGTGTTGATGAATTTTATCATTATTGATAGTAAGAGGATAGTTTTTAGTTCTCTATATTTGTGTATGTTTAATTCATGATACTATATTTTTTCCCAGAGAGTAGACAAGGAGTAGTGACATAGTTCACAATCTAAATCATTGTTCTATATTTTCTAGCAAGCAAACAAACAATATAGCTTCACAGGAAACATGATAATACACAAAATAAATATTAATCATTTGTATAATAATATATTTATAATATATCTATCCTTTCTCCTAAGTCCTTTCACATAGGAAAAACAAACATAATACAATAGAATAATACATTCTTCATATTGCCTGTACACAAGAAGCAATCACAAATACAAAACAAAAGAAATCACACAAATCAACTAAGGAGGAGCATCTTCTAGGATAGCTCCTACCTAGATTCCAGCGAAGACAACCATTGAAGAAGGAGGTATCAATCAACTTGGCCTACTTCCAGCACTCCACCAAATCCTTCTGATTGCAGACACCACCTTTTCCAAATATACAATAATCAATAATGATATCCTAAAACTAAGATCAATTCTCCTGTGAATAATCTAGCAAACTCCCATTCCTCAAAGGCTTCCTCCCGTAAATAGGTTGAAGGATTGGTTGCACAAAAAAAATCAACCGATGCAACCATCCCAACTAAAAGGTAGTTTATAGTTTAGGATTTAATTAATTTCATTCAAGCTATTCACAGGAAGGGAATAGTTATTTTAATATTATTAATAGTGAAATCTAATATGAGAGCCTCATAAATATTAATAAACTAATATTATTTTCCTTTATTTAATGAAAAGGAAATAATTTATTACTATTATTACTCATCACCTTATTTACTGAAGTTATGGTAAAAGATTTACCATATAATAATTAATCCTTCAAGTAAATTATTTATTTATTATTTTTATTTAAAATATAATTACTTTCACACCATATTATATAGATATATGTAACTATAGGCATATGTGTGCACCCATATGCTTATGTGTACATATATTGTTATAATATTATTAAAAACAATATTATTATTAATATTATAAACATCTTATTATTATGATATTATAATATATATATATATATATATATATATATATATATATATATATATATATATATATATATATATATATATATATATATATATATATATATATATATATATATATATATATATATATATATATATATATATATATATATATATATATATATAATTTTTTTTATTTTTTTAGGTAAAATTGGCAAGCCACTATAATATTTATATATATAAAAAAATTGATTCAAACTAGGTCAATTGGGAAAGAATCATGAAGAAAACCCAACATCGTCCCTTTTATTTACAATGTTACGTTTTTGAAATTTTTACAACATCGAAATATAAGGAGCGTTTCATATAAACAATATGGAGTATCAATGACCTTCAATGAAGATGCATCCATGTTATGAAACATCTGATATAATTACACATTTAAAACCTTCAATGTTTCATCTAATAAAAAATTAACCAAAATTCAAAAATTTTGGACAATTCATTTTATTTTTTTTATTCTACCATATCATCATTTTCTGACATGTTGCACCCATGAAGTAGGCACGGCATGAAGTAGGCACGGGTTGTGTTGATCTTGAATTCCTCACCAATCACTTGTTTGATGGCATGATGAACTGTGGGAGAATGAATGGAAAACATCATATCCAATACATAATCATCAACTTCACCTGTCAAAACTGCTTCTTCTATCCTTGGCGGGATCCAAATTCGGTAATTCTTTGGCATGACTGCACGATGCATTTTGTGACACCCCTCTCACACCATAGCAATATCAAAAATTTGCAAGATTTTTACAAATATGGAATTTCCTATACACTAGTTAATTTATGATGCAGAGGAGGCGTATATAAAAAGTAAGTCATTATGTGATAACATGACTTAAACTTATTCCGTATTCAAGATCAAAGCATATCCATAATCCAGTAATTTCACACCTGGGAGGCCATGTGCGGTGTGAATGCCAAATGTACTTGGGTTAGTACTTCACATACCTTCATAGACATTCCCAAAGATTTCTCACATTCAGAGTACTTGACATACCTTCGTAGATATTCCCAAAAATTTCCCACATTCAAGTGATTTGCATGAAATTGTAAGCATATTGAATAATGATTACTGGCAACACTCTCTTCTCAAAGTCGATGTCACTTTAATACTGGCTGTCAAATCTTCTTTTATTAAGCATTTAAGCCTCTCATCCTGATCAATCATATTAATTGGATTTAATGAAAACATCTCCATACCATTACAACCCAGATTTGATAAATAATCCACTACACGATTGCCTTCTCTAAATGTATGAGAAATACACACTTCCTCACATTCATCAAGCAATCTCCAGACTTGGGTAAAGATATAGTGCAATTTCCATGAAAAGGAGTTCCTGTTTATGCATGCATTTATTATGACTGAAGAATCCCCTTCAACATGTAACCAGGAGAAATTACCTTTCTTAGCCAAAATTAAGCCAGCAAGTAAGGTTTGAACTTCCGCCATATTGTTAGTCCCTGTAGGCAAAGGAGAAATTGAAATTGTTACTACTGATCCTTTATGATCTCGAATACATGCCCCTAAACCTAACACTCCTGGATTTCCTCTAGACGCACCGTCAAAATTTAGTTTAAAGAACCCCTCCATTGGTGGTTTCCATGATATTTGTGAATGAGGTATAGGGGAAGGATTATGCTTACTTTTCATCCACCCATGAGGAATGCTGATGTGTTTCCAAGTTTGAATTAGCCTTGAGTCCCATGAAGAAACAACTGGATTAAATTTGCAATTTCTCAAATTGGAATTGGTAACTTCAGAGACTGCTTTCTCAATCCCTTCCAAAACATTTTCAATAGTGGAGAATTCTTTCCTAAAGATTTGCTTATTTCTTTCCCACCAAATAGCCCACACAACTAAGGCTGGGATGCATAACCAAATATTTGCAAATACCAACTTTGAATAAAGCATTGGCCATGCTTGAAAGAAATCCCATATTTTATTCTGAAGAGGAGTATGATAATTTAGCTTATTAAGAACAAAACACCAGCATTGATTTGCAAATGGGCATGTAAGAAGAAGATGATCTACTATTTCCTAAGATTCATTACAAAAAAATACAACTGAATGGCTGGGCAATGTTCAATTTACTAATTCTGTCACTGGTTAATATCCTGTGTCTAATAGCAAGCCAAGCAAAACACCCAGCTTTGGGGAGGACTGCATGGTTCCAACAAAATAGAAAACCTCTGCTCGCTGGTTTGTTTGAACCTATTTTTTGTGGAATTTTATAACCTTCTTTGATTGAATATTGGCCATCTTTAGCTGGGGCCCAAATTATTTTATCCTCTAATCCCGATATAAATACCTCTTTATCAGCCAGTAATTTTGAGAATGTATCAATATCCTAATTTTTCAATGGTAACTTTGCCAGCTTTTTCCATGTTACTTTTCCTGAAAATGGGCAAACACTATCTATATATTGATTAAGTGTTATTCCCCAATTGCTTTCTGACACCAAAATGATGTTTTGTGAAGCTATATCTTTTGAAAGAGGAGGTTGTCCATTCCATGAATCCTTCCAAAAATTAACCTGAGTCCCCTTATTTACTTCCCATGTGACATATTTTACAACTATGTCATGAGAAGCCATCATAAAATCCTAGATAACAAAGCCTTTAGGAGGGTCTAGAATGGATAACACTCACGATGGGGCATAATTATCAAGATATTTTTGCTGCATGATTTTACACCATGTGGAGTGTGGTTTAGCGTACATGTGCCATACTAATTTGCCTCCAAAAGCTTCATTTCTTTTAGTCAAATCATGAACTCCAGCCCCACCAATTGCCATAGGCTGTGCCATATCTTGTAGAGAGATAAGGGGAATTTTCCTATCCTTAGTCATGTTTCCAATCCATAAAAAACCTCTAATCAACTTATGAATTTGGAGTAGAATTTTAGGTGGGGCTTTAAGGACTGCAAGAAAATAATTTGGAATTGCTGCTAATACTGATTTGACTAGTAGAATTCTACCAGCCAGCAACAACCATCTAACTTTCCAAGAAACTATTCTACTCTGAATCTGATGCAAAACTGAATTCCAATAGCTGACTTTATTAGAGCCCATGAAAAAAGGAATTCCCAAATATACTGATGGGAGAAAATCCACTGCGAATCCTAGGATCCAAACTAACTTGTCAGAGATCACTTTGTTGGTGTTAAAGAGATAAATTTTTTTATTTTTGAGCATTAATGGCCTGACCAGACACTGCTGAATATAGTTGTAAGGAATATTTGATTTGATAGGCCTCTTGGACTTTAGACATAACAAATAACAAAGTGTCATCTGCAAATAGAGAGTGAGTAATGTAAATATTCGTACTCAATATATTTGCTCCTTGCCACTTACCGATATCATGTTGATGTTTGATTGTTCTACTGAAAGCTTCGACCATGATGATAAAGAAAGCTAGAGATAATGGATCACCTTGTCTCACCTCTTGGGTTGAGGAAAAAAATCCTGAAGGCTTTCCATTAATTAGAACTGAGAACCATGCCCCTGAGATACATGCCTTGATCCGTTTACACCATCCCTTAGAGAAACCCATTTTGCTCAATACTTGAAACAAAAATTTCCAGCATACTCTATCATACGCTTTCATCATATCTAGTTTAATCACAAAATTAGATGTTTGATTTGTGTTTATTGAATGAAGAGTCTCATGAGCTACTAATGCTCCTTCCATAGTTTCTTTGCCCGGGATGAAACCTCCTTGCTCTGAAGAGATTAGAGAAGGAATGAGATGCTGCAACCTTAGATATATTGCTTTGGTTATGATCTTATAAGTCAGGTTACATAATGAAATTGGTCTAAAATCTGCAAATGTTTGTGGATCCTTGATCTTTGGTATGATTGAGATATTAGTTGTATTAAAATACTTAAGCATGCTCTTGCTTTTTCTAGATTCTTCTACAGCAGCAAACAAATCCCAACCAATGATGTCCCAACAACTTTGATAGAAAATAGCAAAGAACCCATCTAGGCCAGGAGCTTTGTCTAGAGGGAATAAGAAGACCACCTTTCGGATTTCTTGAATGGTAAAGGGGGCTAGTAACATAGCATTTTCTTGTGGTGATACCATGTTTGGAATATTTTCTAGTATCTCATCAACTTGTGAGTTCGAAGGAGTAGGCGTTGTATCAGGTGCCAAAAGGTTTTTAAAATACTTTAGCTCTTCTTCCTAAATAAGGGCTTCATTTGAAAGGAGATTTCCTGAAGTAGCTTCTTTGATTTGGAAAATAGTTTTGGAAGTTCTTTTTTGTTTCGGTGAAGCATGAATTTTTTTTGTATTTCTATCTCCATCTTGGAGCCATAACTCTCTAGATTTTTGTCTCCAATAAACTTCCTCTCTTTTACACAATTCATCCCACTCTTGCTGAAGATCTTTCTGTTGAACATAAGTTTCTTCATTCATTCCATTCTCAATGATACTATTATGAACTTCCTCTAATTGCTGCTTAACAACTGATTTTTGAGAAAAAACATTTTTGAATACTAGCTGATTCCATATTTTGATTTGTGATTTGATAAATTTCAGTTTCATGGAAAACTGATGCATCCTAGAACCTTCCACATAGGGGACACTATGCCACCAATTGGTTACATTAGTCAAAAAATTAGGATGATGGAGCCACATTCTTTCGAACTTGAAGGATGAATGAAATTGTTGATTGCTTCCTATATTTGATTGCAAAATATTCATTGATATTGGGTAATGATCAGAACCTGTCAATGAAAGTATCTCCGAAGAAATAACCATATTTTTCATTTTCCAATCTTGTGTTATAAGAAATCTATCCAATCTAGTAGCAATGTGTGCAAAACCCGACCTTTTATTTGTCCATGTGAATGATCCATTACACAGTTGTATATCCATAAGATTATTATTATCAACAAAACAATTAAAATCTTGCATGGTTTTGAGAGGAGGCACTATGCGCCCTATTTTCTCCTTCTGAGACAGTAAAGCATTAAAGTCACCCCCAATGATGACTGATTGAATAACTTGGGACTAAAAATTTTGGGTAATGCTATTCCACAATCTAGCTTTGTCCTGAGTAGAAGTTGGACCATAGACATTGACCAATAGAAAGGAAATATCAAAAGCCAAAACTTTCATCATTTGCCAATTATGATCTTCATGCATAGGGTGGCCATTAACTATTCATGGGTTCCATAGGATGGCAAGGCCACCTGAAGCTCCAAGTCCTGGAGTATGTATTGACTGCCATTTATGCCATCTTGAGATAGTTTTCTGAAACATATCTTGAGAGAGCTTGGTTTCTTAAATCATGACAATATCTGCTTGCATAGAATCAACACTCTATTTAATTCTATGCCTTTTGTCAGAGGCATTAATGCCTCTGACATTCCAAGAATTAATTCTCATTGTGGACAAGGAGAACTTCTTGTTCTCCTTGTCACTCTTTTGGTAACAACAAAAGCATCATCTAAAGTTGTCTGCATGCCAGTTGCTATTTCTATTTTGGTCTTGGAGCCCTTTTGTCTGCCGCTGGATTTTGGCATTTTCAGAACATGTGTATGTTGGGATGGAGTTTGCAAAATAGAAAGAATTTGAGGACTATTAACAATTTGTCTTTCATTGGACATTTCCAAATTATCTGAAGATTGTGAATTGATTGGAGAGACTTCCTGAACATAGGTATGAGGATTTAAATCTGTAGATAATAAGTTATCAGTTGATTTTTGAATTTGTCGAGAGACAGAAGCCTC
The DNA here is from genome assembly GCA_027943335.1 of Chamaecyparis obtusa. Taxonomy (NCBI): domain Eukaryota; kingdom Viridiplantae; phylum Streptophyta; class Pinopsida; order Cupressales; family Cupressaceae; genus Chamaecyparis; species Chamaecyparis obtusa. The sequence goes on along the minus strand of BSBK01012106.1, from coordinate 887 downwards.
CAGGCCTAGTGAATCTTCTGAATTTGAAAAATTAGTCAAAACATCTTGATCATGCCACATCAAATAAGATGAACTATCGGTACGAATATGTGTATGTTTTGGATTCTTTGATAGAGCACCCTCTTCTATAGTGGATACTGGAACAATGGAATTCTGATCATGAACCTGACCTCCTGACTCAGTCAACTGAAAAGTGGAAGATTGAGCATGGATCTAAATATTCCAATATTGAAATTCTTTTAATAGATTATCAAGCACTGAAGATTTATAATCAATGTCAATGAGACCTTCTTCTTGAGGTATTCCAAATATTATAGAAGTGGAAATTTCTATAACTATCTGATCTCCAACTTGCCGAAGTTGTTGATGCACATATGGAAAGTTACAAGGTAAAAGTAATGGGGGAAGTTTGGGCAAACTAAACATCCTGATAACCAGCAACTTTGTCAAAACTAAAGTTGAGGCTTGAGAATAAGTTGAACCTTGTAAACATAGCTTCAGTTGGTTTGATAGTTTAAAAAAGAGCATAATGCACCATCTAAGCATATGTACAACTTTTGACATTACACTTTTATTGCCTTGCACATTCTAAGTAGTAACTTGGCGATCCAACTATGGAAGGATGAGCTGGGAAGATGAAGAACAGTGCTGTGAAGAAACAGAACATTTTGATGGGTCTGAACAATGATTGGGACAAATTAAATTGGCATCCTGACCTCCCTCTTTGCATTGAGTATTAAAATGACCAAGCTTGTCCTAAAACTTAAATACTGTATCTGCTTCTTGAATCTTAATTGTTTTTTCGCCACTCCCCCCATTGAGACATGCTATTAATTGAGGTACGGAAGGGCTTACGCTGACCTATTAGTAAGAAAACTCTAATCTCC